>SJYA01002948.1:2049667-2082096 GCA_006410615.1 Neotragus moschatus | reverse complement strand
GTCGTGTATGGATATGAGAGTTGGACCATAAAGAAAGCTGAGTGCCAAAGAATCAATGCTCTTGAACTGTGATGTTGGAGAAGACTCTTGAGAGTCCCTTGGACTGCAAGGAGATCCAACCAGTCCATTCTGAAGGAGACCGGCCCTGGGATTTCTTTGGAAGGAATGATGCTAAAGCTGAAGCTCCAGTACTTTGGCCACCTCATGCGAAGAGTTGACTCATTGGAAAAGACTCTGATGCTGGGAGGGATTGGGGGCAGGAGGAGAAAGGGACGACTGAGGATGAGGTGGCTGGATGGCATCACTGACTCGATGGGCATGAGTCTGAGTGAACTCCAGGAGTTGGTGATGGACAGGGAGGCCTGGCATGCTGCAATTCATGGGGTCGCAAAGAGTCGGACACGACTGAGTGACTGAACTGAACTGCCTTGTGTCTTGTACTTTGTCAACTCATTTAATCTTTATGACAACCCTGTAATCTAGGTACAATTATTTCCTCATATTTACAGGTAAAGAAACTGAGTCACAAAGAGATTAGGTAACTTTCTCCAGACCATGTAGTCTGTAAATGGAAGAGCTGAGATTTGAACACAGGGAATCTGGTTCCAGTACTCACAATGTAGTCAACATGCCATGGTATGTACAGTCCTCTATATTACACCATACCACACCATCACATCACACCAGATCATACTATACCATGTGTGTGTTAGTCGCTCAGTCATGTCTGACTCTTTACAATCCCATGGACTGTAGCCTTCCAGGCTCTTCTGTCCATGGAATTCTCCAGGCAAAAAAACTGAAGTGGTTTGCTACTTCCTCCTCCAGGGGATCTTCCCCACCCAGGGTTGAACTCGAGTCTCCTTCACTGCAGGCAGATTCTCCATCTGAGCCACCAGGGAAGCCCAAACTACATCATATGTCTATCCAAAGGCAATACCAGAGACTCGTGATGAACTAAGGAGGATAAGCTGAATGAATTGGGGAAATGGGCTAGCTGACGTCTGAGCTGAGAATGAAAACTGGGCATTGAGGTCTCCAACAAACTTGAGCAATGATTATCCTGTGGCCTCTTGTCCTGCTAAGAGTCTAAAGTGTCCCTTTTCATTTCAAGCCGCGTGAAAGACCACTCCTCTGACAGCTTCCTGTGGAGCAGACCCAGCATCTGTCAGGATATTCTGTAAGCAAGCGGCAGAAATCAGCTCTAGCTAATTTAATAAAAAGGGAATTTAATGGAAGGATTTATGGAGAATCTCTGAGAATTGAAGGAAAAAGTGAACAACCAGAAACAATGTGAACTGGAACCATTCTGGGTGTCAAAGTATCAAGAACTAAGGACTAAGCTCTTTTGGATCCCAACATGAAGATGAACAGACTTGTCATTTCCCAGCCCCTATGTTACTCTTCTCAAAATTCCAGGAACAGGGCATCTGATTGGGCCAGCCTGGGGCTTGTACCCACCTGTGGTGAGAGGAGGATGTGGCACTAAGAAGCTGCTGCTGGGAACCCTGACAGTCCAGCAGTTAAGCCTGTCATAGTTCCAATGCAAGGCATGTGTGTTCAATGCCTGATCGGGAAGCTTGAGGTCCTGCATGCCGGGTGGTGTGGCCAAAATGTTAGAAAAACAAAAGCAAAACAAAACANTGGCACTAAGAAGCTGCTGCTGGGAACCCTGACAGTCCAGCAGTTAAGCCTGTCATAGTTCCAATGCAAGGCATGTGTGTTCAATGCCTGATCGGGAAGCTTGAGGTCCTGCATGCCGGGTGGTGTGGCCAAAATGTTAGAAAAACAAAAGCAAAACAAAACAAAACCCTGCTGTTAATAACTCACATAATCTTACTCACCTGAGTTTGTCTGTAATTTTGGTAGACAGTTGCCAGCCCAGGAACAACATCTCATCTCAAGATTCTGAGTCTCCCTTTGACTTTCAAACAACAGAGATAGAAGTCAGAGGATTCCCCCCATTGCTAGCCCCCAGTAGGATGACTCTGAAGCAGTCTCGGGTGGGACTAGTCTTCATTGCCCGAAGCGGTAATCTACTTATTTGCATATTTATACTGTTTCTTTACCCTTTCCTAGTCTCATTTCCCACCTCTTTCATCAAAAGTGCACCTAATATCATCTTCCAAATAAAATACCTTTACTTGAGTCCTTTACCTAGGGTCTGTTTTGGCAGAAACCCAAATCAATACAAGTACCACATTTGACAGTCCAACAGTACAGTGTATAGCGCGGGGAGGATAGTTACCCTGCCCNTAGTGGCTTGTCTTGTTGTGGAGCACAGTCTGTAGGCTGCTCAGGCTCAGTAGCTGCAGCTCAAAGGCTCTAGAACACAGGCTCAGTAGCTGTGGTGCATGGCTTTTGTTGCCCTGTAGCATGTGGGATCTTCTCTTAGCAGGCATCAAACCTATGTCTGCTGCATTGCAAGGACCACCAGGGAAGCCCTCTTCAAAATTTCTTATTCCTAGTTTATGTTCCTAAGATCTTTGCTTATTCCTATCAGGTTATTGGTTTCCCTTATTTTAAGAAAAAAAAAACTGTCTAATTCATTATTTCTGCTTCTTATGGCATAGATTATAGAATCTGGTGTCTTGTTATATTTTCCTATGAGATCATATTCTTTGGAACTATCAGGTACTTTGGCTGTGATGAGTAAAGGGAGAGAGTAGATGGGGTTGGTGGCAACATCCTTGACCCCATTCTGTATTTTTTCTGGTAAGCAGGGTTGTGGGAAGGATATTCCAGGTCAGAGAGGCTGGTGTAACAATTCCTTCACAGTCCTTTCCTTTATTGCCTCTGTCCCTCTCCTCTCCTGGGAATGGGCCAGGTTCTAGGCTGCAGACAATGCTACTCTCCACGAGCGGCCACCCTCTGTTGGGAATATCCAGAGGCCGGCCAGCTCAC
Source organism: Neotragus moschatus (assembly GCA_006410615.1). Classification (NCBI taxonomy): domain Eukaryota; kingdom Metazoa; phylum Chordata; class Mammalia; order Artiodactyla; family Bovidae; genus Neotragus; species Neotragus moschatus. The sequence continues at coordinate 2,079,192 of SJYA01002948.1, read as the reverse complement.
CAGCAGTCCTTGCCATCAGCTCTCCACCCCCACAGAACTCCAACCGTGTTTGGCTATTATGCCAACTGCCTCAGGCTAGCACTGGGCTAAGGCCTCATTTCCCTGCCTGCAATGGCTAAAAGGGGGCCAACTCTTAAGTTCTCACCTTGACTACCTGTCATCTGTGGCATCTGCACCTCTTTTAGTACCAACACTCTATCACTTCCACCCTCTCCAGATGATTCCATAGTTTTAGTTATGTTCTAGGATCCATGATATGAGAGTTGGACCATGAAGAAGTTGAGTGCCAAAGAACTGATGCTTTCAAATTGTGGTGCTGGAGAAGACTCTTGAGAGTCCTTTGGCCAGCAAGGAGATCAAAGCAGTCAATCCTAAAGGAAATCAACTCTGAATATTCATTGGAAGGACTGATGTTGAAGCTGAAGCTCCAATACTTTAGCCACCTGAGGTGAAGAACTGATTCATTTGAAAAGACCCTAATGCTGGGAAAGACTGAAGGCAAAAGAAGGGCACAGCAGAGGATGAGACAGTTGGATGGCATCACTGACACCATGGACATGGATTTGAGCAAACTCCAGGAGACAGTGGAGGACAGAGGAAGCTGGCATGCTGCAGTCCATGGAGCCACAAAGAGTTAGCCATGACTTACAACTGAACAACAACAGGATCCATGAATCTCTCTCTCACTTCTGCAACATCTCCGGGATTAAATTCAGAAAGGAGTGAGAAGTCTTTATCAGTTCCCCATCTTGGCTAGTCTATTCTTCATTCGTAGACTAACATACACACACACACTCAATAAAGCGTAATAGTTGGGAACTCAGGTAAGCATATTTGCTGGACAAATTTTCTGGAAATGCTGCAACAATAAATAGACTCATCTTAAATTTTGATAGAAATTGTTCAAGTGCCTTCAAAATGGTGTACCAATTTGCACTGTCAATCCCAGTGCCAATTCCCCTGCAAAAACTCTACATGCAGTATTACCAAATATGTCAATGTTTACAACAAAAATATATAGAAAAAAAAGCCCTTGTTCCTTCAATGTGCTGTACTTTAGTAATGAGGAAAATTGGCTGTTTTTTCATATATTACAGCATTTCTTATACTAGTTAGAAAGAATACTTGACCTAATCAACTAAGTGGCTTGTTAAATAATTTGTGGAATATTAAATTTATAGGAAAAATAACAATATAAATAAATATAAGGAAAAATATTCTAGCTATAATTAAAGAAATAGGAAATAAAACAATAAATATGAAACTGTTATTTTTAACCTCATACAATTGGGTAAGATCTAAAAATGTAATAGCTTCCATGGTTGGCAAAGTCCCAGTACTGCTTCTGCTAACACTAATTCAAATAAAAGTGTGACCTCTGTCATATACTTTTCCCCCAAATCTTGCCTTTCCTACTTTCCTACAAGCTACTGAAAAGGTAGCATTAAAATCTTTTCTACCACCTATTTTCTTACTTTCTCTGAACTTGACACCCATACTCCCTAAAATCTTGGTGAGAAACAAGGTAAAGAGAGAAAGAAATCAACTAGAATTCCACTTGCCAAAGTTTAGTCCTCCAAGCATTTGACACACAAGAGGTTACCTAATGCCATTTTTTGTAATTTTTTTGTTGGAGTATATTTGGTTTACAATGTTGGGTTAGTTTCTGTTATACAATGAAGTGAATTAGCAATATGTATACATACATCCCTTCCCTCTCAACCTCCCTCCTGCACCCCAGCTCCACTCATCTAGGTCATCACAGAGCACTTAGCTAAGCTCTCTGTGCTATAACACATGTTCCCTCTAGCTATTTATTTTATACATGGTAATGTATTTGATGCAGAAGGAAATGGCAACCCACTCCAGTGTTCTTGCATGGAGAATTCCATGGATGGAGGAACCTGGTGGGCTATATATAGTTCATGGGGTTTCAGAGTCGGACACAACTGAGTGGCTAACACACAATGTATTTGAAAGTCGCTTAGTCGTGTCTGACTCTTTGCAACCGCATGGACTTTAGGCTGCCAGGTTTCTCTGTTCAGGGAATTCTCCAGGCCAGGATACTGGATTCCTTTCTCCAGGGGATCTTCCCAATCCAGGGATCAAATCCAGGTCTCCCCCATTGCAGGGAGATTCTTTACCATCTGAGCCACCAGGGAAGTGGTATCTCCAATGCATGAAAGTGAAAAGTCAAAGTGAAGTCGCTCAGTCGTATCTGACTCAGCGACCCCATGGACTGCAGCCTACCAAGTTCCTCTGTCCATGGGATTTACAGGCAAGAGTACTGGAGTGGGGTGCCACAGTATAGAGGTTCCTTAAAAAACTAAAAATAGAATGAACCACCTACTATCTGAATATGGTCCCTTTGAAGGCAGTGATATCTGAGGACTTGAGTACTTACTTGGAATGTAACCCCTGGAAGCAACAGTGAGGAGGTGATGAGAATGAGGCAGGAAAAGGGTAACCATCCCAAAGGAGCAGTTCTGAGCTGGTAAATGCTGTGGGCAGCTGGGGGTCAGCCCCACTGTGGCCCTGTGAGGAACAGTATTGCACCTCAGGATTGTCTCTATGAAGGAGAGGTGGCAAGTATCCTTTATCCTTTGAGGGTTATCTAGGGGCTCACTAACTTTCCTGCTATTCCAGGCTATCATGTGGCTTCAGAAAAATACACTGAGGTGTGAGCGTGGAGATGAGATATTCGCAGAATGTTGGCAGCCTCCATGGGAATGGACCTCCAGCACCAACTCTGCAATCAGTGGTGAGCCAAGGGCATGGAGCAGACGCACAAGACACATCCACCCGGTCCTACCCTGGGCCTCTTGTGACTGTGATTAAGGAGGAGCTCATAGTGAGGAAAGTTCTTCCAGCTCTTAATAAGGCCTTGCCTTTTCCAACATGGCTACTGCTAAGGTAGCTGAGAAAACCTTGGCTCAAGAAAAATACAAGTATCTCTAACCAAGACAAGAATCATTGCCTGTTTCAGTTCCTGGAAAAGTCTTCTTGACCGCCTAGTGTGACTCTGTTCTCTCTCTAACTCCAGGCCCTGAGTCTGAGGGCCCCAGCTAAAGTTCTGCTGAAATTACAAATAAATGACTTTAAATGACTGAAAACCATCTGTGTTCCAGTTTCGTTCCTTTTATGGCTGAGTAATATTTCTTTGTGTATATATACCACAACTTCTTTATCCATTCATCTGTCTAACCATTTAGGTTGTTAATTATGCTTCCAAGAGCTGACTTTGGCCTTGGGGGCTCCATCAGTAACACCTGTTACCCTACATTATTCTTTTCCTCAATAACTAGTCCTTTTGTGGAATTATCTTCATTTATTTTTAGTTTCTTTTTTACCCTGGTGTGGAAATTTTAAGACTTCCCAGACAGCTCTCTATATGTTGAAAATTCAGGGATGTCAGTCATGCCTTATCCTTCCCATATGAATTCTAACCAATTTGAGGAAAAGATGCAAAGACCCAGAAGAGGATGAGTTTTTACATACAGAGTTGAACTGGAGAGCATTACATGGCTCCCCTTATAAATCTGCATGACCTACATGGTCCAGTTTTACCCACCTAGTTACAGGCTGAGAAGCTGCAGCAAACACAGAAGAGGCTGCCTGGTGTTTAAAAGGAGAAAGACATTCAAGTAAATAAAATCTTTAGAAAAGAGTATGCAGGACCTTTCTCTGGTAATTTAGTGGCTAAGAATCCACCTGCCAGTGCAGGGGATACATGCTCAATCCCTGCTCCACGAATACTCCACATGCAGAGGAGAAACTGAGCCCAAGTGCTCCACAGCTATTGAGCCTGTGCTCCAGGGCCCATGCTCCCCAACGAGAGAAGCCACCACAGTGAGAAGCTCACGTGCCACAACCAGAGAGCAGCCCTCATTCACACCAACTAGAGAAGCCAGAGCACAGCAGTGAAGACCCGGTGCAGCCACAAAGAAAGAAGTAAGCATTTTTAAAAAGAATGGGGGAAAAAGCAAGTATTAGAAAAAACCTGAGATATTATCCTCAAGATATTTTGCTTCTCTACCAATCAATTTCTTACTTGATAAGTGAGCATCTACTTACTATCCCAAACGTGTGTTTCAGTGAATGCTAGAACAATCTAGCAGCTAAAGTGAAGACTAGATGTCCCTCCTCTGAAATGTCAAATATTTAAATTGATTACTGAACATTTAATAATAAAATTCCAATGTTATTAAACAAGAAAGGAGAGGGGGGAGAAAGGGCAACATGTGTGGTACCCGGGGAGAAATAGGTCCAAAAAAGGAAGGAAGAGAGACAGAAGGAAGCAGGGAGATTCATAGAGAAGAAGAAAGAGAGGGAGAAGTGGAAGGAGGAAGACCATGGACAGAAAGAAGAAGGCTGGAAGCCTGCCCACTGGAATGCCCAACGAGGAGGTAAGCCTAGTCTTGCCCAAGTGCATATGCTTCCTCCCCACACTTATTAAAACGCAGAAGAGTTAACTGAGCCACCTCTCTCTACAGGCTAAAGGCGGGAGTAGAGAAAATAGGAATGGCACCCACTTACAACCTGCTGCTAATTTCCTTTAGACCTTGAACTTATACTAGTTAGGATGTCTGCTTCAGAGGCTAAAGAAAATCACCAACATTAACAGGTTTCATATGCAGAACTTTTGAAATACCAATAATCCTAAGAGGTCCCCAGTAAGCTCTCTCCTCACTGCTGCTGCTGCTGCTAAGTCACTTCAGTCGTGTCTGACTCTGTGCAGCTCACCAGGCTCCCCCGTCCCTGGGATTCTCCAGGCAAGAACACTGGAGTGGGTTGCCATTTCCTTCTCCAATGCATGAAAGTGAAAAGTGAAAGGGAAGTCGCTCAGTCGTGTCCAACTCTTAGCGATCCCATGGACTGCAGCCTACCAGGCTCCTCTGTCCATGGGGTTCTCCTCACTGCACTCCTATGTTTATACAAAATGAGGCATATTCCCTATTGAAAAAACCCAGGCCTACTTGGACATCTCCAGGCATGTATACCCACCCGCCCCACTTCTGAGCACCAAAGGCTGCCTCTGAGAAATCATTATTTATTGCACACCCATCCGAGTGAGAGATTTGTCACGGCTGCAGAAACACTTGCATTCTCTGCACATCTTCATGCCTTTGGGAACCCTGACGACAAAATGAGTTGATTTTAACTGTGTCTTGCAGGGAGGGTACCTATTTTTAGCAATTATCTTTGGAGTCCCTGAAATAAAAGCTTCTGAAAATTAATGATTTTCACCAAGGTGTTGGCTTCTTTATATGCAGAGTTTAACTGCACAAGATCACAGTGAAACCAGGCAGATAGTATTAAGGGAAGAGTGGTTTTTCCAAGAAGAGGATACAGAGAGGGAGACGGTACAGGATAAAGAAAAGAACTAGGGAAACAGACTGAGGAAGTGTTAGTCACTCAGTCATGTTTGACTCTTAGTGACCACATGGACTGTAGCCCAACAAGTTTCTCTGTCCATGGAGTTCTCCAGGAAAGAATACTGGAGTGGGTAGCCATTCCCTTCTCTACTAACTAAATACTAAATGACCACGGGTGATTTGGTACTCCCTGTCTCTGACTCTCGGTTGTCTTTTTTTTTTTAATGGAGAAGTATGTGAAGAAACAAAACAAAAATGAGTCTCCTTAAAATTTGACCTCGGAATTTCTCCTAAGAAGAGAACTGATCTAACTTTTCATAAGAACATATTTCAGTAGGTAGTTCAGTGTATAAAATGAGACATTCTATCCCTGGGGGTCCAGGGGTTAGAACTCTGCCTTTTCACTGCTGAGGGAGAGGACTCAATCCCTGGTTGGGGAACTAAGATCTCACAAGCTGCATGGCAGAGCCAAAAAAGGAGAGCAAGACATTCTAAACGATACAGATTAATCAGGAGCAAGTATAAAGGAGATCTAAACTTTTTTGAATAAGAAATGAACAGGAATTTAGCATTAAGTCAGCTAATAGGAAGAGTGGAGAAATTCAAAGGACAGGGGAAGGGATTTCAAGTAGGGTACGGAACTGATGTTAGAAAATAAGAGATGACCAGTTAAACATGAGTGGAATGATGGCTGTCATTTTTCACAACAAAGCAGTGGAAAGCATATGTAAGTTCTCTCTCACTCTCTGCTCTAGAAGGTGCCCTGTTCCCTTTAGAACTCACCAGAAGAGAGAGCACCATTTGCTTGGGTTCCTGAGTGACCATATGGAGCTAGGCCCTGCTTGGCAGTAATACAGGGCATGCCATTGTAAGACACAGAGTTTCACTGTTACAGTAGTATAACCTAGTTTCTTCTGGGTCTCCTTTCCTGCTTCTAGCATAAGTCCCCTAACAACTTCTAGAAAAAAATGGGTTTCCACCACATATGGGACTGAGATTGGTGCTGGTCCCATTTCACTCTCTCCACTGCTCTTTCTGCGCTTAGGGAGTAATGACTTCTGCAGATCGAATCCCCAGGTATCCCTCACCTATTGGATAGCAGCAGCCAACAGGAGGTGACAGCAAGAGCTCAGAGACTGAGGGGAGACAGATGGTGGGGTATTTACTTCTGGGCCCCAGCTGGGCTCTGGTTCTGCCCACCTACCATTACCAATCCTGACTGGTTGGCCCCCTTCCAGGTTCTAATAACACTGCTTCTCCCCACATCTGTCCCCGACAGTGGTGATGTCTCCCCACTGTTGCTGTTTGTGGGTGCCTCACCCACTGTGGTTGGCTCCTTCCTCCTGCCCACACCTCTATAAATAGAGGCTACCATTCCTCTCTCCAGGAACTCTGATGTTTACAAGGCCAACACCAATTTTATTTACATTTCAGAGGACGAGGTGAATCTACTGTGCTGAAGGACATAAGAATACCCAGACAATCGACATACAAATAATGACTTTAAAAAATTATATGAAAGGGCCTGGAACATAGGATGTGTGGTACACATATGGATCTGAATCGGAGAAATAAAGCTTTTGTCTCATTGAGACATCTGAGCACATCATATCTGTCCGTTTCACACTTGCCTTGAAAGAGCTGTCGGTCCTTAGTTGACATAGGCTATAAATGGAGGAGATTGTCAGTATCTCCTAAAAAAATCTCTTGTGGATTTCATTTCAGCTTTAACCGAGGCTCCTTGGGAAGGGGTTGCAGGGAACTTGAGGTGACACTGAACNCACATCATATCTGTCCGTTTCACACTTGCCTTGAAAGAGCTGTCGGTCCTTAGTTGACATAGGCTATAAATGGAGGAGATTGTCAGTATCTCCTAAAAAAATCTCTTGTGGATTTCATTTCAGCTTTAACAGAGGCTCCTTGGGATGGGGTTGCAGGGAACTTGAGGTGACACTGAACTCCTGGGGATATTCTTTTTACTTCCCCTACAAGGTCTCCTAAATGAAGAGAACAGATATCCATCAGGCCCTTCCATCTCTTCCCTCTCCCTGCACAGGTCTCACGTTGCCCCACAGAGAACANGCTCCTTGGGAAGGGGTTGCAGGGAACTTGAGGTGACACTGAACTCCTGGGGATATTCTTTTTACTTCCCCTACAAGGTCTCCTAAATGAAGAGAACAGATATCCATCAGGCCTTTCCATCTCTTCCCTCTCCCTGCACAGGTCTCATGTTGCCCCACAGAGAACGTGAAAATCTGCATGCGTGCTAAGTCATCTCAGTCATATCCAACCCCTTGCAACCCTATGGACAGTAGCCCAGCAGGCTCCTCTGTCCATGGGATTCTTCTGGCAGGAACAGTGGAGTGGGCTGCCATTTCCTCCTCCAGGGGAACTTCCCAACCCAAGGATCGAAACTGTGTCCCTTAAATCTCCTGCATTGGCAGGCAGGCTGTTTACCACTAATGCCACCGCAAAAATCTGAGGGCTTTCTTTTTTTGATGTTATTATTTTCCTGGATATCAGTTTTTAAAAATTTTATTGGACTGCTTAGTTGATGTACAATGCTGTTAGTTTCAGGTGTACGGTAAGGTGACTCAGTTATACATATACATATATTCATTTTTTTGAAGATTATTTTCTTATATAGGTTATCACAGAAGACTGAGTAGAGTTCCCTGAGCTTTCTTTTCTCCCCTCACTCAGACAGAGTCGGGCACCTACACAATGAGTGGGCAGCATCAAATAAGAGTGGAGAAGCCAAAATGCTGTGATTTGGCATAAGCATAAATTAGATACCAAATCATACTTGATGAGGTAAGAGTAGACTTGAGGATCTAATCATTGTCAAGGAGGCATGCTAAATATTGACATAGTAACTCACGAAGCAGTCTACAGGAAAATGGGAAACTGATGCTAATGGTAAGAATGGGGTATGTCAGTACAAGCAGAAACTCCAGAACTCATCCCTCAAATAGAATAAGATGTGAGTGATGCCCCCTGGGGCCTGCAGTGTAGGGCACTCATTCCTCCAGAGTCTAGAAGACAACTCAGCAAAGATGAATTTTTGCAGTTCTTTAGGAAACTCTGGTGGCTACCTCTATCCTTTCACAGACATTCATTCTCCTGTTGGTTTTAAAGACATAGTCCTCTGAGCCAGGCTTACGATGGGCTGGGCTGTCCTTCCATGAAGTGGGGAAATCTAAGAGGAGCTGCCACACCTTCAGATGGCCCATCCAGCTAGGACTGTTTAACAAATTTGCTCAGTCTTGCTGCTCTCAGTGAGGCCAGACAGAGGGAGAGAGTGAAACATATTATCCTTTCTGACTTAAGTGACTTTTTTTTAAGGCTGTAATCTTTTTTATTGGCATATAATTGATTTATAATATTGTGCTAGTTTCTGCTGTACAATGAAGTGACTCGGCTACATGCACCTATATGCATATATCCCCTCTCTCTTGATCCTCCCTCCTATGCCCGCCTTCATCCCACCCATCTAGGTCATCACAGAGCACCGAGTTGAGGTCCCTGTGCTATACCACGGGTTCCCACTAGCTAGCTCTTTTACACATGGTAGTGTACTTATGTCAAACCTTATCTCTCAGGTCATCCCACTCTCCTTGCTCCACCCGGTGGACACAAGTGACTTTTTGATAGAATTTACAAATACACAATCTAATGGTTGGGGCGACTCAGAACTCTCTGAACACAGGACTCAGATCATTAACTAGCTATTAAGCATCAAGAGATAGAAGAATGTGGTGAGAAAATAGCATCAAGAGACATAATAACATACTATCTAAATAACACCATAATGTCTAAGACCCAAGTACTTGGGTATCAGTCACCAGTCTGTCACTTGCTAGCTGGGTGATCACTTGGATGAATCATTTCAGTCCTACACCTCGGTCTCCCATGACTGTAAAGCAGGGAGAATACAAATACCTTCTTCATTAGATTGTTGTCTATATTAAATGAGTTCGTATCTTTGGTGTCTAAAATAATGCATAGCATAGTAATAACAAGTACTTAAGTACTTGTTATTTTTAACTCTGGATAGCCCATAGGCAACTCAAGTTCAAGTGTTCAAAATGGAAATCATCTTTTCCTTTCCTTTCAAAACACACAACATTTCTTCCAGGCATTCTGAATTACTGAACTTATGAATAATTTCAACATTTTCCCAGGACCAAAACTCCACCTCTTAAGACTTCTTCCCCTTCTCCTCCTACTTCCCCACAACTGGTAACCAAATGCAGCTAATTCTGTCTTTGATGCATCTCACACCTGTCCTATCCTTGCCGTAACCTTCTACCGTAGCCTCAGTTCAGACCCTACACTGGACCACTGAAATGACCCCACAATTCATTTCCCTGTTTTCAGTTTCATCCTGATCATCATCCCCGTCCCATCCAATCCTTCCCACCACTTCTGAAATCACGTCCCTAAAGTTCAGATCTGAGTGTGCATGTTAGGCAGGTTAGGTTAGGCTGGGCTGCAGAGCAAACGCCAAACCCCAGGGGCTTAACACAATGGTTTATTTCTCATTTACGTACCAGTCCAATGTGAGCTGTAGGGATCTTTTCAGGGTCCCAGGCTGCTTCTGTGTTTTAATCATGTCATCTGCAGCTCGTGGCCTGGTAGGTAACAGCTAAGCCTGGGCCCCAGTGGCTCAGCTAGTAAAGAACCTGCCTGCTGATATAGGAGACACGAGGGACAGGAGTTTGATACCTGGGTCAGGAAGATCCCCTGGAAAAGGAAATTGCAACCCACTTCAGTATTCTTGCCTGAAAAATTCCATGAACAGAGGAGCCTGACAAGCTACAGTCCACAGGGCTGCAAAGAGTCAGACATGACTGCGCACACACACAAGCTTAGACCAGTAATTCTCAAACTTTAATCTCAGGATCCTTTTACAGCCTTAGAGAAATCTGTTCATGTGGATTAAAGCTAGCAATTTTTACCATATTTGAGATTAAAACAGAAATTTTTAAAAATTGTTAATCTATTTGTTCATTTAAAAATGACTAACTCATTACATAGTAACATAATAAAATAAAATAATTTTTATGAAGAATAAAATAAAACAAATAGCATATTTTGTTCCAAAACAAAGCAGTTAGCAAGAAGAGTCGTGTTGTTTTGCATATTTTTTTCAAATCTTTTTAACATATGATTTAATAGAAAAGAGCGGAATTCTCATATCTGCTTTTGTGTTCAATCTGTTGCGATATGTTGTTCTGGTTGAAGTAATAAGGAAAATCTAGCCTCATACAAATGTGTAATTGAAAAGAGTATTGTAATAATGTTTTCAGATAATTGAGGATATTCTTCTTTGAAACAACCCTCAAACTTGACAAGTGCTTATTTTCTTAAGGATTATTTGCAATATAGACAATGAAATCCTATCAATGAACTTTTCCTATTCTGCTACATAAACTATATCGGTCAATCATACAGTTTGAAGAGTCTTTTACTTGCATGGTTTTGCAACATCATGCATTGATCACTTGGAAACTACTGGTTCACCAAACTACGCAGAACTTCAAAGAAGTGACACATATTATTATGCAACATTTAAAAACTTACGTCACTTAATATCACCCATTTCATCAGAAATGTCTTTAAGAATTGGGAAGCTGTTGAGCTCACGTTGGCACATACACATTTTTCAAAACTCTAATTTTCTCTTGGAGGATAAACTTTATGATCTGCAATACTGTCTGTTGCTTTCCCTGAAGTCATAGATTTCATTCATTCTCAAGAAATATCCATATCTGAATAACCATCGTTTATCTGTCATTGTTCTTTCAAGAAAAAATGGAGTTACATTTTACAGCAGCTAGATTATTTTTTTTTCTAAGCTGTAGTTTGAAATCAAAAATTTAGCAAGAGGAGTGGCATTATTTTCCATCTTGAAAATTCTCTTTAATTTTGGGCTTGCAGATCAATTGCATAAGCACCTTTTCTCAAGACAACCGTCTTGGCAGCAGAAATGCTTTGTACATTCATCCTATTTCATCACTGAGAATAATAATGAAACTCAAGCCTCAAGAACTTAATAAAATTAATCACTTTTACTACTACCCCAAGGATATTTACAAGTGAAACTGGCATTCTTTATAATTCAGGTGTGTAGCGATGAAGAATACAGTGACTACTGATAAGAGTTTGTGCCACTGCTTTGAGTTATCTGAGTGCCAGTTTTATTATGAAATAGTTTTTACATCAATATGACTATGAGATGCCCTGGGATCAGTTTTCCTCACTTTGAGAACTCTGGCCTAGTCCACTCTGATTAATACAGTATTTTATATACACTCCTGCCTAATCAGCTTCCCACCTCCAATAGCAGTGCTGCGCAGAGCTGTTTCATGAACTCGTGCCAGTCCACGATGCACAACGAAATCCAGAAGTTGAGAGTGAGCATTTAGAAACTTTTATACTAAATTTATGTCTGTATAACCTGATCAAAAAATACAAGGATGTTTTGTACACCTTTGTTTTCTGTTATTCTAACATTTACTTTTATTATATTTTACAAAATTAAAATTTTTAATTAAATTAAATTTAATTTAATTTAAATTAAATTTTAATTTTAAAATTTAAAATGACAAATTAAAATTTTTAAAGCTCTTAATTTCCAAGTAAGAAAAAAAAATTTTTTTAATCTCATTTGTAGCAAAGCCAATACCATACAGTCTACATTATTGTGGCTATGTACAAGAGCTTTATAGAAGGAAGTAATTCCTCCTACTTCATTCCTTTATAAATTACTTTAGCTCTTCTAACTCTTTTGCCTTTCTGTGTAAATTTTAGAATACTTTTGTCTGTCATCTGCAAAATATATTTCTGGAATTTTGAGAGAAGTGATAGGCCTATCAATTTGTGCAGAATTAACATCTTTACTATGTTAAGGCTTTCAATCAAGGAACATGGTATGTATCTACATTTATTAAAGCTTTGATTTACTTCATCAACATTGTGTAATTTTCAGTGTACAAGTCCTGTACATGTTTATTATGAAGTATTTTATTTTTGAGAGGTTATAAATGGGATTGTAGTTTTAACTTTAGTTCCCACATGTTCACTGCTAGCACATAGAAACGCAATTTTGTTATGTTTTTAAATGTTTATCTTGCATCTTGAAACCTTTCTGATTCACTTGTAAGTCCTAGGAGTTTTGCTTATTTGTAGATTTGTAGGGACTGTCTTATTTTTTCTTTTCCAGGTTGTATACATTTTATTTCCTTTCTCACCATTGCATAGGCTAAATCTTTTAGCATTATACTCGTTTCTAGTTTGAGTCTATTTTTATTGTAGAACACATTCCATGTTACTTCACTCGAACTTGTAAAATTGTGATACCAGTAGACTGTAGTAAGTCATGTATATATACTGTAATACCAAGAGCAACTACTAAAAGATTACACAAAAGATGTGTACACCAAAACATTACATATGAATAAAAATGGAATTTAAATAAATCAAGAAGACAGGAAAAATAAAATAGAGAAACAAAAACTGAGGGAACAAACCAGAAACAACAAATACAAAGGTAGACTTTAGGCCAACCTTTCCCTTCTCTAGGGGATCTTCCCAGCCCAGGGATCAAACCCAGGTCTCCTGCATTGCAGGTGGGTTCTTTACCAGCTGAGTCACAAGGGAAGTCCACATTAAACGTAAATGATCTAATATACTAATAAAAGAAAGAGATTGGTAGACTAGACTTTAAAACATGGTCCAAGTTCAGGTGAAGTATAGAAAACTTACCTTCCCTTACATTTATTACCTTCTATGATTTGCAAATGCAAAAGTCGCTCAATCGGAATTCTCGAGGCAAGAATACTGGAGTGGATTGCCATTTCCTTCTCCAGGGGATCTTCCCGACCCAGGGATCAAACCCAGGTGTCCCACATTGCAGGCAGATGCTTTAACCTCTGCACCACTAGGGAAGCCCCGCATAAAAGAAAGAGATTGGTAGACTAGACTTAAAAACATGATCCAAGTTCAGGTGAAGTATAGAAAACTTACCTTCCCTTACATTTCGTTACCTTCTATGGTTTGCAAATGTTTTAAATATATCCTTTATATATATTTAGAATTACATCCAATTGTGTTATACTTTTGCTTCAAATGTGAAACATGATTTAGAACACTCAAGAGAAGAATGAAAATCTATTATATTTCTTACATTTTTTTCTTACTTCTTCCTTCCTGGTATTCTAAGAGTCTTACTTTTATTACGTCCTTTCAGTTTAAAGAATTTCCTTTAATCATTATCTTAGGGCAAATCTGCTGGTAACAAATTCTCTTTGTTTTCTATCATCTGAAAATGTCTGATTTTACCGTTATTCAAGAAATATACTTTCACTGGATATAGGATTCCAAATTGCCAGTTACTTTATTTCAGTACTTTAAAAATGTTATGCCATCTCTTTCTGAATTCCATGGTTTCTGATTAGAAATCTACTATCATTCAAATTCTCTTTCCCCTACAGGTAAGGTAACTTTTTCCTCTGGCTGCTATCAAGTTTTTTCTTACGTCTTTAGTTGTCACAGATTAACTCTGACATGTCTTGGCATGGATTTCTTTGGGTTTAACCTTTGGAGAGTATATTCATCTTCTTAAATCTGTAGGTTTATGCCTTTTGCCAAACTGGACAGTTTTCAGTCATTATTTCTTCAAGCACATATTTAGTTCTATCCTTGTTTTACTCCATTTTTGGAACTTCGATGACATAATTGTTAGATCTTTTTGTTATAGTCCTACAGGTCCCTGAACCTCTATTTTTTCAGTACATTCATCTCTGTTCAGATTGGGTACTTCCTATCATTCTATCTTCCAGTTCACAGATTCCTCCTTCTATCCCTTCTACTCTGCTATTAGCTCATTTCCTGAACTTTTCATTTCCATTATTATGTTTTTAAGTTCCATTATTTCCATTTGGTTCTTCTTTATGTCTTATATTCACTAGGACTTTCTATTTTTCATTTGTTTCAAGCATGTTTACAATTTTTTGTTGAAGCATTTTTATCTTGGCTGCCTCAAAATCTTTGTCAGATAACTCTAACATCTCTACCATTTCAGTTTTGGCATCTATTAATTTTTCATTCAGTCTGAGATCCTCTTGGTGCTTGGATTGATATATTATTTTCAATTGAAACCTGTACATGTTCATATTATGTTATGACACTCCAGATTTTAAATCTTCTATTTTGATTGGATTTTTTCTGATACCCTTTTGGAAACAAAAGAGGGCATGCCCCTCAGTTCCTGCCAGATGGATATGTAAAGACAGGTTCTCCACTTGGTCTTTGGGTTGACATCCATGTATACGTTTCCTCATTACTGTAAGGGGTGGGAGGAACTGCTCCCCATATGCTCTCAATAGACACCTTGGTGGGAGTGGCCTTGTTACTTCTGATCAATAATAAAGATTTAGGCCTCCTCTGGCACCACCCCAGAGGGTACAGGAAGAGGAGCCTCATTACTGTCGGATGAGGGTGGAAGTTCAGACTCTCCACATGGTCTCCACTGATACTACAGGATAAGGATGGGGGACTTGTTACTGGCTGGCATAGATGAAGTCCCAGCTTCCTTATCATCCTTCTCCAATATTACCCATTATGGGAGCTGGGGTACTAATGAGAGTCTCACAAAAGTGCAAACAAAGGCTCCCCACTCAACTTTTGCCAGTGTGGTTGGGCCACAGTTTTGTGGTGTTTGGCTGCACCAGAGTAGCTCAATCTCTTGGACTTCCCTGGTGGTCCAGTGGTTAAGACTCCATGCTTTCAATGCAGGGGTGTGGGTTTGGTCCCTGATTGAGTAACTAAGATCCCACATGCATGCAATGTGGCTTTAAAATGTTACAAATGAAATAGTCATCACTTGCTGGGCTTCTCTTTTCCTGAGCCTTTAGCTAGAGAGATGAGGCTTTTATTCGGGTGTTTTTTTTTTTGTTTTGTTTGTTTTTCTGCCTCACTAGCACTTCTGGATTACTGGTTTCTTCAGCTCCAAGTCTGGGATGTGGGGTGAAAATAAAACCATAAAACCAAGTGAACTCACCAATATGTTGCTCCCTGGGTCCTCAGCCAATCTGTTTTTTTCTCTCCACTTTTCAGAGTCTTCTGATGCTTGTTTTATATAAAATGTCCAGGAATTTTAGTTTTACTTAGCAGGAAGATTAGGGAAGAGTACCTCTACTTAATCTTTCCAAAAGAAGAAAATCTGAAACCAGTTTTCTTGGGGGGAAAAACACTTATGAAAAAGAAATAGTCTCTTTTACACTCTCTCCTTTTCTCCCTCCTTTCCACTGAAGTTGTAAGATCCTAGGTATAACCTTACAGTCTTTATTTGTACTCTTTTAAACATTTACAAATGCACAATACACATATGAGCCAGACTTTTGTCATGGTTTTTGCCCAAACAAAATCATATTCCATATATTTTCTATGTAACTTGAAATTCTCTTTAATAATGTATAATGAACATTCTTTCAGGTCAATGGTTATTCATCTAACATATTTTTTTCATAGTTTTGTTAAGTTACCTAATATTTCATGATATGGAAGGATCATGCTATCTATTTTCAATTTTATTGTCTCAATAAATAAAATTTATATAGGATAGGTTACCAAAAGCAGGGCCAATTAAAACAAAGCAAATGGTATGTAAATTTTTAAGTTAAACAAATATGGCATGGTTATGGTGCCAAAATGACTCATGATTTGCATTTTCACCAATGATACATGAGAACACATATTTCTTCCAGCATCCTCACCAGCTCAAGGCACTTCCCTTCATTTCAGAGTTTTGCCAGTCCACCACGGGTAAAATAGTATGGACACCTTATTTTGATTGCCATATATTTATTGGCCACTTGGATGTTCCCATTCGTGCTTTTTTCTGTTTTTCTGTTGGCATTAGAATATTGTTCATCAGTTTGTGGCAGCTCACTCTACAGTCTTAACTGTCATACGTATTACAGATATGTTTTCCTAACTCTAACCTATTGCCAGAGCATTTGTGAACATTTTCCTTATCACACTTACAACATTGCATTTTCCTTCTCTGACAACTGCTGCCTCTGCAAAGGCTGTGCCCCTTAAACTAAGGGCCATTTGCTCAAGTCTGTAGCCCCAGTCCTAAGCAGCAATCTGTGCATAGTAGGTACTCATAGGGTATTTAAATTGGTTGTTGAATTTCCATCTCAGTAAAAGTATCCCTTCATGTTCCCTCTCCTTTGTGCCACCTGAGTGACACATTAATTACAGATGTTCCATTAAGTGTCACCCTAAGCCTCAACAATTACAACCTGAAGCAAACAGCCCAGACAAAATGACAGCATGCTCTTCCCCAGAGCTGCACGGTGGACAGGAGGAAGGACAAGAAAATTGCACAATCTGCTTGAGTTTAGGTGGAAGAAGTCAGTTCATATGGGGCACTGTGGGAGAGGCGAGGGAATGTGCTTGTTTGTTATTCCAGGTTATAAAGCCTGTTTTGGTGTTCTGTGTCATTTAGAGAACAATCTGACATTTAGATGGCTCAAAGCTTTTATGCTGAGTGATCTGCTTCTGGCAAGGGAGTGAGATAAAGGAGGAAGAAGTAATTTCTCCTCAGTCTTACGGACTATGCTCCATCCTCCAGGAAAGGGGGAGACTCCTGGTCAGCCAACACTGCCAAAATAAAGGGTGACAAAAAGCGGAGGTTGGACGAATGATGAACGGAGGAGGCAGGGATGTGTGGAGAACAAGCAGCAGACAAACGGGACTTCCCTGGTGGTCTAGTAGTTAAGAATCCACCTGCCAATGCAGGAAACACAGGTTCGATCCCTGCTCCGGGAAGATCCCACATGCCTCAGAGCAGCTAAGTCCACGTGCCTCAGTTACTGCAGCCACACGCTAGAGCCCACAATTCACAACTATTGAGCCCACATTCCTGGAGCCTGTGCTTCACAACAAGAGAAGCCACTGCAATGAGAAGCCCACACACCGCAACTAAGAGTAGCCCCCGCTTGTCACAACTAGAGAAAGCCCATGAGCAGCAACAAAGACCCACTGTGGCTGAAAATAATAAAATAAATAAATAAGAGAAACAAAAATTATTTAAAAAGAAGTTGAGGAAGATGTGGAGGAAATAGAGGGGAGATGTGTTTGAGGGACTGACTAGACAGCAATTTGTGGGGATCACCCAGAGATAAAAAAAAAAAAAAAAAAGAACCCAGTCTCCAAAGTGGAACACATATCAGTTCTAATCTTACCTGTGTTACTTACTTATCCCCTTGCCATGTGGTCCAAACTAACTGGTCACCTAAATGGCACATGAACTCACAGCTGCGGGCACCAGACTCTCCTCTATCTCACATTCCTGTGTGTTGTTGACACCACGCCACTCAGACAGGATTCAAATCCAGCCCAAAGTCAAACCGGGACTTGAACCCACAGGCTGGGACTCAAACCCACTGTCTTTTAATTAGCATCACTCACCTGGTCTCAGGTTCCTTATGAAGCTCAGGTTCCTAATGTCTCCGTGTAAAAGGAATTCAATGAGACAGAAAGTGATAGGTAAGACATGGTTGTATTTGGAGAGACACACGTTCCATAGATAGACTCACACTCCATCTCAGTGGAGTGGTGAGCCTGGCCCTGGAAGAAACACGCTGCACAGAGGGTGGGCCGTCTCAGAAGGTGAGAGGCCCAGAAATAGGGAGTGGTTAGCTACGGAGAAGGCAGAGGCACCCCACTCCAGTACTCTTGCCTGGAGACTCCCATGAACGGAGGAGCCTGATGGGCTGCAGTCCANACTTATTACAACAGCCCTAAAGGATAGCTATTTGATTCCCATTTTGAAGATGTAGAAACTCGGGCTACAGACAGATCAAGCTGCTTATCTGAGGTCACACGAGGTCACATGCCAGCAGTTCATAAGCGAATCACAGATGCTTTTTTCTCCAAATGAACCTATTAGGTGAATTCACCTTACAATTGTCTTTTGATCTAGTTCCTAACAATCATTTGGAGGTGGCAAATGATTGTCACCTCCAGCCTAAGACAGAGTCCAGGCAAAGAACCTGGTGAGACCTCAAGTTCAAGAGAAAATTCAGGGACTTCCCTGGCATCCCAGTGGTTAGGTCTCTGTGCTTTCAATGCGGGGGGCATGGGTTCCATCTCTGGTTGAGGAACTAAGATCCCACATGCTGCACTGTGGCCAAAAGAGAGAGAGAGAGAAAAAATTCAGGTAAAGACCTCCAGTTTCAAAACCAAGGTTTCTACCCAGTGAGGGAAATGAACAGGAGCCATGGAGAAGAATGGGGGGATTTTGAATCAGAATTAGTACTCTTCAGGTGTTTTCGCATTGTAGCTTAGTGATCTGAGTAGAGATTGTCCTTCAGGAAAATGAGCAGGTGCCTCCTAAAGGGACTGAGCTGGGGTGGGGGGGGTGGTGGCAGGGAGGGGCCAGGGGGCTGCCTCCCAGCCCATTCATTCTTTACAGTTTCTCCCATGGGAATGGAGACTCAGTCACTGCACAGTTCTACCTGTGGCAGGACTGATAGAAGGGCTCACTGATTACAGAAGGCCAGTGGCCCAGCACCACATGTGTTCAGTGCTATGTGAGGGTCTCCAAGGGGTGCTGTAGAAGACAGAGGTGTACACAACTGACTCCCCCCAGCCCTAGCTTCTACTGCCTCACAGCTGTCTCCACATGCGTGCGTGTGTGCTAAGTCCCTTCAGTCATATTCAACTCTTTGCAACCCCTTGGACTGTAGCCTACCAGGCTCCTCTGTCCACGGGATTCTCCAGGGAAGAATACTGAAATGGGTTGCCATGCCCTCTTCCAGGGGATCTTCCTGACCCAGGGACTGAATCTGTGTCTCTTAGGTCTCCTGAATTGGCAGGCAGGTTCTTTACCACTAGTGTCTTCTGGGAAGCCTCCAGTCTCCTCTAGGCCCTCCTGTGTCTCCAATACTTCCCAATTGCCTGTTTTAGTTTCCATCCTATCCTGGATTACCTCCAAGCCCCTCTCTGTCTGCCCCTGGCACACAATTTTCCACAGTCATTCCCCTGTGCCTCACATTCAAAACAATCTCCTCATGTCTCTTCTACTTGCTACCTAATTCACAGAAGAAAGAACTCCTTCGAGAAGGGCTCAGAAAGATATGTATGAGTTTTCCAGGCGAAGATCAGAAAATGGAATTCCAGGAAAAACTGACAGGGAGAGAACAGAGGGAAAGTGCTCTGTGGACAGTAAACATTCAGAAGTGTCGACTGGCATGGAGGTCTGCAAGGTGGACACCAACCAAGTTGTGAAGGACCTAGTATTCTGTGCAATCAGGAGTTGAGCTTCATCCGATAGGAAATGGATAGTCATTGCAAATGAGGTTTTAGAAGGCATGAGCCCTCTCTTCTACTGGATTTACAAGATACAAAGGACATCCACACCAATGGCCTCTCACCACACCAATGGCCTCTCATCTTGAAAATCCTAAAGATGTGAGGAGTCTAAGACCCTCAACTACAGGTTATTTCAAGTGATTTTGGACGTAAGGTTGGTGTTATCTGTGTGTGTGTGCACACTCAGTGGTGGCCAACTCCTTCGCAACCCCATGGATTATAGCCTGCGAGGCTCCTCTATCCATGGGATTTCCCAGGCAAGAATACTGGAGTGGGTTGCCTTTTCCTCCTCCAAGGGGTCTTCCCGACAGGGATGGAGCCTGTGTCTCTTGCAGCTCCTGCACTGGCAGGCGGCCTCCTTACCGCTGGGCCCCCTCCACTCCTAGGAATCTCTATTTCGGGTGACTCTGGACAGCCATGGTGCCGATCAGTGCCTTGCAAGCTGCTCTCTGGACACTGCTGCTGTCTTCAGACCTATCCTCCAGGCGCCCCCCTAAGACTAACGAGGACCTCAGCTCCTGCCTCTGCTCAGGACAAACTTACCTCCATCACTGATGGATGGCAAACACTGCTCTCACATCCTGACATTTCGACCCTCTGGTCATTTCAACTCTGACAAAGATTAGAAAGCATGGCAAACAATATTCCTCTCTCTCAACCAATCTCTTTCTCAATCTCTCTTTATCTCTCTCTCTAATTCATGAGGGCTCGCTCCCATCTAAGTCTCTCTAAGTTTCTATGTACCTCTGTTTCTATCTCCGTCTCTTTCCTCCTCCTCCTCTATTCCTCTCCTTCCTTCCCTCTCTCTTTAATCTTTTTTCTTTAACACACATGTGCACAGAACATTTTTCACAGTTTCATTATTTTAATTCCGTTTGTGATGGGTTGATTTTTAAATTACTGGTATAGATAATCAATTCTAAATAAAATTGATAACAGCTAATACTGCACCCAGCACAATCTGTTACTGACTAAAAATTGACAGAGGAATCAAACTTTATTTTTTTTTTTAATTTAGATCTGCAACTTTCGACCTAGGGGAAAAATGGACTTAATAGAATTAAGGACTATTACAGAAAATAGAAGCCAGAATCTGTAAAATTTGCTATGGATAATACCTAATCAATACATCAAATTTTGTTTCAAATTTAAAATGGAGAAGAATTGATCCAAATGAAAATAAGTTCAGTGAGAGTTAACATTTCTGGAAATGGTTTAACTTGTGCTGTGGAGAAAATTGATCAAGGGATTAAATTGGCTTAATAGAATTTACTCCAGAAAACACTTTCTGGATGAAAAGTCCATCTGAGTTGATATAATGCTAATTAAAAGTCTTGGATTCAAAATGTTCTCAGGTCAAAAGAGCAGGAGCAAGTCTCTTAAAATCAAAGCAAAGGGGTCATAACATCCACTGGTGTAGCAACAGACTTACAGGGACACCACCCCGGGCTACTTCATTTTGCCTGGAAGCAGACCTTTTGATCTTCTAAAATAATTTTAAAATGAAAACCATATGACTGAAGGAATAAGTCAGTCACATGGAAACATGTGAGCTTCTTAGGTGCCAGAAACATTAGCAGAACAGAAAGTAACGTGAGAATATGGAGAACAACATTTGTAAAACTAGGATTACAGAGGGACTACTCATACAGATGAGAGGATCAAGTAAAACAATCCCTAAAATGCCTTTCGCTTCCCAGGTGGCTCAGTGGTAAAGAACCCGCCTGCCAGTGCAGGAGCCTCAGGAGACACGGTTCAGTCCCTGAGTCGGGAAGATCCTCTGGAGAAGGAAAGGGCAACACACTCCAGTATTCTTGCCTGGGAAACCCCATGGCAGAGGGGCCCGGTGGGCTCCAGTCCACAGTGTCACAAAGAGTCAGACACAACTGAGAACTAAGCATGCGCGCAAACTGTGTTTAACTCTAGACCAAGTAAGACAGCTAGTTCTGTGCCAGTAGTAACAGTAGCATAGAAGTCATAGTCCTACTGAGGGCATTATTGGAGAAGCTACACAGAAGATTTACACATCAGTCCTAAAACTAGGTTCAGTTTAGGGAAATTTCTTAGACTTCCTGTTCTCCTCCTCAAAACCAGCTCCAACCAGCTCCTTCTCATTTCCCAGTGCTCATCCAGGTGCACACAAAGGCACACACCCTCCACCACATGTGTATGCAAAGCTCTGCTGTGGTCTCTTTGTTCTGGCTGTCCTTCTTCCTGGAATGCCCTCTCTCTCATCCCCACCTGAAAAATATTCCTGTGTCCTTCACAACCCAGCTCAAAGGTCATTTCTTCTATGAATTTTCAATTGGCTCTTCGACTATGCTCCCAGAGCCTTTTATCCATATTTTATCAGCTCATATTTTAAAAATTAAGTTGTTATTTCCCCCTTAAACTGAGTTCCTTGAACATCTTTCTCTTCTTGAGTCCCTGGCAGCTGACACCCAGTAGACATCCAGGAAATGTTTATTTGGGCCAGATTTACTAATAACATTCAAATTAGGATAAATCTTCCCTTTAAAGAGATTCATTAGCGTAATCTGGCCTATTTGGCAGAGAGAATTAGATTATAGTACCTTCAAATAGGAACACCTCTGACTAGTAAGTGATTGTTCTGATGAAATGCCCAACTAATGTTAAAAGAAAGGTTCCAGAACATTCCACAGAGCTGCGCAAACATTTACCTGTGAAGACTTGTGATCACTATGTTTGCAAGAAGTTTCCCAAGTCAGCAGAGATCTCACTGACACAGTCAAGGAGACTCGGGGGCAGTGCCCCCTCAGCCCCCCACCCCCATGCACATAGCCTCAGAAACCCTGGAGAATTTCACCACACTGACATCCAGAATGATTTGATGCCAGGTGATACATACTATTCCAAATTACCATTGTGGCAAGATAATTTATTGAGATGTTAATGCATTGAAGAATTGCAAGAACAAAAGTGCATTTCGTACTTTGGAACGTGAACTTCTTCCTCTCTTAGTCTAAGAAGGCAGCCAGCCTTTTGTTATTTTTTTCTTCAAAGTGTTTTCAGAGCAGAAAGTCAAAGCTCCTGAAAGACAACATCTCTCTCTGACCTTTGTGAAAACCTCAGATCACGGAGAAGATGATGTTGGCCATTCTGGAGGAGGATGAGAGGATGATGAATAAGAAGAAATGCTGAAGGAGAGTGATTCCAGCACAACAAGAAAGAGATGGGATCCTCAGTAGTGGGATTACCAATCTATAGCTCCATAGAGCCTGAAAGGCTTGGTAGAACTTCGTGTGGTACATCAGGGGGGCTGGGCTTTGAACACCGCCAGACTTTCATCTTTGGAGATTTAATAAGCTCTTTGGCCACCTGAGGTGAAGAGCCAACTCATTGGAAAAGACCAGATGGTGGGAGAGATTGAAGGCAAAAGGAGAAGAGGGTGGCAGAGGATAGGATGGTTGGACAGCATCACGGGCTCAGTGGACATGAACTGGAGCAAACTTCAGGAGACAGTGAAGGACAAGGAAGCCTAGTATGCTGCAGTCCGTGGGTTTGCAAAGAGTCAGACATGAATTAGCGACTGAACAACAACAACAGGCTTTCACCCCCAATGAAATTTTTATGTGAAGGCACCAAATGGAGGCTGAAGGTCCCAATTTCAAGGTGCCACTTGAGCTTATTATTACACATGAAGAGTATTGACTAAGATTAGAAAGAACCTCCCCAAATACATTTGCTGTTGTTTTTTAGTCACTAAGTCATGTCCAGCTCTACCATCCCATGTACTGTAGCCCACAAGGCTCCTCTGTCCACGGGATTTCCCAGGCAAGAATACTGGGATGGGTTGCCATTTCCTTCTCCAGGGGATCTTCCTGACCCAGGGATCAAACCCATGTCTCCTGGCAGGTGGATTACTCACCACTGAGCCACCTTACTCCACCTAATTTTTTGACTTCAGGGAAAGTCAGAAGAGTAAAGTGACTCTCGATAAAGATAACAGAGCTTCCCACCAGCTAAGCAGATTGCTGGTTCAGCATGGAATCTAAGAAAATAAAGAGGGGTGACGTTTCTTGCATAACCTGGATGGTGCTTGTGAATCATTAGCTACATCATATGAGTGCCTTGATGGAGAACACATGGGGCACCTGGCCTCTTACACTGGAGGCACCTCCCAGATGTGTTCTTTCCGACAAGACAGCTCCTGCAATTTCTCAAGGGCACTGCAAACATGTCTGTTTCCTCCCGGCCTGGAAGCTGCTATGTGGATGTTGACTTCCCTTGAGCATGTTACAACTGGACCCACATCAAAGTCCTCAGTTTCAGAACTTCCCTGGCAGTCCAGTGGTTAAGACTGGTTTGGTTCCTAGTTAGAAAATTAAGATCCCACATGCCACAAAACCAAAAAATAAAAAAATATAAAACTTAAATCCTCAGTTTCACAACCAGCATTGAGATTTAAGGAACTCGTGGGTGAGTGTTAATATTTAGAGTTCCGAATCTCCTTAGCTTTTTTTATTTTTCATAAAGTTTTCATTTTCATAATATAGTTCATTTGATCAATAAATATATATTTAATGCTTATTGTGACTCAAGCACTGTGCTAGGCCCAGAGCAATGGGGCACTGCTGCTGCTAAGTCGCTTCAGTCGTGTCTGACTCTGTGCGACCCCATAGATGGCAGCCCACCAGGTTCCCCGGTCCCTGGGATTCTCCGGGCAAGAACACTGGAGTGGGTTGCCATTTCCTTCTCCAGTGCATGAAAGTGAAAAGTGAAAGTGAAGTCACTCAGTCATATCTGACTCTTCGTGACCCCATGGACTGCAGCCCACCAGGCTCCTCCATCCATGGGATTTTCCAGGCAAGAGTACTGGAGTGGGGTGCCATTGCCTTCTCCATTGGGCACAGCTATTTCTAAATAACAACACATTCTATTGTATTCTTATAGGCGCTGAGTTAACAACTGATTCCCTGGGAATTGTACATTGTGTGTTTATAGCAAGAAAGCAAAAGGAAGGAGCTCTGTCTTTTGGTCCAGATATATTGAGAACCTCATTTTTCAAGGGCGGTGATGGCTATTTCCCCTGAAGTGGATGACTTCTGAAATCATAGTGGAAAGTTAGAGAGAATATCTGTACTATATCAGCACATGACATCACTGCCTACCTGGTCCTCTGGCTCCCAAACTGGGTGACATGTGATTAGAAGAATCCTGAGGGAGTTTTTCTAAATATATTGGTTTCCAAGTCCTATCCCAAACCAATTAACTCACAATCTGGGGCCTGCCAGACTTAAATGTATTAAACCAGCTCCCGAGTGATTCCAAAATACTGATGTCTGGATCCTAATTTAAATCATTGGTATGTGGCCTGATAAGGCATTTTTTATGTATAACAACAACATAAACATTTTATTATTTCATTGAGCGTCTTAGTTTCTTAGTATCACAATGGAATGATGAGAAAACAAGAATAGTCCAAAAAAAAAAAAATACCCGTCAGTCTTCAAATCTGACAAAAAGCAGAGACTTCAAGGCGACTGATGGGGAGAGGGGAGAGGCTTGACAGAAGTGCCGTCACAGCCCCAGCGTCATGCCTCTCGAGAGCCAGCTGGGCTGGAGAGGGGGAGGTGGAATGGTGAGGAGGTGGCACTGTTGCAGCTGTCCTTGGCACTTCTGCCTGGTGACTGATACACAGGTGCTAGTCAGGCATTTTAAAAGCTCTCCCCTTGGACTAAAATGTGGCCCCTGGATTGACAGTATCATCTGGGAACCTATTCAAAAGGCAAATTGTCAAACCCCATCCAGTAGTCATGCACAGATGTGAGAGCTGGACCATGAAGAGGGTTAAGTGCTGAAGAACTGATGCTTTCAAACTGTGGTCCTGGAGAAGATTCCTGAGAGTCCCTCAGACTACCAGGAGGTCAAAACAGTCAGTCCTAAAGGAAATCATCCCTAATGCTAAAGCTGAAGCTCCAATACTTTGGCCACCTGAGGTGAAGAACTGACTTATTGGAAAAGACCCTGATGCTGGGAAAGATTGAGGGCAGGAGGAGAAGCGGAGGACAGAGGATGAGATGGTTGGATGGCATCACCAACTCAATGGACATGAATTTGAGCAAACTTTGGCAGATAGTTAAAGGACAGGGAAGCCTGATGTACTGTAGTCCATGAGGTCACAAAGAGATGGACAGAACTTGATGACTGAAAAACAACAAACCCCACCCAGCATCAGAAACTCTGAAGGCAGGGTTCAGCAATCTGCATTCTAACAAGCTTTCCAGGTGTTTCTGAAGCATGCTAGAGTTAGACAACTATTGCTAACAGTCACCCAAGCCAGAAACCTGGGAGTAATCCTCATTTCTTCTCATCCACAACCTCCCCACATTTAGCTGAGCCTGTCTATCCTAATCAAAAATGCATCCCAAATTCTAATCTTTATCACCACTGTTCTGGTCCAGATGGTCATCATCTCCTGCCTGGGCTGCCACAATCTCCCAAAGCAGTGGTTCTCAACACTGGCTGCACACTGATGCCTGTACCCCATCCCACAGGTTCTGTTTAAATAGCCTGGGGGCAGAGAAGCAGCTGGGCATCAGTGTTCTTTAGAGACCTCCCCACCTCCTGCCACAGGGGTGTGTAACATGCAGCCTGGGGGGAAAACCTCTGTCTGAAATGGTCTTCCCCTCCCACTTCTGCCTTTGTAGAAGGGCTATTGCCAGGATCCAAGCCCAAGGGGTACCATTCACAGTGCAGTCTATATAAAGGATACCCCCTGGGTGGTGCGTTGGGGCAGCCCTATCCTCTCCTAAAGGTGGCTCAGTGGTAAAGGTGGCCTGCTAATGCAGGAGACACAGGTTCAATTCCTGGGTTGGGAAGATCCCCTGGAGAAGGAAATGGTACCCCTCACTCCAGTATTCTTGCCTGGGAAATCCCATGGACAGAGGAGCCTGGCAGGCTACAGTCTATGGGGTCGCAAAGGAGTTGGACATGACTTAGACACTAAACAACATTCTCTCCTAAGCAGGAGGAAGGATCTTCTCAAAACATAAATCTTATCAAGTCTCTTCCCTGCTTAAGCCCTTAAGTCTTGCCATGAAAGTCTTTATCAAGGTCTAAATGCCCTGTACCTTCTAGCCCCTACCTGCAACCTCATCTCCTCTCCCAACACTATTCTCTCCCCAAACTGGCCTTAATCAGTTCCTGAGATCCACGAGGTCCTTTCCTACCTAAATTTCTTCATGCAGCTTGCTCCCTCTGTCCAGAATGTGGTTTCTCCACTGGCCTCGTGGCTGACATCTTCTCATCCCTTGGGTCTCAGGTCCAGTCTCCCGTTCAGAGTCTCTGTCTTTGGCCATTCCCCTTTTTTCTCAATTATTCTTTGTGTCAGTCCCATTGTTATTGTGATTTTTTTTTGGAGGGAGCTGTGCTGGGTCTTGGTTGCCGCATGCAGGTTTTCTCCAGTTGCAGTGAGTGGAGGCTACTCTCCAGTTGCACTGATAGTGCTTCCCACTGTGATGGTTTCTCTCATTGCAGAGCCCAGTCTCTAGAGCACTCAGGCTTCAGGAGCCGTGGCTCAAGGGACAGCTAGAGCATGGGGTCAATGACTGTGGCGCATGAGCTTAGTTGCCTGCAGATCTTCCTGGACCAGGGAGCGAACCTATCCCCCTGTATTGGTAAGTGGATTCTTAACCACTGGATCACCAGGGGAATTCTGGTTGTTGTCTTATAACACTTATCATGACTTTTAATTGATTCATTTATCAGTTTAGTTACTTGTTTCCTCTCTCTCTCACTCTTTTCTCACCCAGCCTACTTTAGGTTGAAAGATCTGTGGAGTCAAGGATAATTTTTGTTTTTTCCACCTAAGCACACTACCTGACACACAGTGTACAAGAAAAATTTGTTCAAAGAATTAATTATTCATCCCTATCTAGATCTCTTCATGCAGCTTGCTCCCTCTGTCCAGAATGTGGTTCCAACAAATGGTAAGTCCAAAAAAGTTTTCTAAGTCTGGACCTCCACAGAGAACACGTATCAGGAACCTGGACCCCTAAATGGCCTGAGCACAAATTCAAGAAGAAGGACTGAGGTGTGATTCCAATATTACAAACTAAGGCTGGAGAAAATAGCCCTAATATGTGGATATTGAACCCTTTGTTGTTCAGTTGCTACACTGCACCCGACTCTTNTAAGTCTGGACCTCCACAGAGAACACGTATCAGGAACCTGGACCCCTAAATGGCCTGAGCACAAATTCAAGAAGAAGGACTGAGGTGTGATTCCAATATTACAAACTAAGGCTGGAGAAAATAGCCCTAATATGTGGATATTGAACCCTTTGTTGTTCAGTTGCTACACTGCACCCGACTCTTTGAGACCCTATGAACTGAAACATGCCAGGCTTCCTTGTCCTTCACTATCTTCTGGAGTTTGCAGAAACTCAGGAGGAAGGGCCAAGGTATAATTCCAATCTTGCAAACTAAGGCTGGAAAAATAGCAGAAGAGAATAAGAAACTACAGCAACTTAGGGGACCACAGAAACATCGGTAGATATTCCTGGGAACAGAAGTTACAGCGGCCCAAGCAATGCCAAACTCCTCACAACAGGGGCTGCATATGTCCCGGGACTGAGGAGTTTGCAGAACTGCTGTTCCCACAGTTTCCCTAATACATACATTGAACACTTTCTTCTATGTGCCAGGCACTATCATAGATGCTGGCTTAAGGGCCATGAGAAAAATAGACAATGAGCAAGCATAGAGTCGAACAAGAAAGTTAGATAACAAACAAGGAATTTGAGTAAAAGAAATTGAAATTTGGTGGGGCTGGAAGTTTATATAATTCAGGGAGGAAGGAATGTCCTCTCAAAAAAAAATACAAATCTACAAATACAGAGCCAGATACAAAAGTAAATATCTATGTATGTGTCAGACTCACAGAACTATACAGCAAAAAAGCATATGTAGGGACTTCCCTGGAGATCCAGTGGTTAGGAATGTGCCTCGCAATTCAGGGGGTGTGGGTTTGATGGGAAAGCTAAGATCCCACATGCCTCATGGCCAAAAAACTAAAACATAAAACAGAAGTAATATTGTAACAATTCAGTAAAGACTTTAAAAATGGTCCACATCAAAAAAAAGAAACTTTTAAAAAACAGTATATGTAAATTAAAAAATAAATTCTGAACCAAAGCAAATATCAGTGTATGGCAGAGAAACACACTCAATAAATGTTATGTTGCATTACCATCTCCAAAGCAAAAGGAAAGTATGTACTAAGAATGAGTAGAGAAATCACAAAAATTTACAAATTTTTCAGTTCAGTTTAGTTCAGTCACTCAGTCGTGTCTGAATCTTTGCGACCGCATGAACCACAGCACGCCAGGCCTCCCTATCTATCACCAACTCCTGGACCACCAAAACCATGTCCATTGTGTCAGTGATGCCATCCAGCCATCTCATCCTCTGCTGTCCCCTTCTCCTCCTGCCCTCAATCTTTCCCAGCATCAGTGTCTTTTCAAATGAGTCAGCTCTTCGCATGAGGTGGCCAAAGTATTGGTGTCTCAGCTTTAATATCAGGCCCTCCAATGAACACTCAGGACTGATCTCCTTTAGGATGGACTGGTTGGATCTCCTTGCAGTCCAAGGGACTCTCAAGAGTCTTCTCCAACACCACACTTCAAAAGCATCAGTTCTTCAGCACTCAGCTTTCTTCACAGTCCAACTCTCATATCCATACATAACCACTGGAAAAACCATAGCCTTGACTAGACAGACCTTTGTTGGCAAAATA
>SJYA01002948.1:1997902-2048380 GCA_006410615.1 Neotragus moschatus | reverse complement strand
CTTCTGCTTCTGTTAGGTCCATACCATTTCTGTCCTTTATTGAGCCTATCTTTGCATGAAATGTTCCCTTGGTATCTCTAGTTATAAATTTTAAAAAACTGACAAATGCCACAAACCACAAAATCCAGAGGGGAAAAAAAATGTATATTTCTTTCTCTATGTATTTCACCTCAAACTCTTTGGTTGCTTCTTTGTATGAAGACAATTTTGTATAATTTTCTACAGAGAGACTAGGAAGTTAATTTAGTATTTCTTCTAGGATGGTTGATTAAAATATATTTCTTAATTGTTTCTTTAAGCATCATCATTTTTTATTGGCATGTTCAGTAAATTTTGAAAACTGTCTTAAGTTGGAAGACTTCTATTAAGTTGCTTTCATATGTAAGTTATAAGATTTGGAAGACTCTTCTATAGAAGAGCTTTTATCAGTGCACATTTCAAACTTGGTTTCTCATTCATTACCCATTTAATTCTGGTGCCAGGTACTAAAGGGCACATATGGATTTAGTCCCGGCTCTGCACTGTCATGGCATATCACCTGTGAGTTGTTACAGTAAGCAGTAGAAGTACACTTGAAAGCCATTTTTATCATGGAATTGCTAGCAATAGTTTAACCATATGCATAAGGAACTGCAAGCTACGTAAATATATCTCATTAACCTCAAACTAAAATGTATCCTTGACTTAACTTCTACTTAGTTACAGAGAACTGCCTGCAGTTTCTCCAGTGTTACTCAGTCTGAAGGAAATGCAATGGAGAGGGCAAGTCAGAGCAGACACAGACATGAGTCTTAATGAAATGGACTTAAAATATTTTACTATTGGGCTTCCCTGGTGATCCAATAGTTAAGTATCCACCTGCCAATGCAGGGGACATGGTTTCAATCCCTGGTGTGGGAAGATCCCACATGCCACAGGGCAACCAAGCCTGTGCACCACAGCTACTGAAGCCGGTGTACGCTAACGCTGGCAAGTTGTATTTACTGAGCCTGCATGCCTAGAGCCCGTGCTCCACAACAAAGGAAGGCTCTGCATCAAGAGAAGCCACCACAATAAGAAGTCCGTGCAAAGTAGATAAGGAACTAGGATTCGGAGGATGTTTGCCTTTGGCTTGGCTACAGCCTCCAGGCATTCAAGCCCTATTTTCTGAGGATCTCAGAGCTGCCACANTGTGCTCCACAACAAAGGAAGGCTCTGCATCAAGAGAAGCCACCACAATAAGAAGTCCGTGCAAAGTAGATAAGGAACTAGGATTCGGAGGATGTTTGCCTTTGGCTTGGCTACAGCCTCCAGGCATTCAAGCCCTATTTTCTGAGGATCTCAGAGCTGCCACATTAAGGACAGATTGAAGGGGCCAACAGCAGAAATTGTTGCAGTAATTCAGCCTAGAGGTGATGGTGGCTTAGACCAGAAGGGGCTGGATTCTGGATGTATTTTGAGGGCAGAGTTGACTGCATTTACTGATTGGATAGGAGAGAGAGATCAAGCCCTGAACCTTTGGAGTGGGAGTACTGTCTCCAAGACACTAGACTACCAGAGAACTAATCCTGAAGTGAAGTGAATTCAGTTAGTCATGTCCAAGTCTTTGCAACCCCATGGACTGTAGCCATCAGGCTCCTCCGTCCATGGGATTTTCCAGGCAAGAGTGCTGGAGTGGATTGCCATTTCCTTCTCCAGGGGATCTTCCCGACCCAGGAATCGAACCTGGATCTCCCACATTGCAAGCAGATGCTTTACCGTCTGAGCCACCAACTAACCCTAGGGAGTATCAAATAGTGAGAACTCACACACATGAAACCACTTGAATACAAGACCCAGCATCACCCAGCCACCATAGCACCCTGTGCAGGATGCCTCATCTAAGCAACAAACAAAACAAAAATACAAACCAAATCATCACCAGACAGGATTACCACCTCACTCAGTCTTGTCCATCAGAGGAAAAACAAACAAACAAAAACTCAGCACAAATCTCACCCTATATGAAGCTTACACAAACCACTGGACCAACCTTAGGAGGGTAGAAAAAAGTAAGAAAGAATTCAACCTTCTTAAAGGAAAGAATTCAACTTTCCTTGAAGCCTGGGAAAAGGAAATCTCAAACACAATAAGTTTAAAAAAAAAAAAAGGCAGAGAAATACTGCACAAATTAATGAACAAACTAAAAACACAGAAGTCCAAATAAATGAAGAAGAATTAGCCAAACTACCTGAAAAAGAATTCAGAATAATGATAGTAAAGATGATGAAAAACCTTGAAAACAAAATGGAGAACATGCAAGAATCAATTAACAAAGACCTAGAAGGATTAAAGAATAAACATACAGAGGCAAACAACACAATTACTGAAATTAAAAATACTCTGGAAGGAATCAACACCAGAAATCTAAAGCAGAAGAACTAATCAGTGAGCTGGAAGATAAAATGGTGGAAATAACTTCTGAAGAGCAGAATAAAGTAAAAAGAATGCAAAGAACTGAGGATAGTCTCAGAGACCTCTGGGACAATATCAAATGCACCACATTCAAATTATAGGGGTCCCAGAAGAAGAAGAGAAAAAGAAAGTGTATGAGAAAATTTTTGAGGAGATTATAGTTGAAAATTTCCCAAACATGAAAAAGGAAATAGTCAATCAAGTCCAAGAGGGACAAAGAGTCCTATACAGGATAAACCCAAGGAGAAATATGCCAAGACACATACTAATCAAACTAACAAAGACTAGACATAAAGAAAGAATATTAAAAGCAGCAAGGGAGAAGCAACAAGTAGCATACAAGGGAAACCCCATACACTTAACAGCTGATCTTTCAGCAGAAACTCTGCAGGCCAGAAGGGAATGGCAGGATATATTTAAAGTACTGAAAGGAAAAAATCTATAACCAAGATTACTGTACCCAGAAAGGATCTCATTCAAAATTGATGAAGAAATAAAAAGCTTTGCAGACAAATAAAAGGTAAGAGAATTCAGTACCACCAAGCCAGCTTTATAACAAATGTTAAAGGGACTTATATAGTCAAGAAATACAAGAGAAGAAAAAAGATCCACAAAATCAACCCCAAACAATTAAGAAAATGGCAATAGGNAGAACAAAGCAAAAAGAATGAAAATGGCTGAGGATAGTCTCAGAGACCTCTGGGACAATATCAAA
Source organism: Neotragus moschatus (assembly GCA_006410615.1). Taxonomy (NCBI): domain Eukaryota; kingdom Metazoa; phylum Chordata; class Mammalia; order Artiodactyla; family Bovidae; genus Neotragus; species Neotragus moschatus. The sequence goes on along the minus strand of SJYA01002948.1, from coordinate 2,045,232 downwards.
GACACCAACATTAGAATAACAGGGGACCTAGAAAAAGAGGAGAAAAAGAAAGGGTATGAGAAAATTTTAGAAGAGATTATAGTTGAAAATTTCCCAAACATAGAGAAGGAAATAGTCAATCATGTCCAAGAGACACAAAGAGTCCCATATAGGATAAACCCAAGGAGAAACATGCCAAGACACATACTAATCCAACTAACAAAGACTAAACAAATGAAAGAATATTAAAAGCAGCAAAGGAGAAGCAACAAGTAAAATGCAAGGGAAACACCATACACTTAACAGAGTTTCAGAGAAACTCTGAAGGCCAGAAGGAAATGGCAGAATATATTTAAAGTATTGAAGGGGAAAAAAATCTACAACCGAGATTACTGTGCCCAGCAAGGACCTCATTCAAAACTGATGGAGAAATAAAAAGCTTTTCAGACAAGCAAAAGTTAAGAGAATTCAGTACCACCAAACCAGCTTTACTACAAATGTTAATGAGACTTATACAGTCAAGAAATACAACAGGAGAAAAAAGATCTACAAAGTCAACCCCAAACAATTAGAAAATGGCAATAGGAATATGTATATCAATAATTACTTTAAATGTAAATGGATTAAATGCTCCAACCAAAAGACACAGACTGGCTGAATGGATACAAAAACAAGACCCATATACATGCTATCTACAAGAAGCCCATTCAGACCTCAAGACACATATAGACTGAAAGGGAGAGAATGGAAAAATGCAAATGGGAAGCAAAAGAAAGCTGGAGTAGCAATCCTCATTTCAGACAAAACAGACCTTAAAATAAAGATTACAAGAGATAAAGAAGGACACTACATAATGATCAAGGGATCAATCCAAGAGGAAGACATAACAATTTTAAATATCTGTGCACCCAACAGAGGAGCACCTCAATACACAGGAAAAACACTAACACACATAAAAGTAGAAAGTGAAAGTAACACAAGAATAGTAGGAGACTTTAACACCCCACTCACACCAATGGACAGATCATCAAAACAGAAAATTAGTAAGCAAACACAAGTCTTAAATGATCCATTAGAGAAGATGGATCTTACTGATATCTTCAGGACATTCCATTCAAATGGAGAAGAATACACCTTTTTCTCAAGAGTACATGGAATATTCTCTAGGATAGACCACACCTTGGGTCACAAATCAAACCTCAGGAAATTTAAGAAAACTGAAATCGTATCAAGCAGCTTTTACAACCACAACACTATGAGACTAAATATCAATGACAAGGAAAAACTGTAAGAAATGAAACTCATGGAGATTCAACACCATGTTTCTAAATAAGCAAAAGGTAACTGATGAAAACAAAAGGGAATTCAAAAAATCTCTAGAAACAAATGACAATTAAAACACAACTCAAAACCTATGGGATGTAGCAAAAGCAGTTCTAGGAGGGAACTTTATAGCAATAAAATCCTACCTTAAGAAACAAGAAAAACACTGAATAGACAATCTAACTTTATACCTAAAACAACTAGAAAAAGAACAAAAATATTAGTAGAAAAAGAAATCATAAAGATCTGCACAGAAATAAATGAAAAAGCAATGAAACAAACAATAGAAAAGATTAATAAAAGTAAAAGCTGGTTATTTAAAATGATATAATTGACAAACTTTTAGTCAGAATCATCAAGGAAAAAAGAGGGAAGAATCAAACCAACAAAATTAGAAATGGAAAAAGAGAGGTTACAACAGACAATGAAGAAATACAAAGGATTATAAGAGACTATTATGAACAACTGTAGGGCAATAAAATGGATAACCTGGAAGAAATGGACAGATACTTAGAAAAGTTCAATCTTCCAAGACTGAAACAGGAAGAAATAGAAATTATGAACAAATCAATTATAGGCACTGATATTGAAGCTGTCATCAAAAAATCTCCCAAAAAACAAAAGCCCAGGACCAGACAGCTTCACAGGAGAATTCTATCAAACATTAGACAAGAGCTAATGGCTATTCTTCTAAAACTCTTTCAAAAAATTGTAGAGGAAGGAACACTTCCAAACTCATTCTACGAGGCCACCATCACCCAGATACCAAAACCAGACAAAGTCAACACAAAAAAAGAAAACTACAGGCCAATATCACTGATGAGCATAGATGCAAAAAATCATCAACAAAACTTTAGCAAACAGAATTCAGTAGCACATCAAAAATCTCATACACCATGATCAAGCTGGATTTATTCCAGGAATGCAAGGATTCTTCAATATACACAAATCAATGAGATACACTATATTAACTAATTAAAAATTAAACCAGATGATCATCTCAATAGATGCAGAAAAAGACTTTGACAAAATTCAGTACCCATTTATGATTAAAACTCTTAAAACAATGGGCACAGAAGGAAGCTAACTTCAACATAGTAAAGACCATATATGTTAAGCCTACAGCAAACATTATTCTCAATGGTGAAAAACTGAAAGCATTCTCCTTAAGATCAGGAACAAGACAATGGTGTCCACTTTCACCACTATTATTCAACATAGTTCTGAAAGTCCTANGGAAGCTAACTTCAACATAGTAAAGACCATATATGTTAAGCCTACAGCAAACATTATTCTCAATGGTGAAAAACTGAAAGCATTCTCCTTAAGATCAGGAACAAGACAATGGTGTCCACTTTCACCACTATTATTCAACATAGTTCTGAAAGTCCTAGCTTCAGCAATCAGAAAAGAAAAAGAAATAAAAGGAATCCAGATCAGAAAAGAAAAAGTAAAGCTCTCACTGTTCACAGATGACATGATTCCCTAATGATAGTATGAGAAAATTACTAGAGCTAATCAGTAAATTTAGCAAAGTTGCAGGACACAACATCAATAGACAAATCATTTGCATTTCTATATACTAACAATGAAAAATCAGAAAGAGCAATTAATTGCTCAGAAAGCAATTCCTTTCACCATTGCAAGAAAAAGAATTAAATGTCTAGGAATAAACTTANGTGAAGAGTTAACTCATTGGAAAAGACTCTGATGCTGGGAGGGATTGAGGGCAGGAGAAGGGGACGACAGAGGATGAAATGGCTAGATGGCATCACCAACTCGATGGACGTAAGTTTGAGTGAACTCCGGGAGTTGGTGATGGACAGGGAGGCCTGGCTTGCTGTGATTCACGGAGTCGCAAAGAGTCGGACACAACTGGGCGGCTGAACCAAACTGAACTGAGCTGAAGTATTGTGTGTTCGGTGTGTGCTCTTGTTGTGGTATGGTGTTTTACCAATCAAGAATTTTTCAGAATGATGACAACCACTGCAGTATACAAGATTCCAGTGCCTCCCAATAAATCTACTTTGAAAGAGGAAAAGCAGCCCCACAGAACTTTCTACCAGGAACTTTTCCCCTAAAGCTATTTCCTTCTAGTTAAGTCTGACTTTATCTTGGGCCCCAGCAGAAAACTACTTAAGTTGTAGTAACCTTTAATAGACCAGAACAATATAATTGCCACCTCCTAGCATTCTCTTCTCCAGGGTGAATAACTCGAATGCCTTGAATGCCTAGTTGCTTTTCCCTCTTTCTGATCTTTTATATTTATTGTTCTCAGCTTGGATATAGATCCAAAAGGAGGATCTTGCTGTTGTCTTGGTAACTGTGAAGGGATGGACAACCAAGTTTGGATGAAACAAGAAAAGTTGAGCTGTTTTTGTTTTTTCATTTTTCTTTCTGATCAAAAACATCTCTTTGCTTTGAAACAGAGGCACGTGGCTGACACTCATTTTTGTATATTGCCTCCTGATCTCCCCTTTCTCAATCCTCAGTGGGAAGGGAGAATTATTAAACCATTTGATGGGAGAAAGTGCTTGATGACACCTCAGTTTATCGCCACTTTTAAGGCTTAGTTTTGTATTCATCTAACAAGGCACATAACCTCTCTTCCTAGTTTCTCTTTTGGTTTACATTACAAACAGTTGGGCCCCTACCTATCCCCTAGCTAAACGTATTAACTCCTAAAGATCGGGAATAGTGTTTGTTCCTTAAATTTTTTTAAAATCATTTTTAATTATACAAATAAAATAACACCATACAATAACTTCAACAATCTATGTGCATACTCGCTACATGCCACCACTAATTCCACATCATCAACACACACATATTAATTTTTGTTGACATAAACAGAATTATATCATAGGCACTGTTTTCAAAGTTGCTTTGTGTATATCATGTAACACAGATATTAATAGTATGGTCCCTGTCTCATTTCATTTTTGTTATCATTTCCAACCCTTTATTTTCAGGTTTTATGTATATATTTTTGCCTTGGCTTTTCTCTTATAAATAGCAGGTAGATAATGGTAATTTAATAATGTATAATAATTTAAAATAATGCTATTTTAATCAAGCAGAGTGGCAATTTAATGGAATGATAAGAGCCTAGCCTTAAGCATCAAAGAGCTTGGGTTTAAGCTTGGATTCTGACTTTAAGCAAATAGCTAAGTCTTTCTTAAGCTTCAGTTTTCACATCTCTAATGGGAGATTAAAAATAGAACCCACCAAGCAGAATTTGAGCAGACACAGGGTGGGCAGGGAAGGACAAGGATGCCTAGCGTGCTGTGGTCCATGGGACCACATAGTCGGACACAACTTAGTGACTGAACAACAAAGGAGATTCCACATGCTTTATTGGCATTAGGAGTACACACTGAAGCAGCACCTCAGGAGGGAAATATAAGAAAAATATAAAAATTGAAGAGTATATATACATTCTTTAACTTGAAGTGATTTTTTAAAATTTTATTTATATTTTGAGACAATTTTAAGAAATAATAGTTGTAATGATATTGTAAAAAGTAGTACACAGGGACTTCCCTGATGGTCCAGTGGCTAAGACTCTGTGCTCCCATTTCAAGGGGCTCAGGTTTGATCCCTGATCAGGGAACTAGATTCCACATGCCACAATTAAGAGTTTGTATGTCACAACTAAAAGATCACTCATGTAGCAACCAAGACATGGTGCAGCCAAAGAAAGAAAGAAATAGCACACAGAGATCCTATGTAATCTTTATTCAGCTTCCCCAGTGATAACACTTTGAAAAGCTATATAGTACAATATCACAGTTAAGATATTGACAAAGACTCCATCCATTCATCTTATACAGGTTTCCCACTTGTACTTATTTGAGTGTGTGCACACGCATGTATATATGTGTGTGTATTTAGTCCTATAAAATTTTATCACATTCAGGTTCATATATCCACCACCACAGTCAAGACACTGAACAGTTCTATCACCAGAAGAATTATTATCTTTGCTTTTTCACAAAATATTTATTTATTTGGCTGGGCCAGGTCTTAGTTGCAGCATGTGGGATCCAGTTCTCTAATCAGGGACCAAACTTGGGCCCCAGCATTGGGAGCACACAGTCCCAGTCACAAGACCACCAGGGAAACCCCTCTCTGCTTTTGTATGAATAAAAATAATATTCAAGTTTCTTAGATTTGATGACATTTGTAGTATTAACCAGGTTTTTTCCCCGTTTGCTTTTTTATAACCACTCCCACCTCCCTCCCACCCTCTACCCACCCTACCCCCATCCCATCCCTAAACTACTGTAATCAGTAATCTGTCTGTAAAGGGAATGATACCTTATAGTCTTTTAGGATTGGCTCTTTCCATTCAACATAATTCCTTAGTTACATCCAAGATGTAATGTGTACCAATATCCTTTTTTATTGCTGAGATGTGCCTTGGTTTGGGATGCAAAGCAAACCACCATTGGCTTAATCATTTACCTGTTGAAAGACATCTGGGTTGTCTAGCAACCAGATTGCTAGGTTGCATCTAGCAATGCAAAATCTGGAAATGCATCCCTCAGATACAGTGACACCATAGTAAAGAAACAAAAGAAACCCCAAATTCATCAGTGAGGACCTGGTTAAACAAACTGCATTAGTTCACCATAATGTATATGTATCTTTGTAGAGATACTCCTTATATTTAACTGATAGAAGAGTAAATCTAGGATTTTCCTATATGCTCTTTTAAGTATTACTGACAGCAAAGGAAGTGGAGAGACAGTGTTTCCATGTTTCTAATAATACCATTCTATAAATTCTGTATTCATGTCCAATATTTATCTCTCTCATATTGCATTGGCCAGGTTCTCACTAGAATTGTAATTATCAGTAGCTAAAGCAGGCATCCATGTGTTGCTTAATGACAATACTTCTAAAGATTCACCATTAAGTATATTTCCTGTATACTTATGTGACTATTCCGTCTATTTCTAGAGTTTTTGATCATGAAAAGATGTTGCATTTTAGCAAATGTCTTCCCAGTATCCAATGAATGATTTTCTCCTCTAATCAGTAAATACAGTAAGTTACACTGATAGTAACATTATCCCCAAACTTGAATTTCTCAAATAAATCTTGGTTAATCAAGATGAGCTTCTAAAATATACCATTAGATTCAATTTTCTAGTTTATTTTTTATAGTTTTTGTCTCTATATTCACAAGTGATATCAGCCCATAAATGCATTTTCTTGTCTTGATAGCAGGAATAATATAGCCTTACAAAATAAGACTGGTGGGTCCCCATATTTCTTCTGTGTTCTAAACTATGTCAGTGAGCTCTTCTCTGACACTCGGCAGAACCTGCCTGTGTGCTCAGTCACTTTCAGTCATTTCAGTCACTCAGTTGTGTCTGACTCTTTGCAACCCCATGGACTGCAGCACGCCAGACTTCCCTGTCCATCACCAACACCTGCAGCTTGTTCAAACTCATCTCCATTGAGTTGGTGATGCCATCCAACCATCTCATCATCCTCTGTTGTCCTTTCTCTTCCTGCCTTCAATCTTTCTCACCTCAATGTATTTTCCAATGAGTCAGTTCTTCAAATCAAGTGGCCAAAGTATTGGAGCTTCAGATTCAGCATGAATCCTTCCAGTGAATATTCAGGGTTGAATTCCTTTAGGATTGACTGATTTGATCTCCTTGCAGTCCACGGGACTCTCAAGAGTCTTCTCCAACACCACAATTCAAAAGCATCAGTTCTTTGGCTGTCAGCTTTCTTTATAGTCCAACTCTCACATCCATACATGACTCCTGGAAAAACCATAGCTTTGACTAGATGGACCTTTGTTGGCAAAGTAATGTCTCTGCTTTTTAATATGCTGTCTAGGTTGATTGTAGCTTTTTTTCCAAGGAGCAAGAATCTTTAAATTTCATGGCTTCAGTCACCATCTTCAGTGATTTTGGAGCCCAAGTCGCTTTGTATGAAAGTCACTCAGTCATGTCGGATTCTTTGTGACCCCATGGCCTATACAGTCCATGGAACTGTCCAGGCCAGAATACTGGAGTGGGTAGCCTTTCCCTTCTCCAGGAGATCTTCCCAACCCAGGAACTGAACCCGGGTCTCCTGCATTGCAGGTGGATTCTTGACCAGCTGAACTACTCTTTGCAACCCCATGAACTGTAGCCCACCAGGTTCCCCTGTCCATGAGATTCTCCAGGTGAGAATACTGAAGTGGCTTGTGATGCCCTTCTCCAGGGGATCTTCCCAAAATCCTGCATCCAATCCACCTGCATCTCCTGCATTGCAGGTGGATTCTTTACCTGCTGAGCCATCAGGGAAGCCCCATAACTTGCCTATATAACTACAAAGGACTTGTGTACGGGATGATAAGGGGGAGAACTGGTTGGTAGATGGACCTCTATCATTTCTATTTTAGTGGGTGTTTCTGTTGGTCTTCTTGGGCCAATTTTTGAGAATTTATATTTTTCCCTGAAATTTTTAATCCATTTATCTTTGTTTTCAAATGAGTTGATATAAAGTTATATAGCTGAATAGTTGATATAAAGATATATATATATATATAGTTGAATCATATCAAACATGCATTCAGTATATGTGAATTCAACTATACATGCCCCAATTTTTTTATTTTTTAAAGAAAAGAGGGAGCCTGATAGTTTAAACCATGTGGACAACACCTCTGGTTATTCTAATTATAGAGGCTATGCCTCACCTGATAAAGATGTGACTCTACTGTTCATGCAGCCAGTATTTTGTATTTGAGTATTTCCCCACTCCAAGCATGATTCTACAGGTTAAAGGTATTTTTTAGGTTATTGACTTAATTTTGGTTACACTGGTTCTTTGTTGCTATGTGCGGGCTTTCTCTGGTTGTAGCAAGTGGGAAGTACTCTCTAGTTGCCACGTGCAGGTTTCCCACTGTAGCGGCTTCACTTACTGGGGAGCATGGGCTCTAGGCAGCAGGCTTCAGCAGTTGTGGGTCAAGGCCTTAGCTGCTCTGCAGCATGTGGAATCTTCCTGGACCAGAGATCAAACCCATGTCCTCTGGATTGGTAGGTGAGTTCTTAACCACTGGACCATGAGGGAAGTCCAGAGGTATTTTTCATATAAGTTGGCCACTAATCACGGCTATGGTTTTTCCTGTGGTCATGTGTGGATGTGAGAGTTGGACTGTGAAGAAGGCTGAGCACCGAAGAATTGATGCTTTTGAACTGTGGTGTTGGAGAAGACTCTTGAGAGTCCCTTGGACTGCAAGGAGATCCAACCAGTCCATTCTGAAGGAGATCAACCCTGGGATTTCTTTGGAAGGAATGATGCTAAAGCTGAAACTCCAGTACTTTGGCCACCTCATGCGAAGAGTTGACTCATTGGAAAAGACTCTGATGCTGGGAGGGATTGGGGGCAGAAGGAGAAGGGGATGACCAAGGATGAGATGGCTGGATGGCATCACTGACTCGATGGACGTGAGTCTGAGTGAATTCTGGGAGTTGGTGATGGACAAGGAGGCCTGGCGTGCTGCAATTCATGGGGTCGCAAAGAGTCAGATATGACTGAGCGACTGAACAGAACTGAATCAAATAATCAGGATGAGATTCAAAGATGAAGAAAATATTAGATTTTTGCAAAAGCATACCTGTCTCCAACATGAGTGCAGCTTACAAAAAAAAAAATGTCAATGACAATTTTTGTTACATGCAGTTTTTATCTCACCTCCTGACTTCTGTATAGCTACTATATAAAGTAGTCTCCTAATTTGAAAAATCTCCTCTATATCCATCCTACATCTTTCCTAACACTGTGTGTGTTCTCTCTCTTTGCTTTGATCATACTTTCAGAAAGTTTATGTGGTTTTTTTTTCAGTCTTTCAAAAAATCTAGCTTTGGGTTCTATTGATCATCTCAACTTTTTTTTTTCTTGTTTCATTCGTTTCTGCTTTCATTTTTTATTAACTTGATACATCTGTTTTATATGTAGGTTTATTTTGGCTTTGTTTTCTTGTCCACTGCTGATGGAGTGTAGTTTGAGATTGCAAAGGGAAATAGCAGTCCATCAGTTTCACATCTTGGAATCTATCCTAGAGGAGGATTCACACATTTGTCCAAAGAGAAAATATAAAAATTTTCTTTTCATGCTATTGTTTATAACAAAAAAAGAAGAAACCTAAAAGTACATCAATATGAATATAACTTACTAAATTATGCTATACAGAAACTATGGAATAGCAAATAGCAGATAAAAAGAGAAGGAGAGTTTTGTGAATGCTGCTTTATTTTTTCCCTCTAAATACCTATCCAGTTGTCTTTAAGCTTTTCATTGAATAATATGACTTTTCTCCCCCACTTGGAAATGCTATCTTCATAATATACTAAATCTTCATCTGTTCTTAGATCTATATTTCCATACTTTAGTCAATGCCATAGAGCTATCAATCTATTTCTCTTGTCTATATATCACCGTTATAAATTTTATTGCTTTATAATGTATTTTACTACATGATGGAACAGGTTATTTCTCATTACACTTCTTTTAGAGAATGTTCCTGGTAATTGCCACAAGTTTCAAGAAAAAACACTATTGAAATTCTGATTGAAGTTCCATTGAATTTATAGATTTCTTTAGTGAAAATTGACATCTTTACAATTTTGAGTCTTCCTATCCAAGTGCAAGATTTGACACTCCATTAATTCAAATCTCTTCTTTTATGGCCCTCAATAGAGGTTTATAGTTTTATTCATATGGATCCTTCACATTGCTTGTTAAGTTTATCCTTAGATATTTTATGAGCATTGTCTCATAAGTAAATGGAAACAGGTATATCCAAAACTAAACTTTTAATATACCTCTTGAAATCTGTTCCTTCACCAGGTTGTCCCCAGTGCTATTAAGGCACGTGTATTCATGTGCTGCAACTGTCAGGCATCTGAGTCTCCCTCAACCTCACATCCAACTCATGACCAAGTCTAACCATTCTATTTCTAAAATATATCTCAAACCCGCTGACTTCTCTTTACACTATCACTCTCTTTGTCCGAGCCCAGCCACCATCTTAATTCATTTCAATGACTTCAAAGCTGCTTTCTCCATGTCCTCTCCTTTCTTCCTCTAATCCATTCTTTTCATGGCAGCATTTTTTTTAAGGTAAACTCATCATATCACTCTTATGCTTAAAAATCTACAGTGGCTTTGCATTGCACTTACTGCAATTCAGTGTCTTTAGCAAGACCAAAAAGGTCCTAAATGATCTGGTCCCTAACCAGCTCTTCAGCCAGATATCCCACCACGCTGCTTCTGAGCCATTGGACTAACTCCAGTTCTTTAAATTATTGATTGTGGTTGATTATATTATTTCTAATTCTTCACTTCATCCATCTAAGAGAATTATATATCTTTTTCCCATTGATACTGGACTTGCCATGTGATTCACTTTGGCCAATGAAATGCAGGTATATGATGCAAATGGAGGCTTTAAATAAAGGCATGGTTTGGCTTGTCCTCCTGCAAGTTGGCAGACCAGTACACTATGATTAGCTGCTGGTCACAGATTGAGAGACAAGTACAGCAGATATGAGCCCATCACTTACACTATAATTGTTTTGTCCTAAGCAACCCCTTGAGCAGAACAAATTTGCTGTTTTAAGCCACTAAGATTTTGGGATTGTTACACAGCATTCATCACAGCAATAATATATTAATTAAAGACCAGGCCTAGTATAATACTCATTATGTGATAGTGGCTAAATAAATACTCATAAAATAAATTATCAGAGGTATTACAGATACCATCTTTGATGTCATTAAACTTTGTGACACTGTTTTAGGTATATAACTGGTTTATCTGTCTTATGACCAATAATTTGACTGAACTCTCCTATTGTTCCTAATCACTTTTCAGTTGATTCTTTTGGGTTGTCTAAAGTCATGTCATGTAGTTGTCATCTGATAAATCATGGTCTCAATAAACTGTACCTCCCAGTATTTATCCACGTGCCCTTGATTCTGAGCAAGGCCTGTGACCTGTTTTTTGTTTGTTTGTTTTTGATACTTTTTATCTTTATTGACGTATAAATACTGTGAATGCAGGGAAACGTTTATAAAATACCAAAATGCTATAAATTAATAAAGCAATAATAAGGTCCCAAAGAGATATACAGAACTATAAAAACTATAACTTAAACACATAAATGTTTTGCTAAAGATTCAATTGGAAATTAGTCCATTTTACTTCCTTTTTTTTTTAATTTATTTTTAATTGGAGGTTAATTGCATTACAATGTTATGTTGGTTTCTGCTGTTCAACAACGTGAATCAGCTCTAAGTTAAGACCTGCTTTTAATCAATAGACTACAGGGGAAGTGACATTGGGCCAAGATTTAAGGAAGCCTAGAAGATTCTACTTTCATGTTTGTGAGAGCTCACACCCATCTTGTAAGAATCTGGTTCATCTGTTGGAGAGATCACATGGAACGGCCAGGGAGAGAGACACATACGGTGGCAGGTCGGGGGAGGGTGTGGAGAAGGGGAGGAGCCACCACAATCAGCAGAATTTTGAGCAAATGAAACGGTTTTTGTCCTAGGCCACTGAGTCTTGGGGTAGTTTATGCACATCAATAGATCACTGAAACATCTGGAAATAACTTCTCAGTTAAAATTGCTGTGTTACTTGATGTGCTATGCTTAGTCACCCAGTTGTGTCCAACTCTTTGTGACCCCATGGACTGGAGCATGCCAAACTCCTCTGTCCATGTGGATTCTCCAGGCAAGAACACTGGGTGGGTTGCCATGCCCACCTCCAGGGAATCTTCCTGACCCAGGGGACCAGACTCATATCTCCTGCATTGCAGGCAGATTCTTTACTAGCTGAGCTACCAAGGAAGCCCACGTTACTTTACACGCCTATCTAAATATATTGACTAGGGCTTCTCAGGTGTCTCGGTGATAAAGAATCTGCCTGCCAATGCAGGAAATGTGGGTATGGTCCCTGGGTCAGGAAGATCCCCTGGAGAAGGAAATGGCAATCCACTCCAGTATTCTTGCCTGGGAAATCCCATGGACGGAGAAGCCTGGAGGGCTACCATGGACGGAGAAGCCTGGAGGGCTACAGTCCATGGGTCACATGACTGCGTGACTAAACAACAACAACAAATATATCAGCTAGTCTTTGATCCCATTTTGTGATCCATCCAAAAATACATAATAAATTGCAGTATTTGCTTAGGAAAATAAAGTCAGAGAATAAAGGCATCAAGCTATTCATATTGGTTATCTCAAGAGTGTGGAATTATGGAGGAAGATGCTTTCAATTTTCAGTATATTGTTCTGTAATGTTTGGATTTTATATCACAACATGCATTATTTGCCTCATTTTACTCCTTACTTTAGAGGAAATTGTTTACCATCTCACAATTATGTGAACACTGGCTTTCTTTCTTTTTGCTATAGGTGTAAATGTGTACCAGTTTTACATATTTTATCATGTTAGGCATATGTATCTTTATTGTTATGTAATCAAATGTTTAAAAATTTGATTTTCAAATGTATTGATTATCCATTTTTCATTTATCTAAACTAAATATTTTTTATCCTTTGATCTGTTAACCTAATATTTATGGTCATTAGGTTATATATCAAATCATCATGTATTACTGATTGTCCTGGTAAAAGAATAATCTTAATACAGTAGGGGATCTGCCATAGGAGAATTCCATGAAGAGGGACTGGGGTTTGAGAGAGAAGCAGATCAGCATCCCCAAGTTGCTTCCAATTGGCCCCACAGACAAGGAGTCCACATATTTAGAGCATAAGCACTTTCTGAATTCTTCAAAGAAAAACCCACCTCACACCAAATGCCTTTTAATCACAATCCACATTCACTGCCTGAGCTGCAGTAATTTTCAACTGTGCTAACAGAACCCAACCAAATACTTCAAGCAAGCACCATAAAAGATGTTGTGTTAGAGAGAGAGAGGTATGAAGCTAAATAAACAAAGGAACTAACCCCAAATGAAATAGAGTTAATACAAGAATCAGAAGAGAATTCTAAAATAAGCATAGTGGATACACTAAGAAATATTTGAGTAGATATCATATTCTTAAATCAAAATTAGACTGCCAACAATAAAAATAAGCAGGATTCTTGAAATTGAAATCATGAATACTAAATTATAAACCCAACATAAAAGCTGAGTAGCAGGACAAATGAAGAACACAGGAGCAGGACACATGAAGACCACTTTGGGGATCCAGGAATCAAAGCAGGCTTTTCTCTGGAATGCAGCACTAAAGTAAAATTAAGAATTTCTCTACACTTGACACTCTCTCCATCCATCCAACATAGCTTGAAAATTTGAAGTCACCTTGCTGAGCATGCCCTTGGAGCAGGAAGACAGAGGCTGTCACTTCACTTTCAAAAACCTTTAAATAAAGTTTTTAAATTATTCATAAAATTAAACATAAAAATAAAATCTTTCAATGAAATTTGAAATATTACATGGAATATGCTAAAATAAGACTTTTCCATGGTTTGAGGTGAACTGAGTGACTAATAATGACCAGGAAAATCCCGACACTTCCCTGGGACCTCTCTCAGGGCTCTAGAATGGGTTTGAACAAACAGCAGCAAACAAGAATAAAACTGTCAAATGATTACCCCTACGGTCCTGCTGGTTCCATCTAATGGCTCCATTTGGTTTTCAAACTATAGAATACATCAGAAACTCCAGCAGAGCTTGTTAAAAGTAGAGCCGGAGGCCCCAAGCCTCAAAGAGTCATACTCAGGAGGCCTGGAGGAAATGCAGCAGTCACTGTTTTAAACAACCCCCACCAAATAATTCTAACCAAGTTAACTTGCTCACCACATCTTAAATAATACTCTTCAAACCCACAGCCCAACCTACAATTGCCTTCCTCTGTGCCTCAACACAAGCTTTTCATTTCCCTTACAAATCCATTTCAATAGCCCGAAATGCCATTTCTTTAGCAAAGCTCTCCTGGATCCCCTTCTGGGCTCCTATTTTTTTCCTGTACTTGGGGGCATTTGTAACCTCCCCTGAATTTTAGCACTCTGGTTTCATAGGCTTTGGATTAAAAGCCTGGGGCTCAGGTCCCAGCTTTTCCACTTGCCATGTGACCTTGACCAAATCATTTAAATGTCACAGGCCAAAGCAGCAGTTGAGAAGAGGGAGACTAGAAGCCCAAGAGCTGGAATGAGAATTTCACATACAATAAATCTAAAGGACCAGAGGTGAGAAATGAGGTTAGAGCTGCAGCTCAGGTGAAGAGTTCAAGCCAGGGACAAGGCAGAGAGAAGAAAGAAAACGCTGAGGTAAAAAATCAGCATAACAGAAAGATAAGAAATCAGCTGAGAAAGGGGAGAGATTTGGGTATAGAGCATTTGCAGCTGGCTCATATGACTCACAGGGCTCATGAGGGCCACTGTACATGCTTCTCCTCTGATCCTCCTTCAGGGACATCACCTTGTACTTAATTTCAGCCACTGCAGTGTTTACACTGGGGAAACTGGCAAACCTTGCAAATCAGAGTTGTTGGGTTTTTTTAAGCAACTTGGTTGTCCAACCTGTCCCAGCCCACCACTGAGTCTACCTGAGGGGATCAATTGTTCTTAAGCATCAAATTTTGTGAGTCATCTTTTTTGGGAGCCAGGTTCACGCAAACAGGCAGAACAAGCTCATTCAAATGGCCATTTGTTTTTGTTCAGCTGCTAAGTTGTGTCTGACTCTTTGCAATCCCATGGACTTCAGCATACCAGGCTTCCCTGTCCTTCACTATCTCCCAGAGTTTGCTTAATTTAATGGCCATTGAGTTAGTGGTGCCTTCCAACCATCTCATCCTCAGTCTCCCCCTTCTTCTCCTGCCCTCAGTCTTTCCCAGCATCAGGATCTTTTCTAATGAGTCAGCCCTTTGCATCATGTGGCCAAATGGCCACTGAGGGGAAAGGAATGAATGCACAGAGGCATGAACGAACTTTCCGGAAGGTGCTCCTAACATGAATTCCTAATGGAAAGGAATTATAAGTATTTTAGTAATTGCAGCTTTTCAGGTGAAATGAGAGAGGCATTCCTTACAGACTGCAGTCAAGAACTCAAGCATCATGATTCAATCACAGATACCTCTTCACGAAGCAAATAAATAGATATTTCCAGGGAATTTGGCAAGGCCAATTTTTGCAACCTCCTTTCTCTTTTAGCAAGGAGAGTGGGAAAGTTCATGATAGAAGTTTCTCAGCTGAATGAAAGTCATAAACAAACACGGACTGGACTCCCGCAGTAGATGAAGACTCTCTGATTGCTCCAGGATCAAATACATTAATACAAATCTGAGGTCTGACAGATTTCAGACCTCAGCAGTCTCTCTGCACTCTCTCCACCAAAACCATTTCAGCTGACTTGATCAAGGAATGTGTTACTGGTTTTTTGACATTTGGACAGGAAGTGGTAGTGGCATATGGTTAACGTAAGCCAAGACTGGATTACAATTTAGTTGTGAGAGCCATAACATACTTTCTGCCTCTTTGCATGTGTGCTAAGTCGCTTCAGTCATGACCAACTCTATGCAACCCTATGGACTATAGCCTGCAAGGCTCCTCTGTCCATGGGATTCTCCAGGCAAGAACAGTGGAGTGGGTTGCCATGCCCTCCTCCAGGGGATCTTCCCAAACCAGGGATGGAACTCACATCTCTTATGTTTCCTGCATTGGCAGGCAGGTTCTCTACCATCAGCACTACCTGGGAAGCCCTTCTGCCTCTTTACCTGATCTATAACCATGTAGTTAGTGTAGACTGAATGCGGATTGGTATATGCTTTAGAAAAAGCCAAGGATGTACATAGAGATTATCATGCTAAGTGAAGTCTGAAAGAGAAAGACAAACAGCACATGATGTCACTTATATGTGCAATCGAAAATACAATGCAATTCAACATATCTATGAAACAAAAATAGACTCATAGACATAAAGGATGACTTGTGGTTGCCGAGTGAGGAGATGGGAGGAAAGGAATGGGAGTGTGAGATTAGCAGAGGCAAACTATTACATATAGGATGGATAAACAACAAGGCCTACTGTGTGACACAAGGAATTATATTCAATATACTGTGACAAACCATATTGGAAAAGAACATGAAAAAGAATATATGTTTAACTGAGTTCACTTTGCTGTACAGAAGAAATTAACACAACATTGTAAATCCACTATATACCAATAAAATTTTTTAAATTAAAAAAAAAAAAAAAGCAAAGGGACCTGCCTAGATTCCTCAACTCATTTTGAACTTTCCAGACCTTTATTTTCAGGAATTGTTGTATAAGTCACTAAATAATTTTAGTGTATACTTTAAAAAGCTGGAAAATGTGAATGTGTCCTTTAAGTATATCTATTATCAGAGCTGCAAGACAATAAAAGAGCTGCAGGTAGAGCCTAAGCTGCGATGCTTGACACCGACAGGTGCTCAGTAAATACTTGGTGTTGAGTGGATGTGGAGGAGAGAGAAGAAGAAAGCTTGTAGGAAGGCTCTCTCTTACCCTTTTTTATCTTAGATCAAGTGCTCAAAAACAAAACATGATTAGTTAGGAATCAAATGTTCTCCTTCCTGGGAAGAAGGCTCAGAGAAGGCAAAATGAGCAGGATGCTGTAGGCAGTTATACCGATTAGGAAATTAGGAAGCAAAATAATCCCTTCTCATCAATAAGTGAAAGCAGGTCATTAGAGGCCTCTTTCAAAATGTGAAGACAGTCTCCTATGAGGGCTGTTGATGGTCTAAAGTTCAAACAGCAGAAGCCGAGTCCCATTCGGGTATGAATTCAGGTTTTAAAACTGATCCTTCTCCTGAGTCCTAGCAGTACAATTAGAATTAAATTATATTGGATCATGAACATTTGAACTGTATAAAGAAAAATACCACATGATATTTAAGCATTCATATTTCTTAAAGTTTTGCTCTAACTTTTCCATATTTTTATTTTTTAATGAAATATAGTTGACATATACTAGTTTCAGCTGTATACCATAGTGTCTTGATATTTTTATAGATTATATATTGGCTATATTCCCTGTGCTATACATTACATTCTTGTAACTTATCTGTGCTGCACCTAACAGTTTGTACCTCTTAATCCCCTTTACCATTCCCCTCCTCCCACTCCTTCCCTTCTTGCAACCACCCGTCTATTCTCTGTACTCTGTTTCTTTTGTTGTGTTTGTTCATTTGGTTGTTCTTTAGATTTTGCATATAGGTGAAAACATATAGTATATTTGGATATTTTTAAGTGTTTATATTCATAGTCAGTTAATCATGACTTATTTTATTTAGAGGGGTTTTTATTTTCCGTGTAATTGGCTAAGGTTTGCAGTAGAGACTAAGGAAATGAGCCTCTGATCCACCCCCTTCTCTGAGAACTGCCTTTGCTCTTCTGGACCTCAGCCCTCAGTGACTTTTCTTTCTGGCCCTGATTTCCAGCATGGCTGAGTGGATCAGCATGGACACTGGCTCAAGCTGAGACAAATTCTCTCTAGAGAATTTGAACTTGGGAAGCGAGGAACAGACTCTAGGGAGTGTGGGAGGATGTTTGAATGCTAGACACATAACTTGGGAGTTTGGGGCCAACTAAGGGTTTATTTAACTTATATGCAGACTATATCATGTGAAATCCTGGGCTGGATGAATCATAAACTGGAATCAAGATTGCTAGGAGAAATATCAACAACCCCAGAAATGCAAATGATACTACCCTAATGGCAGAAAGTGAAGAGGAACTAAAGAGCCTCTTGATGAAGGTGAAAGAGAAGAGTTAAAAAGCTGCTTAAAATTCAACATTCAAAAAACTAAGATCATGGCATCCAGTCCCATCACTTCATGGCAAATAGATGGAGGAAAAAATGGAATAAGTGGCAGATTTAATTTTCTTGGGCTCCAAAATCACTACGGATGGTGATTGCAGCCATGAAGTTAAAATATGTTTGCTTCTTGGAAGAAAAGCTATGACAAACTTAGCATATTAAAAAGCAGAAACATCATTTTGCCAACAAAGATCCATCTAATCAAAGTTATTGTTTTTCCAGTAGTCATGTATGGATATGACAGTTGGACCATAAACAAAGCTGAGCACCAAAGAATTGATGCTTTCAACTGTGGTGCTGGAGAAGACTCTTGAGAGTCTTGCCAGGAGATCAAACCAGACAATCCTAAAGGAAATCAACCCTGAATATTCATTGGAAAGACTGGTGCTGAAGCTGAACTTCCAATACTACGGCCAGCTGATGTGAAAAGCCCACTCATTAGAAAAGACTCTGATGCTGGGAAAGATTGAGGGCAGAAGGAGAAGGGGGTGACAGAGGATGAGATGGTTGGATATCATAACCGACTCAATGGATATGAGTTTAAGCAAGCTCCAGGAGATAGTGATGGACAGGGAAGCCTTGCGTGCTGCAGTCCATGGACATGACTTAGTGACTGAACAACAACAACAGAGGTCTGTAAAAGTGGACAGAGCCAGTTTAGTGCAAGAGTATAAAGCACATACACTGACCAAAGAGTAGAGATGGAAACAAGAGACCTGAGAACAAGAAACAACTTCCTGGGTTCCCGATGGCTTCACAGATTCTGCTTCTGGCCTCCCCAGGTTCTAACTGTTCTTATGTGAAAAATCCCAGCATTCTTTCTAGAAAATCTTTTTTAACTGAAGCGAGTTGAAAGTGGGTTTCTGTCACTCATCACCAAAAACAGCAGAAGCTAAGTATTCTGACACAGTTACTCCTAGCTCCTGGGAAAACCTCGCTCATTCGTCCAGCAGCCACAAGTCAGGCATCACCTGTATCCTATGCTATTGTTGTTGTTGTTTCTCAGTCATGTCCAACTCTTTGTGACCCCATGAACAGCAGCACACCAGGCTTCTCTGTCCCTCACTATCTTCTGCAGTTGGTTCAAACTCATGTCCATTGAATTGGTGATTCCATCCAACCATCTCCCCCTCTGTCATTAGACACAGAGGATGTGTCCTGGAGCAAAACAGAGGTGTGTCCTGGAGCTGGATGAGCGCCTGCATCCTAGTCTCAGGTCTACTTCAATCCAGCCATGTGATCTGGAGCACATTGTACACCTCACTGTGCCTTTGCTTCCTCTTCTACAGTATCCCAAGTCCATCTCTTTCTATTTGCAAGGTGCTGAGTGGGTCCTCAGTAGATACTGATCTTCTTCCATTAAAGTGACAGTTTCTTCCACTTAGGAAAGGTGGGGGTTTAGCTCCTCTATTGATCTGATTTTTTCTTTGAGACTTTGAGCTCTTAAAATAAAGATCTTTAAAAATACCCAGAGCATTTCATGCTCATTCAGGGTCCATTTCAAAAGATGGAGCCAGGCTGCCTGGCAGCATGGATCTACTGGTTGTCTTGGTGCAAGACAGAAACAAACCAAATAACATGAAGGGACATGATCAGGGAGCGGAGGATTTTATAAGCTTTATTGCATTTAGTTCTTAAAAACAATCATATTCCTAATATACAGATGAGGAAAATGAGTCCAGAGTATCTTCGTAACTTTCCCAGGTGTCACAGGTGACAACTGGGAGGGCCAGAACTATACTCAGGTCTGAGTGAGCTTAACCACTGCTCTCACTTTTCCCACTGCCTGCAGCTTGACATCAACCCACACATGACCTTTGTAGAAATTCTGCTGTCCAGACCTTGTTTTTGTGGTTTTGATATGACTCATTGACCTTCCAGAAAGCAAGCAATGGGGAAATGGATGACTTTCCCTCATCCAGATATGAAATCCCTCCTGACTGAGACTGCTATCTCCATCCCTTCACCTCTCCATTATCAGTCTCCTCCGCTGGAAAAATAAGTTTTAAAATAACATCGACATTGGCAAAGCATTCTGAGAATGACACAAATAAGCCATGGGAAGCTCCTCAGGAAATGTCTAGCAGATAGTGAACACTTGAAAAATGTTGGTTATTAAACCTGCCTTCCCCTGGCATAAGTGGCATCCTTCACTTTTCATCAGATTTACACTTTTATTTAGCAAGGAAATCAAACCAGTCAATCCTAAAGGAAATCAATCCTGAATACTCATTGGAAGGACTGACACAAAGGTTGAAGCTTCAAGACTTCGGCCACCTGATGCAACAGCTGACTCACCAGAAAAGACCCTGACGCTGAGAAAGATTGAAGGCAGGAGGAGAAGAGGGTGACAAAGGATGAGATGGTTGGATGGCATCACCAATTCAATGGACATGAACTTGGGCAAACTCCGGGAGGTGGTGAGAGACAGGGAGGCCTGGTGTGCTGCAGTCCATGGGGTCGCAAAGTTGGACACAACTTGGTGACTGAACAACAACACCTTTATTCATTTATTCCTTTGATCCACAAACAAGTATTAGTGACCGTGCTATGAGAGCACAGACATGGATCCAGATCGACATTTGGAGCTAGGGAAGTGAAGAAATAAGGAGGGGTGTTCAGAGAAAGAATAATGCAGATTAAGACTAGGATGCAGGGGGAGATACGACACATTCTGGGGAACAAGCAGCTCATTTTAAGACATAAAGTCAGAGCATATCATTCTTAGGATCAGAATGCTTGATAGTTTCCCATATCACTCACAGTTGTGATATAAGCTGAAGTCATCACAAGGAATGGTCTGCAAGACCTCTGATGATGTGCCTCTGCCCACTTCTCTCTGCCCTGCTCTCCTGCAACCCACCAGTCTTCTCACAGATCCTTGAAATCACCCCCAGGGCCCTTGCACTTACAGCTCCTCCTCCAGATATCCACATCGTGCTATCTCAGCTCCTTCAAGTCTTCATTCAACTATCACCCGAGATATAGCAGTGAGATATTGCCTGAACACCATCTTTTAAGCTGTCCCACCCTCTCCTCTCACCCCCTACTCCTTTCTTGCTTTAAGCCTCTAAACTGAACTTAATTGCCTTCAGATAGGTTCCATCTGTCTACCCAACTAGAATGAAGCTCTGAGATTTTGTTTCTGTTCACTATTACATTCTCAGCATGAAAAAAAGGACTGTTCCTGGCACCTGATAAAGGTTAATTGAATGAATGAATGTGGTCGGTCACAAAATGGCTAAAACCAAAGAGAAGTTGTCAACAGCCAGATGACAGGGAGGCCTGTGGGCTAAGACAAGGAGATGGAATCTGAGCTTAAGTCCTGTGAGGAACCATGAGGGGTGACAGCAGGGTGTGGTGTGATCAGAGTCACACTGTCAACAATCTCTTAGACTAGGGTGTGGAGAACAGGACAGGTAGCGAGACCATTTCAGAGACTAAAGCTGTGATCTCCATGAGAAGTCAAGAAGCCCTTAATGGAGACTGAGCACAAGGATTGGGGAGAAGGAGCAGAGTGACGGGCATCTAAAGGGAGAATCTGTGGGGCATGGTGACTGGCTGACAATGGCAAATACCTAAGGGGGGCAGGTGGCGTCTTAAACGACTCCTTTGGTTTCTTTTAGAGAATATGAGTAGCAGTTTGAAGGAGTGAGTTTGATTTTGCATGTATTGAATTTTATGTGCCAATGAAGATGCCCGTAACTAGTCAGAGATTTGATGTTCAGTGAAGATCTGAGTTAGACCAAGGAATCTCATTGCATAAATGGTAGTTGCAAGGGTTCCAGCTGAAATCGTAGGTCCTGGAATTATAATGGAAGCCTTACGGTGGCACCCTACAGTGTTGGGGGTGAAACAGAGATGGTAGGAAGTATCAACAAAAACGGATAGGAATCCAATGGGAAACAGATTCTACTCTCTCTCCAGGTAGAACTTGGAATGCGTTATTCCAATATAACCCACTATGGTAACTGACCCTGCATGGTAATTAGGTACAGAGCTCTTGGTCATCTACATTGTGGGTGAATTTGGTCTTGTGTGCTAGCATAGGAAACTAACCACCTGCTGCATAAGACTGTTTCCCTGATAAAATGTATAGCCCATTCATAAGCTGAGGACTGCTGATACTACAAGATGAGAAGTCTTCATAGCAGCCCACATTTTTCAGAATTCCAGCTGTACCTTGTGAATTATTCCACCTAAAGGACAACTGTTTCATAAAATGTGAATAAAGTATGTTTCTAATTCCCAAATGGGTTGCTGATGCTGAGGAATGTAGATCATCTACATATCACAGCTGAAGCTCTGAGATGGGAGGGATCCTTGAGCAGCAGAACACAGAGGAAATAGAGGTGAGCTCCTACAGCATGATAACTGAACTCTGGGAACACAAATATCTGAGAGTACATTATAAAACTTGGTAAATGTGTTACACACAGAGTCTGTGGAATTCAGAATACAGGATTTGGATAAAACAACTGGCTATAAATAGTTGGGATCTTTACTTACTTCCACAGCCCACACCCAGATCTTGGTTTCTAATGGTGGTGGTTTAATCACTAAGTCATGTCCAACTCTCTGCGACCCCATGGACTATAGCCCACCAGGCTCCTCAGTCCATGGGATTTCCCAGGCAAGATTACTGGAATGGGTTGCCATTTCCTTCTCCAGGGGATCTTCCTAACCCAGGGACTGAACCCAGGTCTCCCACATTGCAGGTGGATTCTTTACAGACTGGAGCCACCAGGAAAGCCTGGTGGGATCTTTGGGTTGCCACTAAAAAAACCTCAAACTGACTTAAGAAAAAGGCAAGAGAAAGAAAGAAAAGGAAAAGAAAAGAAAGAATGGAAGAAGTTAGCAAGGAAAAAGAGGGAATGCAATTGGCTCACATATCTGTAAAGTCAGGGGAAAATGTCTACAACTTCAGATATTACTGGATCCTGAATGACAGTTTCTGGTCAGTTTAGCTTTCTACCACCTCTTCACTGATTTCTTGAGTGTTGGCTGCTTACCCGGCAAGCTGACCCTCACAGAAGCAAGATGGCTGCCATTCATTTCAGGTTTGTTTTATTTTCCCAACACATTTACAGAAAGAAGATGCCTCTTTTCCAATCACTCTAACAAACAGAGTGAACACAAGTGATTGGACGAGCTTGGGTCATGTGCCATCCCTAAAATGACACTAATACACAGAGGGAATAGAATCCATATCAGCCACACCTGAGTTACATGCAACCTAAAATGCAATCAGACCTGAAGTAGGAGAAATAAGTGATTCCCCAAGGAAATTATGGATTCTATTACCAGAAGGAGGATTAGATGCTGGGCAGCAAGAATACCAGATGTCTCACGGGAACCAGGCTAGAGAAAAACCTTCCTTAGGGGCTTCTCTTCCCAGAAGGCCTCTTTAAGGGCTGATCCAAAGGTGTTCGTGATCTCAAGGAGTCAAAATAAATAAATAAATTTACATTAAGTGTAGAGAGAATGGATTTGACTGAGGACGTATCTCCCATCTATGAATGGGAGAATGCCTATCTCCAACCTTTCTGTTTCACCCACCTTCTTCTGCTACAAGACCTAAAAAGCTGACTTTAATACTCAGCCTTCTCCTGTGTCCAGTGTCATGTTGATCTCTGCTGTTACTTGGCAGAATGATTGAGAAGGAGAAAATAAGAAATTAAGTTCAGTAATTCTTGAGATTAGTGTTGAGTATGGAAACAAAAGTTACTTCTGAAACTTGTAAGTGTACTTTTTTTTTTTTTAATTTGGCTGCACTGGATCTTAGTTGTAGCACACGGGATATTTAATTGCAGGATCTTTTAGTTGCAGCATGTGGGATCCAGTTTTCAAACCAGGGATCAAACCCGGGCCCCTGCACTGGGAGCCAGAGTCTTAGCCACTGGGTCATCAGAGAAGTCCCTACAGGTGTACTTCCACATAGAGTCTACCCCCACTTCCCTTCACTCTAAAAATTCATACTGTGTGTGGCTCACTCTCAGGTCATACTTCTTTAAAAAGAGAAATTGTCATTCTACATGCAGGGAGATTGAATGATAGGGCCTGCCACATCCTCTGTTTTCTGTGGCAGGGAAAGTTGGAGCAAAGAAGGGCTGGGGTGGACTCAGCTCAGGCACCAGCCTAGGGACCAGTGTCAGTAGTCGGTTTAGTAAAGCAGGCTGTACAGGTCACAGGATGGGTCTAAGATGAGAAAAGTAAAGTCCTAAGTAGTGAGAGGGATACCAAGAGAAGGCAAATAAGGAGTCTAAAGATACTGCATAAAACAACACAGGCTCCAGAGTCCACAATTCAGTTGTTTTAACAAAAGTGCTACAGCCAGGTGGGGAGAGTGTGAGAGTCGGTCCCTAGAGGTAATTCAAGCTCAAAGACAATAGGAATTAACAAGGAGAGAACACACAATGAAAGCCCAGTAGGTACATATTAATGTACGAATGGATTCACGTACATAATACATCGGACTCTGGAGTAGGGCCAAGGTCATGATGCTTGGACATTCCTCCATAAATCTAAAAATGTAGCCCTTTAAATTCAACCTCTGATATCAACCAATAATATGTTCAAAAACTTTCCTAAGTCCTACTCTACCAGAGCCAACTTTATAGCCTGATGTTAAAATAGTGTTTTCCCACGAATTCTTTATTAAACTTGTTTCTTGACTTATGATCTGTCAACAAAGGGGTTGTTGTCTCCTAAAATATGGATTCAGCTTTTTTAAGGCCCACACCTTGGCTGGGCACTCCTTTAAGAAAGCTCCCTCTTTTGATGGCTATTTTTCTGCTGAAACAGATCATCAATTCTTTCAGTCTGTGTTCTTGTCATGCCTGAAGCATTTATGCCTTACTTAAGCCTTTCATTATAATCAGTTGCCCTTACTTTGCTATTCCCTGCAAGGGCTTTGCCTCAATCACATAAGCATTAGAACAACTGCCCTTTTAGCTATGGATCAAGTTTTCTTTGGGGTGCCCTATGTAAATGAGAACACTTCAAAATGCTAATTTATAATAAGTCAAAAGTTGACTGACAGAGTAATAATACGACTGCTATGAGTGGACTGTTGAGAGGCCAAAAGAATGGATCAAGAAAGAACACAGCTGGGAAGAAGAGATGAACTGATCAAAAGCAAAGACAGAAAAGGAAGAAAGAGAAACACAGGCAGTGGCTGCCATCAGAGGTGTGGGGATGCTATTAGGCTGGAACTGAAAGGGAAAAAGACAGATTTCTTTGTTACTGTCATGACAGCCGTATAACAGAAAACAATATAAGATTTGGAAGTCTCCAGGAAAAGCAAATGAATTTGATAGAGTAACTGATAGGATAAAGCACTTTTTAAAACTATGTATATGAGAAAGGCAAGTATTACAAATAAAAAGGACAAAAAGGAAGAATGGGAAATTTTTCAAGATAAGAAATATAATCATTGTATACCTTTTGACTCTTTATATCAATAATAGATATTGTTCACCAGCATTGATACGATTAGTTTACCCTTGAACAACATAGTCTGAACTGCATGGTTCCATTTATACGCCAATTTTTTTCTGTATATATATACCTCAGTACTACATGACCCATGGTTGGTTGAACCCATGGATGTAGAAGCATGGACACACAAGGCCAAATCTACAGTGATACATGGATTCTTGACTGTGTGGTGTCAGCACCACTAATCCCCATTTGGCTCAAGGTTCAATTATATAAACAGTGACATCACTATAGTAGAAGGATGGGAGATAGGGAGTGTAAGTGAGCTAAATCCTCAACTATTACTCCAGGATGTACATAAATAATACCTGAAGTTGATACATCAAGAAATAAGTAAAGGAGCTTATCATTTGGGAAACAGCTTGAAGAGTTAAAAACAGTCACCTTCAGAGAACAGGAAAGGAGGCTGGAACAGAGATTGTTGCTTCTCGTCACAGTTCTTGTGTTATCTAACTATTTTTAGTTAGCATAGGACTTAGTGTCAGGGAAAGTTTTACCAAGGACCTGCCCTGTGCTAAATATTGTTGTTATTTAGTCAGTAAGTTGTGACCGACTCTTGTGACTCCATGGATTATAGCCTGCCAGGCTCCTCTGTCCACTCCATGGATTATAGCCTGCCAGGCTCCTCTGTCCCTGGGATTCTCCATGCAAGAATACTGGAGTGAGTCGCCATTTCCTCCTCCAGAGCATCTTCCCAGCCCAGGGATCAAACCCATGTCTCTTGCATCTCCTGCATTGGCAGGCAGATTCTTTGCCACTGAGCCAAACAACAAACACTTCTCTGGCTTACTGCCAGATACTAAGCACTTTACACTTATCAACTCCTTCAGTCTCTGCAACAACTTGATGATGTGGTTAATCTTATTTTGCCCATTTAACAGAAAAGGAAATTGAGGCACAGAGGATGAAAACCTTGCCTGAGGTCACAGTTGAGAGTGGTTGTGCTAGAATCTGAGCCCAGGTAACCCAGCTCATAGCCTCGGAACCTTGCCTGCTCCCTAACAAAACCAAGGCATAGATATTATTATCTCAACTTTGGAGACGAGGAAACATGGGGAGAGAAAAAGTCCTTTTCTAAGATCACACAGATAATGGATAGGATCTGTATGACTATGGGTTTGATTAACTTTAATACTAACGCTCTGTCTCTCCATGGAATCATGCAACTTTGTGTTTAAAAAGCTGAGCCAGTTGTGAACAAGGCAAGAACACCCATTTCTGTCACTGCTATATAATATAGTGCTGGAAGTTCTAGCCAGTGCAGTAAGGTAAGAGGAGAGAGAAGAGAAAAGAGAAAAGCATACTGATGAAGAGAAAGAGAAAAGGAAGAAATAAAGCGGTCCGTATTTACAGAGGACATGATATGCTACATAGAAAATTCCAAGGAATCTACAAAATACAACTAGAATAAATGAGTTCAGCGAGGTGACCAGATATAAGATAAATATTCAAAAATCAGTTCTATTTCTACATATTAACAATAAACATATAAAAATCAAAATTAAAACTACAATACCATTTATAATCACTCCTCTCCGCCTGGGTGACACTTGATGTGCTGAGACATGAAGAGTAAGGAGTCTATAGAGACTAAAGCAGGAATGATCAAAGTAAAAGAAGTAACACAGGCTCTGATGTCATGAAATGAGTTTGAAAGTGTTCCAAGAACTAGAAAAAAGTCCAGTACAGCTGGAGCAAAATGAGTAAGAGGGGAGAATGGACTGAAGGGAGTTTGGAGAGAGACGCAGGAGCCACGGAACCTTGAAAAGGCATAGTGAGGCATCTTCTCCTTGGGAAATGATTGAGGGGAAATGAAACAATTTTATTTCACTTCAGGTTGAATGATCACTCTGGACACTCTGTAGCGATGGCTTTGGAGAGGAGCAAGAATGAAGGCAAGAAAAATGGGTGAAGATCACTGAAGTAAATAATCCAGGAAAGAGATAATGGTGCTGATTCTAGCTAAGATAGTTTCAGGAAATTAATGAATTTTGGAGGTAGAGTTAGCAGTACCTGTTGATGGACTGAAAAAAAAAAAAAGAGAGAGAACAAGGAAAAGGGAGGGGATCAAAGACAACTCCCAGGTCTTTGGTTTCAGCAACTGGAGAAACAATTACGCTATTTGCTAAGATGATGAAAAACATGGGAGAAATAAGTGAGCAGAGCAGTGGAGCTGAGAAATCAAGTTTTCAGTGCAGGACATAATAAGACTGAAATTCCTAAGGGACAATGAAGTGAACATGCCAAGTAGACTCTCTGGATCCAAAAGAGAGCTGAGATACATGCTGAAAGGGGACAGCTTCAGCATATAGACAGGTGGTTCTTGACTCTGGCTGCTCAATAAATTACCTAGAGGGCTTTTTAAATGTGCTACTGCCCAGCGCTACCACCAAATCAACTAAATCAGAAGCTCTGGAGGTAGAAACCAGGCATCAGACCTTCTAAGGAACACTTAGATTTAGAGATTAGAGGAAGGAGAAGGGACCAGCAAAAGAAGATTGAGAAGTGGCCAGTGATACAGGAAGATGCCCAGGAGCTATGGCTCATGGAAGCTGAGTGGGGTATATTTCAAAAGGACATAAAACATTGCTACACCGGATGTTATGATAATTTAATGAGCAACACACGCAAAGCACTTTGTAAATTTTTAATTGATAAACACTGGGCTTCCCAGGTGGTGCTGGTGGTAAACAACCTGCCTGCCAATGCAGGAGGCAAAAGTGATGTGGATTCAATCCCTGGGTGGGGAAGAGTCCCTGGAAGAGAGTATGACAACCCACTCCAGTATTCTTGCCTAGAGAATCCCATGGACAGAGCAGCCGGTTGCAAAGAGTCAGACACAACTACAGTAACTTAGCACAGCACAAACACACACTAGATGAGGTATTAGCATCATCTATGGAGAAAACTTACTCTCCTCCTGGTACAATAGTCCTACCTGGGCCACAGAGGAAGGATATTTCCAACAAACCTGAACCTTAGATAAATGCTGGCAAGGGAGGCCTACCCCTGGCACTTCTTACACTTATAAGAAATAATAAAAAATATTATGGCTGTGAGGATTAAACAAATTTATACCCATTCTCCTTAGCTCAATGCTTAGCATTTCATCATCAGAGTAATAATAGTTATTCTTATTATTTACTCTAACAATACTAAATTATTTCTAATAATAAGCATTTATTTCATTACTTAGTATTATTATTAATGCAAACATAGTTGCATTCTATTTGCCAGGCAAAGTTCTAAATGCTTTACATACACTAACTCTGTTAGTATTCCAAAAGGTTAGCTATTGATTTGTTGTTGCTGTTGTTAACTCCAAATGATTTATTAATTCCAAATGATTTGGTTTCCCGAGCGGGCACTAGGGGCTTCCGCATTCCAGAACCATTGTTCTGATGTGCAGGTCAATAATGGCCTCATGAGGCTTCTCTGGACATGGCCGAGAAGATGAGATCTGTCCTGAGGGAATTCTATGAGCCTCCAGGGCCATGAGTCAATTCCTAGGACCACCTGAAGGACAGCAGGGCTATCCTAGAGGACAGCTGTGTTCCACAGTGAGGTCTGAATTCCTTCATGGAGGCTATGTCATAGGCAAGTTCACATCTGGGCATAGAGACCATTTCATCTGGGTTCTTCAACTCAACTACTGATCACTCATACATATCAGGTACTTAAGCCTCATGTTGGCTTTGGAAAGTAGAGATGGTTATTCCCCATTCTACAAGAGAGGAGACAGAGGCTTAGGTTAAAAACTTGTGCAAATTCACACAACCAGTTAGGATCATAGTCAGGACTCAAACTGAATACCCTAAACCCACATTCAGACCTTCTTGTCTACCATGCTAATCTTTTTTTTTTTTTTTTTNATATGCTACATAGAAAATTCCAAGGAATCTACAAAATACAACTAGAATAAATGAGTTCAGCGAGGTGACCAGATATAAGATAAATATTCAAAAATCAGTTCTATTTCTACATATTAACAATAAACATATAAAAATCAAAATTAAAACTACAATACCATTTATAATCACTCCTCTCCGCCTGGGTGACACTTGATGTGCTGAGACATGAAGAGTAAGGAGTCTATAGAGACTAAAGCAGGAATGATCAAAGTAAAAGAAGTAACACAGGCTCTGATGTCATGAAATGAGTTTGAAAGTGTTCCAAGAACTAGAAAAAAGTCCAGTACAGCTGGAGCAAAATGAGTAAGAGGGGAGAATGGACTGAAGGGAGTTTGGAGAGAGACGCAGGAGCCACGGAACCTTGAAAAGGCATAGTGAGGCATCTTCTCCTTGGGAAATGATTGAGGGGAAATGAAACAATTTTATTTCACTTCAGGTTGAATGATCACTCTGGACACTCTGTAGCGATGGCTTTGGAGAGGAGCAAGAATGAAGGCAAGAAAAATGGGTGAAGATCACTGAAGTAAATAATCCAGGAAAGAGATAATGGTGCTGATTCTAGCTAAGATAGTTTCAGGAAATT
The DNA here is from genome assembly GCA_006410615.1 of Neotragus moschatus. Lineage (NCBI taxonomy): Eukaryota > Metazoa > Chordata > Mammalia > Artiodactyla > Bovidae > Neotragus > Neotragus moschatus. Next base: position 2,015,091 of record SJYA01002948.1, on the reverse strand, counting down.
AATGAATTTTGGAGGTAGAGTTAGCAGTACCTGTTGATGGACTGAAAAAAAAAAAAAGAGAGAGAACAAGGAAAAGGGAGGGGATCAAAGACAACTCCCAGGTCTTTGGTTTCAGCAACTGGAGAAACAATTACGCTATTTGCTAAGATGATGAAAAACATGGGAGAAATAAGTGAGCAGAGCAGTGGAGCTGAGAAATCAAGTTTTCAGTGCAGGACATAATAAGACTGAAATTCCTAAGGGACAATGAAGTGAACATGCCAAGTAGACTCTCTGGATCCAAAAGAGAGCTGAGATACATGCTGAAAGGGGACAGCTTCAGCATATAGACAGGTGGTTCTTGACTCTGGCTGCTCAATAAATTACCTAGAGGGCTTTTTAAATGTGCTACTGCCCAGCGCTACCACCAAATCAACTAAATCAGAAGCTCTGGAGGTAGAAACCAGGCATCAGACCTTCTAAGGAACACTTAGATTTAGAGATTAGAGGAAGGAGAAGGGACCAGCAAAAGAAGATTGAGAAGTGGCCAGTGATACAGGAAGATGCCCAGGAGCTATGGCTCATGGAAGCTGAGTGGGGTATATTTCAAAAGGACATAAAACATTGCTACACCGGATGTTATGATAATTTAATGAGCAACACACGCAAAGCACTTTGTAAATTTTTAATTGATAAACACTGGGCTTCCCAGGTGGTGCTGGTGGTAAACAACCTGCCTGCCAATGCAGGAGGCAAAAGTGATGTGGATTCAATCCCTGGGTGGGGAAGAGTCCCTGGAAGAGAGTATGACAACCCACTCCAGTATTCTTGCCTAGAGAATCCCATGGACAGAGCAGCCGGTTGCAAAGAGTCAGACACAACTACAGTAACTTAGCACAGCACAAACACACACTAGATGAGGTATTAGCATCATCTATGGAGAAAACTTACTCTCCTCCTGGTACAATAGTCCTACCTGGGCCACAGAGGAAGGATATTTCCAACAAACCTGAACCTTAGATAAATGCTGGCAAGGGAGGCCTACCCCTGGCACTTCTTACACTTATAAGAAATAATAAAAAATATTATGGCTGTGAGGATTAAACAAATTTATACCCATTCTCCTTAGCTCAATGCTTAGCATTTCATCATCAGAGTAATAATAGTTATTCTTATTATTTACTCTAACAATACTAAATTATTTCTAATAATAAGCATTTATTTCATTACTTAGTATTATTATTAATGCAAACATAGTTGCATTCTATTTGCCAGGCAAAGTTCTAAATGCTTTACATACACTAACTCTGTTAGTATTCCAAAAGGTTAGCTATTGATTTGTTGTTGCTGTTGTTAACTCCAAATGATTTATTAATTCCAAATGATTTGGTTTCCCGAGCGGGCACTAGGGGCTTCCGCATTCCAGAACCATTGTTCTGATGTGCAGGTCAATAATGGCCTCATGAGGCTTCTCTGGACATGGCCGAGAAGATGAGATCTGTCCTGAGGGAATTCTATGAGCCTCCAGGGCCATGAGTCAATTCCTAGGACCACCTGAAGGACAGCAGGGCTATCCTAGAGGACAGCTGTGTTCCACAGTGAGGTCTGAATTCCTTCATGGAGGCTATGTCATAGGCAAGTTCACATCTGGGCATAGAGACCATTTCATCTGGGTTCTTCAACTCAACTACTGATCACTCATACATATCAGGTACTTAAGCCTCATGTTGGCTTTGGAAAGTAGAGATGGTTATTCCCCATTCTACAAGAGAGGAGACAGAGGCTTAGGTTAAAAACTTGTGCAAATTCACACAACCAGTTAGGATCATAGTCAGGACTCAAACTGAATACCCTAAACCCACATTCAGACCTTCTTGTCTACCATGCTAATCTTTTTTTTTTTTTTTTTTACCAAATTTTAAGGAGTTAGAGCTATTGCCAAACTAAAAGAAATCAATGACAAAGACCCCAGAAGAGATCACCTTCAATATACTTAGGAAAAAAAATGGGCAAGGAATATGAACCGGTAATTTGCAGAAGAGAAACACCAATGCCAAAAAAAAAAAAAAGAGGTAAATAAAATATAAAATTTTAAAAATATATGTATATTATATTACACTCATCAGATTTATTTTTTCCAATTTCTTTTATTTTTTTTTTAATTTTTATTTTTACTTTATTTTGCTTTACAATACTGTATTGGTTTTGCCATACATTGACATGAATCCGCCACGGGTGTACATGAGTTCAACAATAAGCACCAGAAAGGAAAATGGGTACAACCTTAGACACTGCTGTTGGGAGCTGTAAATAGGTGCATAGAATCCAGAGAACAAAGCAAGGTATCTAGAAAACTTAAAAACTCATAACCCCATGGTTCTACTTTTAGATATTGTTCATAGAGAAACTTCTCTCATTTGTATACAAGGAGACATGTATAAGGATATTTCCTATTGGTAGCATGGGAAAAGGTAAACTATTTAAATGTCTCTTTATCAGGGAATGAATACATAAGATTGTGTATTCGTTCCATAGGACACTGTCTAGAAGTTAAAGTGAATAAACTAGATCAATGTATATCATCATGAATGAACCTCAAATATACGTACTTGACTGAAAATGGCGCACACTGGCAGGATGATACAGGAATGACACTATCAATGAAAGAACTGATTTTTAGAAGCAGAGGTTGTAGGGATAGTGCAGAGTGAAGAGGCAATGTATTTGGAACCAGAGCCATCTTTGGTTAAAACTCTTTGGCAAATCATTTCCGAAGTGTCCCTATTTCTTTCTGATACCATCTTTACGTCTGTCTTCCTTTTTTCCCCTTCCAGTTTCTCTCTCTCTCCTAAAAACCCCTAAACTAATTTCCATGAATCAGTTTCAGAGAAACTGTAAATTCTCTGACATCATAAGTAAAGCTTTGTATTTCTAAGTATTATCCCTGGGGAATGGGTCCATAGTTTCCATCAGATTATCAGAAAAGTCAGTGTCCCATTAAGATTAAAAATTCAGAGGAAAAAATTTTTTAAAAAAAACAGGCAGTTCTGATACTGTTTCCTTTGTCTATCATGCCCTGGGAGTAAGAGTTATTTCTCGTCAGAAGAAAAAAATAATAGAGAGAGAAAATGTAAAGTGATTTGTTCTGACCCTGTTTCCACTAGCCCCTTGCCCTGGGAGAAAATGCTCCGTCTTTGGAAACATAAACGTCTCCATCCTCCCCAGGCCTCCCATCCATCATTACAGGCAGGCACTGGGCAACAGCAGCCGGCCTCCTTCACTGCCACTCATGACCCTTTCCATCAGATGTCTAGCTCTGGCCAGTTTGTTGACAATTATGAAGATTTTTTTCCAACCCAGCCAAACAGCCTCTGTACCATCAAAGCTCTCTAGACCTGGGGAAACTATAAGAGACCAGGAAAGCATAACTTGCTTTGTAGAGGACGCCCACGCAGAGGGCCCAGACCCAGGTCCAGACATAGCTACAGGAGCTCCCAGGGCTCCTCTGTAACCTGGAGCTCTGGGCCCCACAGTTCCCTAAATTCACAGGTTGTTTGGAGAGACCAGTGGGACAAGGACATTTAATACATATACCTGGGGTGAGCTGAGGGTCAGCCAGGTGGCTCTGCTGAGCTAGGCTGGCTTGCTCCCGTGGATGTCAACTGGCTATCAGCTACCTGGATTAGCCTCTGCCAGGTGTCCAGGCTCTGCTTTGTTCCAAATGTCTCTCATTTTCTAGCACTCTAGCCTGGGCATGCTCTTACGGTAAACAGGAAAGTATAAGACAGCACACACTGAGCCTGCACTAAGCCTCTGCTTGCATCATATCCCATAATACACCTCTGGTCAAAGCAAGTCACAGGGCCATGCCCAGAGTCGAGGACAGGGCTTGTTACCCTGCCCACAGTAAGCAGGCTCTGCAAGCCACAGGTCAGGCTCTGCCTTTTATCAGGGATGTCTTTTCAATTTCTTGAGCAAATAAGAGACTACTTTTCACCTATCTGATTAGTGAAGGAAAAAAATAATTTTTGTAACACTGTGTGTTCCAGGAACCATTTAAATGAGGATCGGGAGTGTTAAGAAGGGATGCGATGGGGCTTCCGTGGAGGCTCAGTTGGTAAGTAGTCTGCCTGCCAACGCAGGAGGTACAGGTTCAGTCCCTGATCTGGGAGGACCCCACGTGCCACAGAGCAAGTAAGCGCATGTGCTACGACTATTGAGCCTGTGCTCTAGAGCCCAGAAGCCGAAAATACAGGGACCACATGCTCCAGAATGAAGACTACACGCTCCTGAACGAAGGCCACACGCTTCTGAATGAAGACTACTAAAGCCTGAGTGCCCTCGAGCCTGTGTTTCATAACAAAAGAAGCCACCACAATAAGAAGCCCACACATTGCAACCAGAGTAGCACCTACCCGCCACAACTAGAGAAAAGCCTGCCCAGCCAGGAAGACCCAGCACAGCCAAAAATAAATAAATGAAATTATTTACAAAAAAAAAAAAAGAAGAAGAAGAAGGGATGTGAAGAAGGAAAGCAAATAAGCCTCACTGAAATCTTGGGGAAGAGTCATACTGGGAGAGGGAAGAGCAGAGCAAAGATGGGCTCCCAAGGGAGAGCTGGAGCCAGGGGAGAGTACAGGATTTGAAGGCAGAGAGATGAAAGGGAGACCAGGCTGTGTAGGTCCACTGTAAGGAGTTTCTTATAAACTCTTGCACCTTTCTAACCTTTTAAAACCAAATATAAGTTCCTTTCAAAACCATAATTTTAAAGAAATACAGACAGCAAAAACAAATAATCCTGAGCTGCTCTCCAAGATTCCAATATTAGTGGATTCTATGAGCATTTTCGGAGAAGGCAATGGCACCCCACTCCAGTACTCTTGTCTGGAAAATCCCATAGACGGAGGAGCCTGATGAGCTGCAGTCTATGGGGTCGCTAAGAGTCGGACACGACTGAGCAACTTCACTTTCACTTTTCACTTTCATGCACTAGAGAAGGAAATGGCAACCCACTCCAGTGTTCTTGCCTGGAAAATCCCAGGGACGGGGGAGCCTGGTGGGCTGCCGTCTATGGGGTCGCACAGAGTCGGACACGACTAAAGCGACTTAGCAGCAGCAGCAGCATGAGCATTTTATCCTAATTCCCGGCCACCACATCCTAGAGCTTCCTGGAGCCTGCAGAATATTATCATTGTTGAGCACAGGCTGCCCTCTGCTGTTCACTTTTGGATGCGCACCCACGAGTATCCCCTGAAGCAGCAAAGTCATTGTCCCAAGAGAAGGCAGATAAGCCATTGTCAGAATGCCTGTCTTCCTTGCCAGCAAGTTTTGATATCTCAAGAAGCCCTTGAAGGACAGAATACAAGAATAGGTCTCCCAAAGCTCTGCACACTCATTTTCCATCATATATTACACTTTTGAAAGGATTCAATTAACTTGTCAACTTGCTCATTTGGTCCTCCACAAACCTGTGCAGGGCAAGCAGTGGGGCCTTGGTAGCCCATTTTGCAGGTGAGAGGACTGAGGCTTCCTGAGGCTGTAAAATTGGCACTCAGTCCCATTAGCCAGTGTATAGTAAACCAGGATAAGAGTCACGATCCTCCAAGCCCACTCCAGCACAGCTGAAGGGCAGCAAAGGGGAGATGATTTGTTCACAGTCTAAATATGAAACAGAAAATAAAAATCCTTTTTTTCAGGATAAAAAGCTGTGACTTCTCATCATACCAACCACACCTCCTTCTCATGGTCTCTTCCTGGCTTGATCCGAGTCCCATCACTGGCCCACAGTGATTCTCTGGTTTCTGATGTGAAGGTTTTGCAGCTTTTGACAGAAGGATGGAGAGGGGGGAGAAGGCCGTGACCCTACACTGTGGCCCACGTCACTCTGTACCTCTTGAGGAGCATTTTCTAATTTTAATCTCTGCTTCATTCCAGAGCATCTCCTACTTCTCTATATCTTCCCCACCCAGGAAGCAGCAAAAGCTTCTAAGACCCATGCCCTCAGGGTAGAGTTACAGAGATACCAAGAGATAGAAAAGCATGGGTGCTCACTTGTTTAGTTTTAAAAATAAGCTTTTGAAACTCACAGCAGAGAAAATCATTTGAGAGAAAGGGTTTCTGTTTCTCCAAACCCTAGGCTTGGGATGTCCGTTATGAAGGCTCTGAAGAACCCAGGCATCAGACTTAGGTCACAGACCACAAAATTAAAGGGTGAGAGGCTATGTTTTCTTGCCCTGGAAAAAGAGAACAATTCTCAGGAACAGTGAGGGAAAGAAGGTAGTTGAAGCCTGACAGTCTGGAAACTTTATCCAAGGAGAAACAAGCTGGAGACACTTCGCAGAAGGGTTTTTTGGAAGTCGCGTGCTGTGTGGAGTGTCATGTAAAACTCTCCATCACTTCCCGACAAAATCTTCAGTAGGATCTGCACTGCCTACTAATGCTTAGGGAAATGTGACTTACTTCTCAGGGGATGTGGAAAAAAAACAAGTGCTGAGTTACCTGTACCTTAAGGTGAAAACTGAAGTGATACATAAGAAGAAGCCAATATACCAACTGCTGTAACATCCTTGGCCTTGGGAAGTTCAAACCTGAAAGAATGAAATCTCATCAAAGCCATCATTAAAACGTAATTTGAAAAACATGCTAAAGGCTAGTCTAGAAATACAAAATATTGTAGGTACATATTGGAGACAGTAACTAGCTCTACCTGGGAAACCGAAGAACATTTCACATTTCAAGGTGAAATGATAGCTTGACAGATGGAGAAGTAAAGAGAAAATCGTTCTGTTAGAATTAACAGAACAGTCTCAAAATAGTCGTGTCTCTCTTGACTGGGTAACAAAGTAAACGAGGGCAGAATCTTAGGAAACTGATTAGATTAAATAAATGAATACTCAATAAGTGCTAAAAAATAAAATGCAGATGAAAAAAGAAAGCATGAACTACATTGTAATTGTGAGATTTGATTTAAAGAAGAACACATTAAACTAAGCAAAGAGGTTTATATTAATGAGGACAAAAGTACAACCCACATGAAGATCTACCCATCATAAATGTTGATATGCCAAATAGCATGTCTTCAGAGTGCTTACAGCAAAAACAGCAGAAACTATAAGAATTAGACAAAAACACAGTGTAAATGTTCATTCAGTTCTCTCAGCCCATGACAGACCAAGTCGATAAGACATTCATAAGGCTATAGAGCTTACAAACAATACAGCTGATGAAGCTGAGCTTACAAATACAGGCATAAAGACGAATATGATATTCAGTCAAAAACTACTTGCTGAGCACCTACTATGTGCTTAGCTCTACTCTAGGTGTTCAAGGTACAGAAGTGAGTAAAACAGAAATAAATCCCTGTGCTTGGGGACTTACACTACAGTGCAGAAAGAAAGACATATGATCATTGGGCTAAGGTGATGGCAGCCAGGTTTTCTACTATAAAGTTAATATTTTTCCTTTTGTAAACAATAAATTCCCTTTTGGGAGATACTCCAAGATGATATAACGAGCCTGTCTCTCATCAGGCATGTATTTACCAGTTTTAACGCTCATTAATGACTCTTACCTAAAAAAAAATTATTGCTCTGATTATTGCCAAATGGTGATTTTCTAGTTCCCTCTTGGCTTCTATTAATAGATTTACTAGTTGGAATTCTACTATAAGCGAAATGTTTCCCTCCTCACCATTTATTTATTCATATAGTAACATCTATATGGACTCATGGATTCTTATTTTATTCTTCATCCAGTACTATCATTATTTATTTGGTTGTTCAAACTGCCCCAGATTTGGTCAGTGGGAGACTCTTAAAACTGACTCCTGAGTCCTTTTCTCATGTCCCCATCATCTGAGCACTTTCCTTGCTTGCTGGTATATGATATTCCAAGTTCATACTGTACTTTCCCTACCCTTGCCTTGGAGTCACATATTTCTCCAAGACATCTTGACTCTTTTTATTGGAGAATGGGATTTAGATACCAAGATATGAGTATTAGGTATACTCATTATTACTGGGTTGTCACTGCTATGAGACCATCTCAGACATTAGATAGAAAAGAAAGACATATATATATATATATAATACTATTTATATAAATAATATATTAATAAATCTATTTCTGTATTTTTCTATCCATATTTAAAACCATGAATTCACATGGATATGTCCAGTTCCAATCCAACACCACTGGATTTATTCAAGCCTTTCCTTTTTCCACATTTCCCCATTTTTCTGGCAGTGAGAAGCTTGTCTCTCATTTTTCACAATATATTTCCTTTGGGATACACATAAAACAGTTTCAGAATTGTTATTTAAAGACACACACACACACACACACACACACACACACACACACACACACACACAAATTGAAGAGTTCAGTTCCTAAAACATAAAAAGACTACTGAAGTGATCAGTCCTGTCCGACTCTTTGCGACCCCATAGACTGTAGCCTACCAGGCTCCTCCGTCCATGGGATTTTCCAGGCAAGAGTACCGGAGTGGAGTGCCATTTCCTTCTCCAGAGGATTTTCCCAACCAGGGATTGAACCCGGGTCTCCCACATTGTAGGCAGACGCTTTACTGTCTGAGTAAGATTATTGGGTAGGTCTTTTTTATGTTAAAAAAAAAAAAGAGAGAGAGAGAGAGAGAAAGAGGAGAGAAAACTAGAGCCCAAAATATGCACTGAAGAAGGATGCCACAGGTATAAAAACAGATCTTTTCAACAAATCAGCAAGAAATCCCAAGTTCACAGATAAGAATCTCTCATTCCTTTTCCAGCTGGATGAGAACCTCACATGTGATGCTAGTTTAGCTGAATGTACGTCTGAGTTCAAAATTGCTTTGGCTCGCAAATTTGAAATCATTGGTAAATTGCTTTGCAGGGACTTTTAGATTCATCCTCCATATTAACTTTTGTCTCATAATTTCTTTTCTTTCCTTTTTGTTGCCCATTTGTACTGCACTTTGGGACAAACCATCACAGATTTGTTTCAGTGGTGTCTTTTCAATGGTTTAGTCTATCTTGAGGGATTTTTTTAATGTCAGTGTGCACATTTCAAGATCTTTAGTGCTTCTTTCTCATATCAGCCTATAAAATGTTTTGTGAATGCTATTTCTTGCCCAATAACTCTTAAAATATGAGCCATTTGTATTTTAAAGTCTTTCTATCCCGTATTTCCTATTTTCCTGTTTCTTGTGTGTTAGTTTTTTCAACTTACTCAATTTGTTACCTACTTTTTAATAGAGTTATTTCCCAAATATTTTTGTGATTCCTGAAGGTATGCATACCTTTCAGCTGACAAAAAGAATAACCTAAGAGCTCCAAGAAATTTAAAAAATGTAAAACCAGTTACCCATATAAGAAAAAATGATCATAATATCATCAGACTTCTTAAAATCAGAAGACAGAGAAGCAATGTCTATGAAGTTTTGAGAGAAAATTATGTGGAGTCCAGACTTTCAGCTCTAGTCCAACCTATGAAGAAAACTAATACCATAAAAAAGCTTCAAACCCGTGAAAGAGAAAATTAACCCCTAAAAAGTGACAGTTAATTGGAGAGGTAAAAGAAAATGTTAAATTCTAAAATTAATAGTTTCAGAAATATTCAATAAGAAATCACATTAAAAACACATTAAAACCACATTAAAGGGCTTCCCTGGTGGCTCAGTGGTAAAGAATCCACTTGCCAATGCAGGAGACACAGGTCCAGTCCCTAACCTGGGAAAATTCCACACGCCGTGGAATTCTCACTAAGCCTGTGAGACACAGCTATTGAGCCAGTGTTCTAGAGCCCAGGACCCACAACTACTGAAGTCCGCAGACCTCTGCAAAAAGAGAAACCACTGCAATGAGAAGCCCAAGCACCACAGCTAGAGAGGAGTCCCCACTTGCAACAACTAGAGAAAAACCCACAAAGCAATGAAGACCCAGCACAGCCAAAAATAAATAAATAAAATTATTTTTTAATCATATTTAAAATTCCTGTTAAGAAAAATAATTATTAAAACTATTTAAACTTTAAATAATTAAAAATGGGAAATTTATAAAATATATTCACTATAATTTGACAATATATGGACAGCACAGAATCACGGAGCTAAAAGCCTGAATTTATGATCAAACTAAGAGACTCCCAGAATGAACATAAAAGAACAAAAAGATTAAAAGTCTTCTGAAAATAAAGTTCAGAGAAGCAGAGAATAAATACAGAATTTCTGCCATTTGTATCTCAGAAAAAGGGAACACAGAAAATGGAGGGGATAAAATAATAAAAGAAATAATAAGGGAAAACTTTCCCCACAGTAAGGAAATGTAAATCTATGAATAGCCAAACTATGCATAAAATGTCATAAAATAGTTATTTTTCAGACATTCAAGGATACAGAAAATTGATTCTCATTCTTTTAAAAATAAAAAGCCCTCATTTTTTCATAAAAAGAGGAAAACATAGCATCTAAGATACAATGGCTCTAACCTAGTAATACATAAAAGGAGACCCCTAGACATTTTTGTGAAAGTGAAGTCACTCAGTCGTGTCCCAACTCTTTGTGACCCCATGGACTGTAGCCTACCAGGCTCCTCCGTCCATGGGATTTTCCAGGTAAGAATACTGGAGTGGGTTGCCATTTCCTTCTCTAGGATATCTTCCCCACCCAGGGATTGAACCCAGGTCTCCCGCATTGTAGGCAGACGCTTTACTGTCTGAGCCACCAGGGAAGTCATTTGTGTAACAGGTTGCAAAACAACTAGTTTAAATACAAGGTGGAAGTCAGAGGGCTCTGAGGGAGCTGGTTGTCTTTGTAAAAAAAAGACCATTCTCAGCAGAGAGTAGAGTTGGACATCTGTTAGAAATATGGTTATGCTTAGGGAAATTATAAAGACAAGCTTCTTGAGCTACAGAGAGAAAAACAAAAAGAAAGGCAATTAGAAATTCCAGAACCACTTTCCCCCAAAGAAAGCTACATAAGGAAGTTAGGGTCTAAATATCAAGCCAACCTAAGCGTGAAGTGATTTTTGAGCAACTGATGGATTCTAAGAAAAGATAATCCAATTTATGTTGATACCATGGAACACTTACCTTCAAGCATACATGTTTAGCAACATGGAAGATCCTATTTTCCTTTCAACAAATCTAATCATAGTACTTAGCTCTGGAATGAAAGATATTTATATTATCATATTTATAATATCATGATAATACATGTATTCATTCATTTTCAATTATTTCCATGCTAAATCTATTAGCAAAATGTAAATATTATGAAAGTGGCAATACACAGAAGTTGGGAGGCAGAGGAAAGTGAAAAACATAGGAGTACTAATTTCTACATCTTTGATAGTATCAGAAGATATTATCTGAAGATAGATATTGGAACAATGAATTAAAGTTTGTAGATCATATTAACTTTAGAGGAATAATTGCTAGAACTATAAATAATAAAGTAGTTAAATTTGGAGGTGGGGACTTTTAAGTAAGATTTCCTTTTTTTTTTTTTTTTTTTTGCCTGTTGACAAAGATTTATTCACTTTATTCCTTTTCCTTTGTCTAAAGAAATTTTCCATAGGTTTGACAGTATTATCACTGGTTTCACAAAGATATTATGGCAATTTTTTTTGTTTTTTAATCTGGAACTATTTTACTTTTTAATTTTTATTTTATATTGGACTATATAGTTGATTTATTAATACAGTGTTGTATTAGTTTCAGGTGTACAGAAAAGTGATCCAGTTATACATCTACAGATATCTGATGTTTTCCAGTTCTTTTCTCCTTTAGGTTATTACAGAATATTGAACAGAGTTCCCTGTAGGTCCTTGTTGGTTATCTATTTAAATATAGGAGTATTTATGTCAACCGCAAACTCCCAATCTGTCCCTGTCTGCAACCTTTCCCCCTTCATAACCATAAATTTGTTTTGCCTGTGAGTCTGTTTCTATTTCATAAATACAATCATTTGTATCACTTTTTAAAGTACCACATATAAGCCATATCATATGATATTTGTCTTTCTCTTGTCTGATTTACTTCACTTAGTATGATAGTCTCCAGATTCATTCATATTGCTGCAAATCACATTATTTCATTCTTTTTAATGGCTGAGTAGTATTCCATTGTATATATGTAAGATAAGACTATCCCTTAACTTTCAAAATAGAGCTTCAATAAATACTGTCTGTATATAGCAAATAAAAACAGTAAAAGTATAAAAAACTATTTACTATGAAAGTAACAAGCATAATAATTCAAAAGAGAAATGGTTCAAGAGTAGATTATGCTGAGGAATGGAGTCAGGAGTTTGGAAAAGTCTTGCTTTTCATGTTATGCCTCTTTTCTATATTGCTTAGCTTTTTTCCCCCACATTTGTGATGAGTTTTTAATGTGTTAAAATATTAGGGCAACCACTGAAGAATAGATTAGGATCTGTAACTTCTAAAAAACCCAATGTGAAAAAAAAATGAACCAAAGAAACTCAATCAATGCAATAATATGCAGCAGAGTAGGGGAGGGAGACAAAGAACAAGGAAGTATTGTAAACAGAAACATAGACTATGATGGAGATAAAAAGATTCAAAACTTGAAAGGCAAATGGATCAGAAGGTTAATCTATTGTATTGAGAGAAACATATTAATTAAAAAATAAATTGACAAAAGCTTTGGCTATGTTATAAATAGCTGCTGCTGCTGCTGCTAAGTCACTTCAGTCGTGTCCAACTCTGTGCGACCCCATAGACGGCGGCCCACCAGGCTCCCCCGTCCCTGGGATTTTCCAGGCAAGAACATTGGAATGGGTTGCCATTTCCTTCTCCAGTGCATGAAACTGAAAAGTGAAAGGGAAGTCGCTCAGTCGTGTCCAACTCTTAGCGATCCCATGGACTGTAGCCCACCAGGCTCCTCCATCCATGGGATTTTCCAGGCAAGAGTACTGGAGTGGGGTGCCATTGCCTTCTCCAGTTATATATATAGCAATAAAATTCAAATTGTGAATTCAGGGAGGACCTTAAGAGAAAAAGAATTGAGAAGATAGAACAGAGAGTTGTAAATAGAGGACCACAAAAATGAGGTGAGCCCAAACCACAGCTGAGTCTAGCCAGGTTCAGCCAGGGGTCCAGCTGTGCCTGAATGGGGCCAAGGCCATGTCTGATCACCCAGAGAGTGTTATGGGCTGAATTTTGTCCCTCTCCCACCACCAAATCATATGTTCAAGTCCTAAACCCTAATACTTCAGGATGTGACTGTATTTCAAGATAGGGTGTTTGAAGAGGTAAGTTAAAATGAGGTCATAAGGGTGTGCCTTGATCCAGGATGACTGGTGTTCTTCTTAGCAGAGGGATAAGAGACAGATACACACAGAAGATCACATGAAGACAGGGAAAAGACGGGTATCTACAGTCAAGGAGACACATCCTGAAGGAAACCAGTCTTATGGACACCTTGATCTCAGACTTCTGGCTCCAGAACCATGAGCAAGTAAACCTCTGTTGTTCAGGGCACCCAGAGTGTGGTAGTTATGGCAGTCTTGGCAAACGAAAACAGAGGGTCTCCTTTTCTTGATAATGATATTACAATTAGAAAAATCACATGGCAATGACATGGACAGAATAAGCAGTAATTATCAGGAGAATAGCATATGGTCTAGCCAGTTCCACTTTAGCAGAAGGTCTGGTGAGTGGTTTGGGAGGTTTATGAGCAATCAGCAAAGGATTAAGAGAGATAGGCTTGGGATATCAACTCAAGGAAGCTGGGCTTGAAGAAGAAATGCATAGGGCCTGGACTCCATCTTAGGCCTGTTCATGCTGATCATGCTTGGCCACCTTTCCAATGGACTCTGAACTCTGTGTTTAGTGCCTATGAAAACAACAACAGAAGGATAAGACCCCCTCCAGACAGGGGAACCTTGATCATATCTAAGTTACTCATCGCCTAAGAGAAAACACACTATCACCCCTTCCTCCAGACAGGCCATAAATTTTTCTGTATCTATCGGAGTGTAATCTCGGGTTTATCGGTTATTGGCTAATTGTTTGACTGTTTGAGCACATGAGTATAGCTCGTGAATGATGGGGTGATTGGGATTGTATTTTCCTTAGTTTATGTCAGTCTCAAGGAATTTGGAGTGGTGGGTTCAGACACGTACACATGGGGTATAAAAGATTTTCACAAATGCTGGTCGGGGTCCTTGGCTAAGAGGAGACTCTGCCTTAGGCCCGCCGGTGTAATAAACTGCACTCCACTATCTGCACTGTCCTTTGAGTGAGTTGTTTCCCGGAACGGTGTGGCTACAACAGGCTGAAGCTGTGAGCCCCAGACATTTTTAGCTACCGCAGCCCTATTCTTCCACTGANTTGGCTAAGAGGAGACTCTGCCTTAGGCCCGCCGGTGTAATAAACTGCACTCCACTATCTGCACTGTCCTTTGAGTGAGTTGTTTCCCGGAACGGTGTGGCTACAACAGGCTGAAGCTGTGAGCCCCAGACATTTTTAGCTACCGCAGCCCTATTCTTCCACTGACATGGTCAGAACTAAGGTAGAAAACGCTGGCAAATCCATGTTGCCAAATCCTATTATCTGGTGACTGCTGATTAGTAGAAGGAAACTCCCACACAATAAGCAGGCTCATTCTCCTGATGGCTTTGTGAACTAGTTTACTAGCGGCTGGATAGTCATCTGCCTTATCTGCTTTTCGTATCCTTCCCTTTTTTAAAGAAAGTCTGGGCCTAATTAAAGAAATGAGGATATATATCAGGCAGTCAAAAAAGTACATCAATAATCTCCCATTAAAAGACAAAGATTCAAAGTAAGGATAGGGAAATAGATCAGTGGAACAGAATAAAAGCAAGAAGACTCACACCTACTCAATCCACTTATTTTAAACAAAGGTGTCAAGTCAATGCAATGAAGAGAAGAATTTTTAACAATGATGCTGAACAATTAGGGAAAAAATAAAAAGAACTTCCTCCCTCTGTCTCCTTTATACACAAACATGAATTCTAAATGAACCAGACTGAAATCCAAAAGGCTCAAAGCCCTACCTTTTTAGAGTGAAACACTTGAACAGAAGCATCATATATCAATAAACACTGGAAAAAGTGTTCAACATCATTAGTCACCAAGGAAATGCAAAAGACCGAGGCTCAGTTTCTAGGTCCTGCTATGCAACTACGGGCTGTGCATTCCTAAAAATGAAAAGAATTCCCTTAAATGCGGGAGATGAAAGGGATGGAAAAATCAGCACTCTCATTCTTCTTGTTTTTAATATTTACTTGGCTGCCCAGGGTCTTAACTGCAGCATGCAGGATCTTGATCTTCACTGAGGCATGCAGGACTCTTGGTTGTGGCATGCGGGCTCTAGTTCCCCAACCAGGGACAGAACCAGGCCCCCTGCATTGGGAGCACAGAGTCTCAGCCGCTGGACTGCCAGGGGAGTCCCCAGCACTCTCATTCTTCATTAGGAATGTAATTGGCACAGCTTTGGGGAGAGCAATTCAGCAGAACTTAACATCATTTTATGCAATCATCTTCGACCTAGTGATATATCAGTTATAGGGATAACCTAAAGAGAACTCAACCCTGTGCACAAAGATGCCTAGACAAAAGTATTCACTGCAGATTTGTTTGGAGTGAAAATCTAGAAACTTTCTAAAATATTAGCTCATAAATATGGGAAAAGGTTAAGTTAAGGTGCATCCATTATTCATAGGAGAGATGCAATTGTTAAAAAGACAGAGTAGATGCCTACTTACTGACATGGAGAGACCTGCAAGGTATATAGACCTACTGCTAAGCAAAAAGAAAGAAGTCACTGAACAGTGAAACTGGCTCTATTTACATTATTAAAGACTAAACTCTGGGAGATAGTGAAGGACAGAGAAGCCTGGCATGCTGCAGTTCATAGGGTCACAAAAGGCGACTGAACAACAACAACAACGTCTTTAAAGTCACATAAACAAAAGTGAAAGTAAATTTCTGGAAGGAGGCACATGGGAATGTGGCAATGTCCACCTCTGTGCATACAGGGAGTAAGGATACCTTTCGTCACTTTTTACTCTTTCTGTTATTTGTTTATAACTAGGATGAATTTACTTGTTGCCAATGTAATTATTTACAAAATAGTACAATAAAAACTGCTTTTTAAAGTACTGAATATGAATTATTAACAGAACTAACACAAGATTATGTGCCACACTCTCTGCTAAAGAGCCTTACATACCTTTTTTCATTTAATCTCACAAAACAAGCACTGGTACTCATTTTTTTAACTTTTTATTTCATCCTGGAGTATAGCCGATTAACACCGTTGTGATACTTTCAGGTGGACAGCAAAGGCATGCAGCCATACGTATACATGTATCCATTCTCCCTCCAACTCCCCTCCCATCCAGGCTGCCACATAACATTGAGCAGAGGTCAACACTGGTACTCATTTTTTATTACATGAGAAAGCTGAAGCTTAGAAAGTTTGTTGGTAGTACAATTGCCCCCTTAAAAATCATCTGAGGAGTGATTCTGAAAAAGAAACTCTGATAATTGGACCTCAGGTCAGATCTACAGAATCAGAATTTCTGTGGATGGTGTCCAAGTATTTTGTAGTAAAGCTCCCGACAGTGATTCTAATGTGCACACAGGGTTGAGAACCAATGACTGACTGATTCTCAGTCTGAGGTCATATTGCTTGCAATTGGAAGGGCAAAGGTTGGGATTCACTGACACTTCACATGCAAGAAATGATAGAGATGGAGATAAAGAGATGGCAGAGATGTAGGCAAAGATATATATACTGAATTTTTTTTTTTCAGCTATTGAGAAGGAGCATCTCAAGCATAAAATGGTCCATGCACTAATTCCTCTTCTTCCTTCTCCAGAACCCATCCTCTGAATCTGTCTTCTCCAGTGGCCCCTGAAACTCCTGAGGGATGATGTTTCAAATAGTTAACAACCAGACACCACAGGCACAGACCAATCAGAATGGACCCTGAACTCAGCACTGGAGCGAGAGTCAGGCTTTCAGCTTTTGATCAGTGAATCCTAGAGAGTTGAGGCAGTCCCAGGGAAAACAGCAGTGGGATGCCACTTAGCAAGCTCAAGACAGCAGCTGTTTACTAACCAACATGGAAATAGTTCAATATTTTAACAGCCAGTAAAGTAGTAGCACCAGTGTCTGTCTGCACCTAGACTAAGGTCTGAGGGTTTGGCGGGGGGTTGGGG
>SJYA01002948.1:1919066-1991775 GCA_006410615.1 Neotragus moschatus | reverse complement strand
TTCCCACCCACCCCCCCATCCATCTCCTCACATCTGACAGTGCTACCTCCCCCACAAGCACAACCGGGTCAGGTTCTAAATGCCGCAGCCGCATTAACATCCAAGGGTCAGGTCACGGTTGTAGTTCTTACAGAAGGGGAAGACCTCCCCATATAAGTTCCTACTACATTTCTGTCTTATTGGCCTTGGTCTTCTGCTGCTCCTGTGGTTTCCAGTCATGGGATGGGCACCTGATGGAGATACCCTTCTGCAGTGGGCCCACCTGATGTCTGGCAAACCAATCAATCCACCTGTTAGGTATGTGGGCAGCTACCCCTCTCAACTCGTCAGGACTGGCATAGTGGGTATCACCACTCCAGAGAGGGGACTGGAAGGCTCTAAAGCAGTACCTTAAGGAATGACAAGCCAGGACTAATACTCTTCATTCATCTGATATCACCAACACTGACCCAGAACACTGGCCCCCACGATCAATAACAATGAACAGGGTACACTTTTTCTGTCAATCAAACTACACAGCCAGGCCATCAAACTACTGACAGGAAGGGTCCTAAAAATATCACTGGAGTCATGGGTGGTTCTCAAATTTGGTTTGCACTCAAATGGTTTGCACTCAAATTTGGGGTGGGTTCACTTGGCTCTATGCCAGGTAGCAGACATTTGAGCACCTGGGCAACTCAATGTTGGAAACAGAAAAATCACTCTAAAAAGAAAGGACCCAGACTTCTCCGGTGGTTTAGTAGTAAGAATCCACCTGCCAATGCAGGGGACATGGGTTCAATCTCTGGGCCAGGAAGATTCCATATGCTTCGGGGCAACTAAGCCCACGTGCCACCACTACTGAGCCTGCTCACCCTAGAGCATGTGGCTCTGCGATAACAAAAGCCACGTCGATGTGAAGCCCACACATCACAACTAGAGAGTAGCCCCTACTCTCTTCAACTAGAGAAAGCCCACATGCAGCGATGAAAACCCAGAGCAGCCAAAAATAAAATAGAAAAAAACAGTTATACCATGGGTGTGGAGTGGCTATCAGTGAACTGTGTGGCCATTCTGTCAAATTAAGGGCTAGTGACCGATTTGGCACTAATTGGTCACACCGCATATCTGCTAGATGACCTGGAATGTGACCCACTGGCTGTGTGGCTCAGGTCTTTGGGCATGGCTTCCACCTGTGGTTGGGGCACTGTGACCCTGGGTTTTCCTGAGCCCAGGGGAGAACCCACCCAGAGTAACAAAAGCTGCCAAACTCCCTGTGGTCAAGGCCAGATGGGCACATCCTGTTTTCCGCTGGTAACACTCCATCTGGCCCCCATCTTTATCCCCTCCATTGGCCTGGAGGACATCATAGCACACACAGAAGCCCTTACTAAGCTCACCCAGAAACTCTTCTATGACAGCTAGCAAAGGCTGTCCTTACTAGACACTGAAGTGTGTCCAGTGAGAAAATCCGTCCTACAAAATAGGATGGCTTTGCATGTTGTTACTACAAGGAGGCACCTGTGCCATGACCCAAACAAGATGTTGTGTGTTCACACCGGACGAGTCAGCTAATGCAGCGTCTTTAACAAACCTCACGAGGACACAACCGCTGCCCTGAGTGATCCGACCCCTAGCCTAGGGGGTTTAATAAACCAATGGCGCAGATCATGGGCTTCTTGATGGGAAAAACTGTTACTTATGTTGAGAATCATTATCTCTATGTGTGTTTTCTCTTGTATGTGCCTCTATAGCTGCTGTGGCCTCTGCCTCTAGTGCAACCAGATAACCACCCAACAAGCTGCCTCCCTGCTGGCGACACCCCTTGCTGACCACTCAGGGCCCCCACTGTGGAAGTGGGGGCTAGGTGGAGTATCAGAGGAGGTCACCAAGAGAACATGACTGCCAGTTCACCCGTGAGCTGGGCCCCAGTAATCCTCACTCCCTTCCTTTGTCCTTGGAATGTATGTTCTGCCTACTGCCACAAAGTGGGGGCCATTTCAAGGACAGAGCCTTGAGAGAGCAGTATGTTGTTGAAATCATCTGGACAGTATTCATGACTAAGCCCTATTAAAGCCTCTACATAAATTATTAAGATTCTGGGGCTGGGTGCAGAGATCTAATCATCTTGTGGCCCCTAAGCCAAGCCTATGTGTCAGTTCCCTTGCTTGTTACACCCACCACCTACCCATCTGGAGTGTCTGCCTCTTTTTGGTCTCTCTTTGTCTTCCACGTACAGGGACGTTTACCAACCCAGAAGTGGCTCAGAAAGCTCAGCTCTAGAAACGGACATGTGGCCCAGGTCTAACTGATCAGGTATTCCATTCCCCTGGTCACAATGATTGGTTGAGGAATGGCACATGACCCAAATCAACCAACCTCATCAATGTCAGCCCCAGGATTTTTGCTGGATTGGGAAAAAAATAAAAGACCAGGTACTGTCTTCCAAAAGACCAACAGCTACCACAGAAGAGAGAGAACTTTTATGAAAATAAAGCCAAGTCAGAAGAAAGCAGAGCTGAATAAAGGGAGGAATCGGATACCTGAGGGCATAATTTGGATAGAGCTATGCCTGAACTTCAACTTTCCCTGGACATTTCAGTTATATGAAACAAATTCCCTTCACTCAACAAATATTTATTGAAGGCCTACTGCTCCAAACACTAAAACACATTAGTTAACATTTTTTTAATATGATATAAACTAGATTTCTTCACTTGCAACTGAAATAGCTTCGGTCAAAAAAAGACTTCATGTTGCTTAATTCCTGCATTGCCATTTAGCATCCTTCATGGAGATGCCTCTTTTTCCTATGTAGATCATGAATTCGTTAATAGAGACCTTATATTTCTTTGTATCATCAACTATGGTATGCACATAATTGTAAATAACTGACAAATCATTTGTTAAGTCAATAAATAAAGGCTACGTTTATTGGGCATCCAAATCAAATAGCCCAGTTCACAAGAAATGTCCAAGGAGACAAGCCAGTGAGTTCTGATTAGACCCTGGATTTCAGGAGGTATCAGTGCTCCATGAGCACAAACATAGCATGATAATAAAATCAACACTTATCCACAAAAAAAAGGAACATAGCACAGTCAGAACATATGCACGTGCCTACCTCTGCTCTCAGCCCCAATTCCTAGAAATGACCCCCCAAAAATATTGTTAAATAATAAATTCATAACACTGATGAAAATCAAGGAAAAGTATAGCAAAGGACCACAAATTCTGAACAGAAGAAAAAAAGAGCTAAAAATGTGCATACAAAGGAATTGGCCATGAAGATGGAGTGGATTCAAGGATGATCCAAATTCAAAACAAGAAGCAGTGAGTAGTGAATAGTAAATGGAGTAATCAAAGAACCCAGTTCAAAGCAATTGAGTGGTCAGTCCATTCACTGAGACTTTCACGCTTCTGGGGAGTAGGTAGCAACCAGCTTTTCCTACAAATCAAAGCCGTGACTGAACAAAAAGGAGGAAGACACACTGCCAAAAGTATCTTGCAACTCTCAGGAGAAATGAGAAATACTCAAACCAGAACAAAAACTATCAATTCACTCTTCCTGGCAGCACACAAGTCCCTTCTAACACTGAAAACAAGTTGATACATTATCAACAGGTGAATACTGAATGTCAATCTCAGACATGAGTGGTTTGGGGTGGTGCGGGGGATAAGAATTCCCAAATATAATGCAAAATCTAATCTAACAGTTCTTTCACTATCCTCCTATTGAATCTCTCAACAGCCTTTAATAGAAACAGCCCCTTTCTCCTTCTCGAGACACCTATTTTCCTTGGCTGCTATGACACCACACTCAAGTGGTTTTCCATCTACTTCTCTGGTGAGTTCTACTCAGTCTGCTATGCAAGATTCTTCTATTAGTTAGTTAGCTAGGGCTGCTGTACCAAAATACCACAAACTGAGGAATACAACAGAAATCTATCATTCATGGTTCCAGAGGCCAGAAGTCTGAAATGAAGGTGTCAGCAGAGTCACGCTCCCTCTGAAGGCTCCAGGGAAAGATCTTCTCCAGGCCTCTCTCCTAGCTTCTGCTAGTCCTTTAACTTTGGTAGCAAAACTCCAGTCTTCATATGGACTTCTCCCAGTGTGGGTGTCTATTTTCAAGTATCCCCTTTTTATAAGGACAAATGTCATAATGGATTAGGGCCCCCAAGTCCAGTATGATGTCATATTAACTAACTACATCTTCAAGGCCCTATTTCCAAATAAGGTCACATTCTGAAGTACTGCAGGTCTCTACTTCAACATATGAATTTGGCAAGGGACACAATTCAACCCATGACAATTCTCCTTCACTGTCTGCTGAACGATGGGGTTCTCTAGGGCATGAACGAAGCTTCACTTTCCTTCGATATCTATGTGTGTGCATGTATATGTCTGCTCAGTCATATCCAACTCCACCTATACTCTTTCCTTATATGTTCTCTTCGAGTCTGATGGCTTTTAATACATAAGGATGACCTCCAGGTTTATATCTTCACCAAGGCCTCCCCCTTGAGGTACACCACCTGTCTACTTGACACATATCTAATAAAGATCTCAAAATATCACACCCAAATAAGAATTAATGATTTTCCCATCACCGTGCATGCATGCTAAGTCACTTCAGTCTGTCCTACTCTTTGTGACTCTATGGACTATAGCCCATCAGGCTCTTCCATCCATGGGATTCTCCAGGCATTACTGGAGTGGGTTGCCACGTGCTCCTCCAGGGGATCGTTCTGACTCAGGGACTGAACCCAAGTCTCTTAGGTCACCTGCACTGGCAGGTGACCTTTATCACTAGTGCCACCTGGGAAGGCCCCCTTCCCACCACCATTTCACTCTAAAAAAACAGGCCCCTACGAGTTCTTCCCATATCAACTACTGTAGTGCCATCAACCCAAATACCCTCAAACGAAAAATCTAGGAGCCATCCTCAATTCCTCTTTCTCTTATGCTCCATAACCAAGCTGTTCCAAGCCTGCCAGTTCCACATTCAAAACATATGGAACACATCCATTTCTCTCCACTTTTGCTGTCACTCCCAAATCTGAGTCACCATCACCTTTTGT
Organism: Neotragus moschatus; assembly: GCA_006410615.1. Taxonomy (NCBI): domain Eukaryota; kingdom Metazoa; phylum Chordata; class Mammalia; order Artiodactyla; family Bovidae; genus Neotragus; species Neotragus moschatus. The sequence continues at coordinate 1,986,715 of SJYA01002948.1, read as the reverse complement.
CAGAACTAAATCCAGAGGCCCATCTGGCCACTCTTCCTTCATTCTTACCTCACTCCAATTCACTCTCAACATCAGCCAGGGTGATTTTGTCAAAGTGTACATCAGATCTCGTCACTTGCTAGTTTAAAATCCTTAAATGTCCATATTTAGAATCAGTCACCAGGACCTGCAAGACTCCTGCAACATGGTCTGGCCCCTGCCCGACACTGCATCTCACTCTGGTCCCATTCCTCCCCTTGCTCAGTACGCACCAGCCACACTGGTCTCCTTTCAGCTTTCATGTCTTTGTTTTAATATATCATTTTTTTAATCTTCTGGCTGTGCTGCACAGCATGTGGGATCTCAGTTCCCCAACCAGAGATTGAACTCATGCTGCCTGAGCTAGTACAGCAGTCTTAACCACTAGACCGCCAGAGAAGTCTCTCCTTTCAGGTGTGTGAACACTCCACACTTTCCTACCTCCAGGTCTTTACATTCTCTTGCTTTTTCTCCTTCCAGAAATGCTCTTCCACTAGCTGCATATCTATGGTTCCATCTCATCCTTCAGACTCCAGCTCACAAATATCAAACCTTAGAGAAACCTTCCATGATCAGCCTTTCTAAAGTAACCTCTGCCTAGTTACAGTCTATTCCATCATCTTCTTTTATTCATAGCATTGATAACAATCTGATGTTATGCTATTTATGTTTCCTTGTATGTTATTTTCCTCCTCCTCCAATCTCCACCTAGAATGTAAGCTTCTTTTTTTTTTTTTTTGAATGTAAGCTTCTTAAGGGCAAGACTCATGTATGTCTTTCACCACTGTAACTTTGGTATTCAACAGTTTACCTAGAACATAATTAGCTTCAATATCAGACCAGTCAATCCTAAGGGAAATAAACCCTGAGTGTTCATTGGAAGGACTGATGCTGAGGCTGAAGCTCTGATATTTTGGCCACCTGATGCAAAGAGCTGACTTATCAGAAAAGACCCTGATGCTGGGAAAGACAGAGGGCAGGAGGAGAAAGGAGACGACAGAGGATGAGATGGTTGGATGGCATCACTGACTCCATGGACATGAGTTTGAGCAAACTCCAGAAAGATAGTGAAGGACAGGGAAGCCTGGCATGCTGCAGTCCATGGGGTCACAGAGTGGGACACAACTTAGCAATTGAACAATATGTGTTTAAAGGATGGGTGCATGAACAGAAAAATAGACCCTAGAAATCATCTTACTCAATTCCCTGTATGCTGAGTACTCTCTCGAATACTGTTTCCACAGTGGATCTGGCCCAGGAGTCTAAATGGAAGCAGATTTTCTCCCAAAGATACAGAGATGCCCTCACCTTCCTTCAGAACAGGCATACTTTCCACTGTCTTCCTCATAAAGTTCAAATGCTCTCCACACCTGTGTGCACAAACTCATCTTTCATCACTTCCTTCCCCTGAGCTAAGGTCACAGGAAGGCACACTCAACTTCACACCATTACATGAAAATACCACTCATGCTCATGGTTTTGCCTCTCTTTGGAATATTAAACATCCCTCAGCTTCCCTCTATGAAGGTTTTCCTGGTAGCCAGAGAGGCTATATTCTGTACTATCACAGGCCTTCATGCAACCCTCCACCACATTTATTCTTGCTGTTAAGTCACTAAGTCACTTTCAACTCTGTGCCCGCCAGGCTCCTCTGTCCATGGGATTTCCCAGGCAGGAATATACGACAATTCCATGACTAATGTTCCCCATTTTACTGTTAATACTTTGAATAAAAAGATTATGTCTTATGTCTCTGCTTATCCCACCAGTGCCTAGAACAGCACCTCATAGCGATGCAGAGAAAAACCGTTAACTATTACATATGCATGCCGCTGCTGCTGCTAAGTCGCTTCAGTCGTGTCCAACTCTGTGCGACCCCATAGATGGCAGCCCACCAGGCTCCCCCATCCCTGGGATTCTCCAGGCAAGAACACTGGAGTGAGTTGCCATTTCCTTCTCTAATGCGTGAAAGGAAAAAGTGAAAGTGAAGTCGCTCAGTCATGTCGAACTCTTCAAAACGCGATGGACTGCAGCCTACCAGGCTCCTCTGTTCATGGGATTTTCCAGGCAAGAGTACTGGAGTGGGGTGCCATTGCCTTCTCCATTACATATGCATATCAAGGAATAATTGAGAATTTTTCATTATTGTATTACTCAATGTGGTGAAAAGAACTGGAACATTTAAATGGTTATTATTCTTTTTTTTTTTTTAAATGGTTATTATTCTGTCAACTATCTGACCATCATTAGCGAACCAGTGGGAGAGGCACTTCTTAATCTGTGAAATGGAAATTTATTTCAATTAGTTATAATGTGGTTAAGAAATCATATTTGAAAATATTTATACTATGTCTGAAATAGACACACCAATATAGACATACTCAACTTTTTCACTTTTCACTTTCAGCTTGGATTTTTTAAACTAAGCATAAGCACTGACAGAATTTCTTGGAACTATAATGTATTAATATACACTTAATATACAATTAATGTTCACTTTTCTCATGGGCCAAAAGCAAGTTATAGCTACTCTAGTTGCTGGCTAAAGGCTAGCAGATCAGCACCATGGACAGAGGAAAATGGTGCAAAAGGTGACTCCAGGGCTACTTGTAAAATAACAGCTGTGATGGCAGATGTACTACCAAGGAGAGACTGGTGTGAATGTTCCTCTGGGGATCATGGGAAGAGCGTGACATTAGGGTTTGTGTGTTAAGAAAACAACCGCTCTGCCAAGATGGTTCTGAGTAGCATGATCTGCTTCATTTATTGACCCAGATTGATTCACTACTTTTCCAACAATTTGCTCTTCGGTTCCCAAGGTGCCAACATTTTCATACTGAAGTAAATGTAAATACCTAACTAGAAAATATGAAGAACATTTGTTCTTTTTACCTGTCCAGCATCTATGACCCTTTTTTCCTTTCAAAACCACCTTTCAAACAAATAAGACATCTTTAAAAGATGATACTATGGAATTTTTGATACTGTTGGGAAGCATTTATGATGATATTGAAGTTATGTTTAAGGTGGAAGTTCCTGTCTTTTAGCGGTACATCCTGACAGTTACAGATGAAATAATATGGTATCTGGGACTTGCTTCAATATAATCCAGGATTAGGGGAGTGGACAGAGGTATAGGGAAGACAAGACTGGCCATGAATCACTAACTGTTAAAGGCAGAGCATGAAAACATGAGAGTTAATTCCCTCTACTCTTTCATATGGGCTTTCCTGGTGGCTCAGACAGTAAAGAATCTGCCTGTAATGCAGGAGACCTGGATTTGAGCTCCGGGTCGGGAAGTTCCCCTGGAGAAGGAAATGGCAATCTACTTTAGTATTCTTCCCTGGAGAATTCCATGGACAGAGGAGCCTGGTGAGCCACAGTCCATGGGCTCACAGAGTTGAACACGACTGAGTGACTAACATGCATACACACTTCTACATGTTTGAAGTTTTCTATTAAACACATATCTATAGGTGGGTATGCATGTGTCACTGAAAGATCACACACAAAAAAAATAAAAAGTAATTCCTGAAGAATGTATAACCCTGCTCCTAACAGATAATGCAGGGCAAGCCTTAATACCCTCTGCTCCAAGAGTACCTTTAAGGAAGCTGAGCTATAACTGTCCACTGCAGACTTGAAACTTTAAGCTATAACTCTCCACTGCTCCCTAATGTACCTGAGCTGCTTGTGACACTTGCTTCTCCTAAAAACACCAGATGGCTCAAGGAGCTTATAAAAGACCTTATTTCTTAGCTGAATCAGAACTGTGGGTGGCCACTTGGTCTGAAGTAACCTTTGACAGTTATATCACCTCACTGAGGAGTCAACATCCTTAACTCTAAAGCAGACGTAAACTTACCTGCCTTGTAGGATTTCCATGAGAACTAAACTTTGCCTAGTCAGGTCTTACTCCTCCTTTGTTTCCCATCTCTAGCTTCACCTCTTCAAGAAACTTTCCCAGACCATTTCCCTCTAATACACACAGACTCTCAGCACCATGTGCCTCTCGTTGGCAGTACCTGCGGCAGCTACAACTATGCATCGTGTAACATCTGCCTCTCTCAGCAGCAGCAGGGGATGCTGTTCTTTCTCACCACCTATCACCATGCCTGGGAAAAGAAAAAAACAAAAACGAAAAAGAGGCTCAATAAAAATTATTTTAAAGAGACAAAAGAAATAAAGGAAAGTAAGCTTTGTAGACAGCTGTGTAAAGGCAACTTCTGGTATATACTAGATGCCCAGTAGAGTCTCACCTAATGTCTCTTGGTTGTTAGAATTTGCCTGTTTAAGATTTAACTAAGACCTTCTCTGAGAAAGAAAAGCCACCAAGTTCTATTTTCTAAAAGGCTATCTACCCAAGTCCCCACACCCAGAACAGGGAATTTTTTTTTTTTTTTTTTTTTGCTTTGCACGCTAAGGTATGTCAAATGCCTAAAACTGCCTGGTACCTAATCAGTAAAGTGATGGAGAGAGGGATGGATGGGTGGGCACTGTTCGGGGGTTTCACATAAGTTGGGTGACTGGACAACTCCTGGCACCCCCAGGAGGAATCTGCAGCCCGTTGGAGGGACTCTGAGCTAGAGACGACATCCCCTCCGAAAATTTTTGCACCCCCTCACCCCCCGCCGACTTCCTGGGTGCCCGAAACAGTAAAAATCTCCCAGGCGAAGAGTAGACCCTCCCGTTGCCCTTCAGGCAACTCATGGGAACGTTCACAAATGCTGATGTTCACACCAGCTCCCACAGGGAATGGTCCAGTGCGGCACCATGTCCCTCCGCGAGGGCTGCAGTCCCGCCGTCGGATCGCCTCACGCAGGAGTCCCGCCAGCACGCGACGGTGCCCAGCGCGTCACGGAACCCTCCGCCAGGCAAACGAGTTCTCACACCGCGCGACAGAAAGAACTTTGCACCGCCCCCTCAGTAGCGCTCCTCCACCTCACAGTCTCCCCGCCTGCCAGGTTCCCCGGCTGAGCGAAGATGCCCACCTGCTCCCCCCCTTTCTCGTGCAGTTCTGCCGCTTCTATCAAAGTGCCCGTGCTGTGTCCCTCCGCCCCGCGGACGCAGCCCGTAAGCTCCGCCGCGCCCCTTCTCATTCCTAAAGTGTCTCAGCAGCGAGTCACTGCGGTGCGCGCTCTCGCGAGAGTCCACCGCGCAGCCCCCTCCCCCCAGCCCCTCGCTGGCGAGGGAGCCTCCCCCGAACCCCACGGCGCACGGGCGCGAGCGGCGCATGCGTGGCCGCGGCTCCCAGCGCCCCCCGCGCAGTCCGGGAACAGAGCGGACGAGCCGCCAGTGAGGAACCCGTAGCCTCTATCCTGCGAAGCGTCTTTTAGTCCCCGCAGCTCTTCTCTCTTAAGGGGCAGGGCCGCTTCGCGGCTTTCCTCAGCGTGCGGAAGTTTCCTGAGGACGGCCCAGGCCACCTTGAGCCAGAAAAGCCAAGCGTTGGCCTCGGATAACGCCGGCCCCTACCACCCGCCCGCAGCGGCCTGGGCGCGCCGCCGTGCCTCGAGCCTCGAACCCGGAGCCGGGAGGGGCTTGCACACCCGGCCCCACCCACTCGGGGCCTCGCCTCCTCCGGCTCGCCTCCCCGGGCCGCTGACACACCCCTTCCCGGCCCCGCTGACGGCCCGTGCCCTCCTATCCTCGGTCCCCTAAAGATGAATCCTGAAAAACCACATCGCGGGGACATATATTGTGGCGAGAAGAGGCCGAGTTTTTGGACCTTAGCGTATAAGTTCACCTTTTCAAGGGCCTAGGATAGATTTGAGTAATCAGCCTAGGGTACCCTGTTCCTGCTGACACTGGCGTTTTCACCTCCCTTCCTTCCCATACTTCTAAAACCATTAGCAGGCGGCTCTCAGAGGTTTGACTTCTTCGAGTCTCCTTCGAATCAGAAGTGAGGTTGACCTCCGGGTTAGAGCATGGCTGCATCCCTGGACCCTCAGACCGACGCGCCCCTGGAGGTTGAAGGATGCCTCATAATGAAGGTGGAAAAGGAGCCCGAGTGGATATCGGAGCCCATTCTGGAAGGATCGGATAGCTCTGAGTCTGAGACCTTTCGCAGATGCTTCAGGCAATTCTGTTATGAGGATGTGACTGGACCCCATGAAGCTTTCAGTAAACTCTGGGAACTTTGCTGCCGGTGGCTGAAGCCAGAAATGCGTTCCAAGGAACAGATCCTGGAGCTGCTGGTGATTGAGCAGTTTCTCACCATTTTACCGGAGAAGATTCAGCTGTGGGCACAGAAACAGTGCCCGGAAAGTGGAGAGGAGGCGGTGGCCCTGGTTATACATTTGGAGAAAGAGACTGGAGGACTAAGACAGCAGGTGAGAGAGGCTTTTCCAAATTTTTATGTTTAGCAAGGAGAGAGTGGAAAGGAAAGTGGACAAGAGATGCATTGCAGAAAATGCAAATTACAGAAGGATATATAGTAATGGAAGACCTTTAAAGGGGATCTACCTAAAAAGGATCAGAATTTCATATTAAATAGGAAAAAAGCTTTGGTTGAACTATTATCTTGCAAATGACACTAAACATTATGCATCTGAGTATTTGTTTTAAATCTTTGCATAATGTTTCCCCAAAATTTGAGATAACAGTACATTATGCTTCACAGGGTTTGACTTCTGCAGCTTGCTTCTAAAGAGGGCTGTTTTGATCCCTCTCAAAATAAAAAAAATGAAAGGACTTCATCAGTTAGCCCAAGGCCTCCTGTAATCCTTTTATATTCCAGTCCAGTCTCCTGAAGTGCCATCAGTGTCATCATCCTTGTCACCCTTCTCCATTTTAATCTCTGATCCTTATTGTCAGTGACTTTGCATTGCTCGTCCAATTGTTTTTCAACAGCCCTTTCCCTAACCTCATGAAATCCTGCAAGATTTGCACTTTCACCTGGCAAGGGATTTGCATTTATGTAAAGACCTGTCTATTAGCAAGTTGCTGTGCTGGTCAGAAATAGACACTTAATGTCAAGATTAATTTTCTAAGTTTTCATTTCACTAGTGAATTAGTGTTCTGAGAACTTTCACTTCTCTGTGAACCTAATAGTATCAGAATACTCAGTATTCTGATAACAAGGAGGCTCTGTATTTTACCCTTAACAGATTTTCCCTCTCTGTATATTCCCCTCTCTCCTGTTCCCTTCTGCCTAGACTTTTGGCTAGCACTATGGACCCGATGTCCTCAGAGGTTCCATTGGGAATAGAATGAAATTTTCACTCCTTCTCACATCTTCTATCCTTCTTTGATATCTCTCATGGGGGGAATTTTGCCCTGATTTGGCCTTTTTTCCTCCCTTTTTCCATTATGGCATTGACTTTATTTCCCAGGTTAGCAGTCCTGTGCACTCGGAGAAGCAAGCCCCCCTTAGAGCAGCCTGGGAAGTGGCAGACTTTCAGCCAGAGCCAGTGGAGGCCCAACCCAGAGTGATGTCCCAGGAGGAAGCTGAAAGCCTCCACCCAGGACACCAGGAGCAGCCGAACCAAAAGAGAGAGCTTCGACCTTTACCCCCAAATGGTAAGAAGAATGTAGTGCATGCCCTATGCAGAGATCATTTCAGATTTGTTTTGTAGCCCTAACATTCTGATTTGTTCATTGTAAGGCCCTCTCGATACATACTTGAAAATAAATTGAATATTTGGGGGAAAAGACTTCATTAGCTTCAAGAGTTGGGAATATGGGTGACGACTCTTTGCGACCCCATAGACTGTAGCCCACCAGCCTCCTCTGTCCATGAGAATTCTCTGGGCAAGAATACTAGAGTGGGTTGCCATGCCCTCCTCTGGGGAATCTTCCCAAGCCAGGGAACCCAAATCTCCCACATTTTATGCAGATTTCTTTACCGACTGAGTCACCAGGGAAGTCCAAGTAAAAGGGATCTTAAGATGAAATTTGAGAAAGTTTAAATTGTCCAGACTGGCCTTAAGGTCGCCTAATGTTATTTAAGAGTCTGCATTCTGCAGTCAGCTTGTGGGTTTTAGTCCTGCATGTATATGATTTCTTGGCTGGCTATAAACACCCTGAAAGATTGGAAGAGGTAATGAGATTTATTTTCAAAAGTGATTCACAGTAAGGTATCACAGAAGTGACGTGAGAGGGATAAGACTTCGCAGAGAAGGGACCACTGATGTTCATGTCTGCCCTGGGCACTAATGAATCAAGTCAGATACAAGGAAATGAAGACCCGTCCTCCCCATCCCCTGCAGTGGTAGTGTCAGGCTTAAAGAGAGGAGTGGAAAGATCACTGGGCCTAGAGCACAGTATAGAAAAGCATGGGTTTATATCCTTTCTCTGCCCTTCTTTCTTTGTGATCTGAGCAGTAATATTAATTAACCTCTGTATTAATGCATAGAGATTAAAAGATTAGGCATTAGAGGCAGACAATCTGGGTTCAAAACCTAATTCAGCCATTCTTTGTGTGACCTTGGTCAAGTTGCTAAACTTTTTAAACTTTCCATTCTGTCATCTCTAAAAGGAAGATAGTAAGATTTTACCATAGATTAAAAGAAGCCTCATAAAAAAGTCAATGCATAATAGTGCTCAATAAATGTTAGTTTCCTTTTTCCCATAATGGCATGGTTATTTTTAAACTTTCAAATCTATCTGATTTACACAATCCTTCAAGAGGCAAGATTCACTGCCACGGACATCACCTCCTTATCTGTCCTGAAATTCATGTTGTGTTAGAATGCCTTGCAAATATTAATGGTTTCTGGATTCTTCAATGTTTGTTCATCAACATCAAAGTTCCTGTGTTCACATGGATTAGATGCTGTCAGTTACTTTACCTGGTAAATGTATTTCTGGGTTTTGCTATTCCAGGGTGATAAGGAGTTCCTAAAGTGGGAAAGTTTGTTCTGTGGAGGTTCTTACTGGGGGTATGGAGGACAGGAAATTTGAGGGATAAGTATCTCAGAAAGGTGAATGCCTTCTAAAAGTCGACATAGGATTTCAAACAGGTGTGCCAAAGGGAATAATATGTTTCCAAGGAAGTGGTTCCATTTGGTTTTGTAGAAAGTAGTAAAGCAAGCTTCTGAATTCTTGGTCACAGTAACATTTATTTTTGAAGTTAGTTCCTAGATAGTGCTAGGACAGAAGTTAGACTGCATATTGTCTTATACTATATAAGTTTATTTCTTTTCCTTCTACCTTTCTGGGGGTATGTTTGCCTGTAGTATTCAGTACTGTGTGTCTATATTTGTTAACTTTATAAGGAAGATATTTACTCGGGATGAATTTATGCTAGAGAATGCAAACTGGTAACTCATGTGCCAAGTCAAACTTGTTTCTTAGAGAGTTTGGGGATGGAGGTTTTTTTTGTCTGTAGTTCTCAAGGTTTAAGACTTGAGATTGTTCATAAAAATCCAGCTTCTGGCTTCTCTTGAAAAACGTTAGAAGCTCTGGCTATGGCAGGGCCATAGTCTAACAGGGAGGCATCACCCAGAACCAAACACTGGACCTGTGCTTTCCAGTTCCCCACAGTCTTCACCTCCCTCCTTTTCATGATGTACTTTACCTGCTTACTTCCTAAAAGCATCTGCATTTGTGAGCCCTGCTTGTGGTTTGGAGCATTGTTCTGAACTCATTGAAAAAATGACCGATTTTTGTTNTTTTTTTTTTTTTTTTTTTGCTTTGCACGCTAAGGTATGTCAAATGCCTAAAACTGCCTGGTACCTAATCAGTAAAGTGATGGAGAGAGGGATGGATGGGTGGGCACTGTTCGGGGGTTTCACATAAGTTGGGTGACTGGACAACTCCTGGCACCCCCAGGAGGAATCTGCAGCCCGTTGGAGGGACTCTGAGCTAGAGACGACATCCCCTCCGAAAATTTTTGCACCCCCTCACCCCCCGCCGACTTCCTGGGTGCCCGAAACAGTAAAAATCTCCCAGGCGAAGAGTAGACCCTCCCGTTGCCCTTCAGGCAACTCATGGGAACGTTCACAAATGCTGATGTTCACACCAGCTCCCACAGGGAATGGTCCAGTGCGGCACCATGTCCCTCCGCGAGGGCTGCAGTCCCGCCGTCGGATCGCCTCACGCAGGAGTCCCGCCAGCACGCGACGGTGCCCAGCGCGTCACGGAACCCTCCGCCAGGCAAACGAGTTCTCACACCGCGCGACAGAAAGAACTTTGCACCGCCCCCTCAGTAGCGCTCCTCCACCTCACAGTCTCCCCGCCTGCCAGGTTCCCCGGCTGAGCGAAGATGCCCACCTGCTCCCCCCCTTTCTCGTGCAGTTCTGCCGCTTCTATCAAAGTGCCCGTGCTGTGTCCCTCCGCCCCGCGGACGCAGCCCGTAAGCTCCGCCGCGCCCCTTCTCATTCCTAAAGTGTCTCAGCAGCGAGTCACTGCGGTGCGCGCTCTCGCGAGAGTCCACCGCGCAGCCCCCTCCCCCCAGCCCCTCGCTGGCGAGGGAGCCTCCCCCGAACCCCACGGCGCACGGGCGCGAGCGGCGCATGCGTGGCCGCGGCTCCCAGCGCCCCCCGCGCAGTCCGGGAACAGAGCGGACGAGCCGCCAGTGAGGAACCCGTAGCCTCTATCCTGCGAAGCGTCTTTTAGTCCCCGCAGCTCTTCTCTCTTAAGGGGCAGGGCCGCTTCGCGGCTTTCCTCAGCGTGCGGAAGTTTCCTGAGGACGGCCCAGGCCACCTTGAGCCAGAAAAGCCAAGCGTTGGCCTCGGATAACGCCGGCCCCTACCACCCGCCCGCAGCGGCCTGGGCGCGCCGCCGTGCCTCGAGCCTCGAACCCGGAGCCGGGAGGGGCTTGCACACCCGGCCCCACCCACTCGGGGCCTCGCCTCCTCCGGCTCGCCTCCCCGGGCCGCTGACACACCCCTTCCCGGCCCCGCTGACGGCCCGTGCCCTCCTATCCTCGGTCCCCTAAAGATGAATCCTGAAAAACCACATCGCGGGGACATATATTGTGGCGAGAAGAGGCCGAGTTTTTGGACCTTAGCGTATAAGTTCACCTTTTCAAGGGCCTAGGATAGATTTGAGTAATCAGCCTAGGGTACCCTGTTCCTGCTGACACTGGCGTTTTCACCTCCCTTCCTTCCCATACTTCTAAAACCATTAGCAGGCGGCTCTCAGAGGTTTGACTTCTTCGAGTCTCCTTCGAATCAGAAGTGAGGTTGACCTCCGGGTTAGAGCATGGCTGCATCCCTGGACCCTCAGACCGACGCGCCCCTGGAGGTTGAAGGATGCCTCATAATGAAGGTGGAAAAGGAGCCCGAGTGGATATCGGAGCCCATTCTGGAAGGATCGGATAGCTCTGAGTCTGAGACCTTTCGCAGATGCTTCAGGCAATTCTGTTATGAGGATGTGACTGGACCCCATGAAGCTTTCAGTAAACTCTGGGAACTTTGCTGCCGGTGGCTGAAGCCAGAAATGCGTTCCAAGGAACAGATCCTGGAGCTGCTGGTGATTGAGCAGTTTCTCACCATTTTACCGGAGAAGATTCAGCTGTGGGCACAGAAACAGTGCCCGGAAAGTGGAGAGGAGGCGGTGGCCCTGGTTATACATTTGGAGAAAGAGACTGGAGGACTAAGACAGCAGGTGAGAGAGGCTTTTCCAAATTTTTATGTTTAGCAAGGAGAGAGTGGAAAGGAAAGTGGACAAGAGATGCATTGCAGAAAATGCAAATTACAGAAGGATATATAGTAATGGAAGACCTTTAAAGGGGATCTACCTAAAAAGGATCAGAATTTCATATTAAATAGGAAAAAAGCTTTGGTTGAACTATTATCTTGCAAATGACACTAAACATTATGCATCTGAGTATTTGTTTTAAATCTTTGCATAATGTTTCCCCAAAATTTGAGATAACAGTACATTATGCTTCACAGGGTTTGACTTCTGCAGCTTGCTTCTAAAGAGGGCTGTTTTGATCCCTCTCAAAATAAAAAAAATGAAAGGACTTCATCAGTTAGCCCAAGGCCTCCTGTAATCCTTTTATATTCCAGTCCAGTCTCCTGAAGTGCCATCAGTGTCATCATCCTTGTCACCCTTCTCCATTTTAATCTCTGATCCTTATTGTCAGTGACTTTGCATGCTCGTCCAATTGTTTTTCAACAGCCCTTTCCCTAACCTCATGAAATCCTGCAAGATTTGCACTTTCACCTGGCAAGGGATTTGCATTTATGTAAAGACCTGTCTATTAGCAAGTTGCTGTGCTGGTCAGAAATAGACACTTAATGTCAAGATTAATTTTCTAAGTTTTCATTTCACTAGTGAATTAGTGTTCTGAGAACTTTCACTTCTCTGTGAACCTAATAGTATCAGAATACTCAGTATTCTGATAACAAGGAGGCTCTGTATTTTACCCTTAACAGATTTTCCCTCTCTGTATATTCCCCTCTCTCCTGTTCCCTTCTGCCTAGACTTTTGGCTAGCACTATGGACCCGATGTCCTCAGAGGTTCCATTGGGAATAGAATGAAATTTTCACTCCTTCTCACATCTTCTATCCTTCTTTGATATCTCTCATGGGGGGAATTTTGCCCTGATTTGGCCTTTTTTCCTCCCTTTTTCCATTATGGCATTGACTTTATTTCCCAGGTTAGCAGTCCTGTGCACTCGGAGAAGCAAGCCCCCCTTAGAGCAGCCTGGGAAGTGGCAGACTTTCAGCCAGAGCCAGTGGAGGCCCAACCCAGAGTGATGTCCCAGGAGGAAGCTGAAAGCCTCCACCCAGGACACCAGGAGCAGCCGAACCAAAAGAGAGAGCTTCGACCTTTACCCCCAAATGGTAAGAAGAATGTAGTGCATGCCCTATGCAGAGATCATTTCAGATTTGTTTTGTAGCCCTAACATTCTGATTTGTTCATTGTAAGGCCCTCTCGATACATACTTGAAAATAAATTGAATATTTGGGGGAAAAGACTTCATTAGCTTCAAGAGTTGGGAATATGGGTGACGACTCTTTGCGACCCCATAGACTGTAGCCCACCAGCCTCCTCTGTCCATGAGAATTCTCTGGGCAAGAATACTAGAGTGGGTTGCCATGCCCTCCTCTGGGGAATCTTCCCAAGCCAGGGAACCCAAATCTCCCACATTTTATGCAGATTTCTTTACCGACTGAGTCACCAGGGAAGTCCAAGTAAAAGGGATCTTAAGATGAAATTTGAGAAAGTTTAAATTGTCCAGACTGGCCTTAAGGTCGCCTAATGTTATTTAAGAGTCTGCATTCTGCAGTCAGCTTGTGGGTTTTAGTCCTGCATGTATATGATTTCTTGGCTGGCTATAAACACCCTGAAAGATTGGAAGAGGTAATGAGATTTATTTTCAAAAGTGATTCACAGTAAGGTATCACAGAAGTGACGTGAGAGGGATAAGACTTCGCAGAGAAGGGACCACTGATGTTCATGTCTGCCCTGGGCACTAATGAATCAAGTCAGATACAAGGAAATGAAGACCCGTCCTCCCCATCCCCTGCAGTGGTAGTGTCAGGCTTAAAGAGAGGAGTGGAAAGATCACTGGGCCTAGAGCACAGTATAGAAAAGCATGGGTTTATATCCTTTCTCTGCCCTTCTTTCTTTGTGATCTGAGCAGTAATATTAATTAACCTCTGTATTAATGCATAGAGATTAAAAGATTAGGCATTAGAGGCAGACAATCTGGGTTCAAAACCTAATTCAGCCATTCTTTGTGTGACCTTGGTCAAGTTGCTAAACTTTTTAAACTTTCCATTCTGTCATCTCTAAAAGGAAGATAGTAAGATTTTACCATAGATTAAAAGAAGCCTCATAAAAAAGTCAATGCATAATAGTGCTCAATAAATGTTAGTTTCCTTTTTCCCATAATGGCATGGTTATTTTTAAACTTTCAAATCTATCTGATTTACACAATCCTTCAAGAGGCAAGATTCACTGCCACGGACATCACCTCCTTATCTGTCCTGAAATTCATGTTGTGTTAGAATGCCTTGCAAATATTAATGGTTTCTGGATTCTTCAATGTTTGTTCATCAACATCAAAGTTCCTGTGTTCACATGGATTAGATGCTGTCAGTTACTTTACCTGGTAAATGTATTTCTGGGTTTTGCTATTCCAGGGTGATAAGGAGTTCCTAAAGTGGGAAAGTTTGTTCTGTGGAGGTTCTTACTGGGGGTATGGAGGACAGGAAATTTGAGGGATAAGTATCTCAGAAAGGTGAATGCCTTCTAAAAGTCGACATAGGATTTCAAACAGGTGTGCCAAAGGGAATAATATGTTTCCAAGGAAGTGGTTCCATTTGGTTTTGTAGAAAGTAGTAAAGCAAGCTTCTGAATTCTTGGTCACAGTAACATTTATTTTTGAAGTTAGTTCCTAGATAGTGCTAGGACAGAAGTTAGACTGCATATTGTCTTATACTATATAAGTTTATTTCTTTTCCTTCTACCTTTCTGGGGGTATGTTTGCCTGTAGTATTCAGTACTGTGTGTCTATATTTGTTAACTTTATAAGGAAGATATTTACTCGGGATGAATTTATGCTAGAGAATGCAAACTGGTAACTCATGTGCCAAGTCAAACTTGTTTCTTAGAGAGTTTGGGGATGGAGGTTTTTTTTGTCTGTAGTTCTCAAGGTTTAAGACTTGAGATTGTTCATAAAAATCCAGCTTCTGGCTTCTCTTGAAAAACGTTAGAAGCTCTGGCTATGGCAGGGCCATAGTCTAACAGGGAGGCATCACCCAGAACCAAACACTGGACCTGTGCTTTCCAGTTCCCCACAGTCTTCACCTCCCTCCTTTTCATGATGTACTTTACCTGCTTACTTCCTAAAAGCATCTGCATTTGTGAGCCCTGCTTGTGGTTTGGAGCATTGTTCTGAACTCATTGAAAAAATGACCGATTTTTGTTGTTTTTTTTATATATGCTCATCCATAAAAGGAGAAGCAGAATGAGTAAAAGGGCCAGAGCCCACAACACTGATAGTTTCTTTTCTTCTTACAGCTCGGCCTTCTCCCTGGGTTCCTTCTCCTGCTGATGAATGGAACACCATAGATCAGGAAGTAACACCCACAGGAGTTCCTATCGGGTCCCAGGTAAATTGTAACAGTTCTCCCTGGCCTAACTTCCTAGGATATTCAGTCACAATGATTTCTTCAAACCTCTGTACCCACTCCAAGAGACTTTTCCCCCATTGCTCCTTTTCTAGAAAAGACTGCACGCAGCCTTCTGAGTAATCAAGACTCCTTGCTGGGTCCTCTCTCTTATGATTCTTTATAGTACCTTTGCTTCATTTGACACATAATGTATACTTGGTTCTTTGATTTCAGTTTTTATCTAGGGCTTTCCTATCCTTCATCCATGATCATTCATCCTTCAGAACCTATGTGGTTATCTTGGTAGTCATCACTCTTAGTGTGTTACAGAGACCAGTGAAAGATGTCCACACGGCAAGAGGTTTTTCCTACAAAAAGAGTGTGCATCAGATTCCTGCTCACAAAGACCTCTACCGGGATATTAGAAAGGAGAGTGTTGGGAACATGGTCTCCCTGGGTAAGGATTCTATCCCTTTTCAAATAAAAGATGTGAGGATTTCTAGTGTATTCACTTCCACTGATAGTAAAATAGTTATAAAAATGTTATGATTTTAAGAGCCATGGGTTTTCTAGTCATTTCTGTGCTCTAGCATACCATATTCTCTTACCTCACTCATTCCTTTCTTCCAATTTATATTATAGATTTATGCATATTCTTATAATTTAGTGATTAAAACATTAGAGAGGTTTATAGATGATTGTCATGTTATTTAAATATAAAACTCACCCACATCCACTAAACTAAAAACTCTATAAATAATCACAAGGTATTTTTAGGATTTGTTTTTGTTTAATGAACAGTAACCCCAACATTGTGCACAGAGCCTGTCTTTGGGTGATGCCCAGCAAATATTCATTGAATGGATGGAAATCTGATAAATGGAAGAAAAAAGTGATTTAAATACAATACCCTTCTGAATTATTTAAATAGCACACATTTTTACAAGCACACATAACCACTTGTTAAGTGTAATTTTACAAGCAAACTTTTGAAGAACTGTATCATCTGCTTTAACAGCAGGGATAAATATGCTTCATTCATATGTAACCTGCAAGTCAAAGATTACTTATGAATAGAATGAAAGGCCTAAAATATGTACAGTACACACTATAGACACTACAGACCTGTGTTGTTTAATAGAGTAGCCACTAGATACCCGTGGCTATTTCAATTTAAATTTATAAAATTAATTAAAATCAAATGAATTTTAAAATTCAGTTTCTCAGTGGCAGTAACCATATTTAAGATATTCAGTAACTGTATTGGACAGCACAGTTACATAACTTCATCACAGGAATTTCTGTTTGACAATACATGTAGACACTAAAGTATAGAGATTACAAACTGGGCCATGTCAAACTGAATGAATGAAGATAAACCAACAGTTGTTTATGATCAGAAAGCAATTAAAGCACTTGGAAAAAATTGCCAATTTAAGATGATACCAATGACACACCAGTAACAAAGCACTCTTCCCAAAACAGCAGGACCCTTGATTTTAACTTTCACTTAGGGCATCCATGCTTCACTGCTGACCATTCATCCTTCAAAGACTTGTGTGGTTATCTCAGTAGCCACTGCTGTTAGTTACAGAGACCAGTGAAAGGTACCCACATGGCAAGTTGCCCACACAGTAGGTGTTTCCTAGTGTTGCCTTGGATCGCACAGCATCCAGACCTAGTAAAATGATGGATTAGAGGCCTTAGTGAAAGCCGCCGTGAGTAGGTTAGAGACCATACTCTGCAGCTTCAGCTGTAGCCCAGTGATTCCATGTGTAATAATTATATATGGAAAAGCTCAGGGACACCTTGCACAGTGTTTTATCTTAGATTGTAAACTAAAGGCTCGTGAATCTAGTCTGAAAATTTATTTGGGCCTTGCACAGAGTTGTAATTTAAAATTTGTTCATAAATCTGGATTTCCAGCATCTCTTTAAAAACCTGCTGTCAGGCACATTCCCACACTGCAGCAGGTGACCAGAGCAAAGTGGAAAAACTTGTGCTGAACGGCCAGGGCTCTCACGCCAGCCTGCCTGGTCCTCGTAGATGTTTGAACTTCCATTGTCCTTGCCCTTTTCTCATATGAAGATGAGCAGATCCTCAGCTCCAGGGTTCTTTCAGCAAGGATTTGATTTAATGCTGCTTCTCTAGGAGGGCTTCCTTGATAGCTCAGTTGGCAAAGAATCTTCCTGCAGTGCAGGAGACCCGGGTTTGTTCCTGGGTTGGGAAGATCCCTTGGAGAAGGGATAGGCTATCCACTCCAGTATTCTTGGGCTTCCCTTGTGCCTCAGCTGGTAAAGAATCTGCCCGCAATGCGGGAAACCTGGATTCGATCCCTAGGTTGGGAAGATCCACTGGAGAAGGGAAAGGCTACTCACTCTATTCTGGCCTGGAGAATGCCATGGATTGTGTAGTCCATGGGGTCGCAAAAAGTTGGACACTACTGAGTGACTTTCACTTCATCCTCTAGGAAAATTCCATGAAGCTCTTGTATGTATTTTCTATAGAAGAAAACTAAGTGTTATTACATACCTGTTAGACATTAGACACGTTATAGATGATCACTTATTTGATATTCCTAGCATCTTGTTGGGATTCCCATGTGGCTCACTGGTAAAAAATCTCCAGGTTCAGTCCTGTGTCAGGAAGCTGCCCTGGAGGAGGAAATGACAACCCATTACAGTATTCTTGCCTGGGAAATCCCATGGACAGAGGAGCCTAAAAGGGTCAGATGCAACTGAGCATGCATGCACTGACCTTTGGATAGATGATATTATTCCCTAGGAAACTGAGGCTCAGAGAGATTAAGAAACTTCCCCTTGTCAAAAAGTAAAGTTAAGTGGTGGGGCTAGGATTCAAATTTAAGACATTTTGATCTCCACAGTACTGTAAGGTAAAAAATTCAAGTTGCTTTCCTATTATTGCTTCTCTTTCCCATTAATTTTGCTAGAGTGTCTCTGAAAATTCATGACTTCTTACCTCCCACAGCCCCAGTGTGTGTGTGGGCTGTGTGTGTGTGTGTGTGTGTGTGTGTGTGTGTTGAGTGGGGGACTGAGGAGATACGGGGAACAGCTGTAAGCACACTTTATAAATAACAAACACCAGTTCATAGGAGCATGCTGTGAATCTAACAGTGTTAGATACTTGAGAGACAAAGGTAATAAGTGTTTCTTACCCCTAAAGATTTTCCTTTAGGAACTAGCTGGGGAAGGAAGTGGTACATATATGAGATGTGAAACGGTAGTGTAAGTTAGTAGGTGATTGTGAGGAATAACTCATGCAGGAATCTAGTGTGCACAGTCATGGTTGAGGAAGGCTTTAGAAAAAAGAACTGGACAAGATCTTTAAAGGATAGCTGTGAACAAGTGGTCTGGGAGAGTACGCTAAGCAAGACCTTGCGGCATGCAGTCATGATCTCTCTAGCCTGAAATGTGTTTGTCTCACTGTAGGAAGCACAGTGTCTGCAGCTAACAAGACAGCCCGGCTGGAGCCGAGAAAGGAGCCATGGACCGTAGGTTTGCAGTCCTCTAATAAGAGGACTGTCCTGCGAAGCAACTACATCAAGGAAAAGTCAGTTCATGCTATTCAGATCCCTGCAAGGAATGCAGGGAAAACATGGAGAGAGCAGCAGCAGTGGGGTCTGGAAGATGAAAAAATAGCAGGCGTGCATTGGAGTTACGAGGAAACTAAGACTTTTCTTGCAATTCTCAAAGAGTCTCGCTTTTATGAAACACTTCAAGCTTGTCCCCGAAACAGCCAGGTATATGGTGCTGTGGCTGAATGGTTGCGAGAATGTGGCTTCCTCCGAACACCAGAACAGTGTCGGACCAAGTTCAAAAGTCTGCAGAAGAGTTACCGAAAAGTGAGAAATGGCCACGTGCTAGAACCCTGTGCTTTCTTTGAGGACATGGACGCTTTGTTGAATCCTTCAGCACATGCTTCATCCACGGATAAGCCAAGGGAGATTCTGTCTCTCCCCAGACTGAAGAGAATTGGCATCAGTGCCAAAGAACAGATCAATTTGGTGGAGGAGGAAGAAGCTGCAGAGGAGTCTGATGGTGATGAAATGGGCGTTGAGTTTATCCGGAAGCCTGAGCTTCATGGTGCCCCTGTCATATTTCAAAACCTGAGTGGTAAGAATGGTGCTTTTATTCTGGTATGAGAATGGATGATGTGGTCTTGTGGAAAAAGGAGTAGACCCCCAGAAGTGACCAAACACAGGGAATTCTGACACACACACCTTGCCACTCATCTCTGTGATTGGCTATGTAACTGAAAGTGCTCCTAGGTGTTCATTGCTGCCCCCAGTGCAGTCTGAGTAACATCCGTAAAGGATTCTTTTTCAGGTTAGAGCACAGCATGGATTTTGAGTATTGTGAGTCTGTGGAAGGAAAATAAATGGAGTCCAGGGGTACTAAGGATTTAACATTATCTAAGAATTGTTACAATGCAGTCAGTTGTGTTAGATTATAAACGTCAGGGACCCATTATCAAGGATAGCCAGGAAAAAGAATGTGTAACCACAAAAGAGAATTGAAAAAAAATGAAATTCTGAAAGAAAGTAGAGGAAAAGGAACATGAAGTAGATACAACAAATGGAAAGAAAAAATACAGGATGGTAGATGTGTATCCACACCATGTCATTAATTATAAATTTAAAGGACAGGTTTTTCAGAAACTATATTTACAAGAGATACATCTTTGATAGAAGAACACAGAGACATTAAAAGGATAGATAGTATGCAAAAGAATGATGTTGAAATTTGGGGACTGGGAAATGCAGAACTAAACCACCAGTTGACAGGCATTGTGTGACAGATGACTTATCATATAACTACTTAGAACTCAATTTTCTGTCTTTAAAATATGGCTTAGATTACAAGCATAGTTGTTAGTGTTAAATGAAATAATACAGATGAAGGCATTCTGCAGATGCTAAAATGCAATAGAACATTGCCTGGTGTCACAGTTATTAGTACCACCTTTTGAAAAAGATGATAGTGTCTTAGATAAAATGGAAAAATAAACCAGACTAGGAGAGGTGAGACTGTAATCATGATTGTACCTATTCAAAATAAAAAAAGCTCAGGAAAAAGATGGGGAAATGTATTACACACAGGTATTCGCCATTCTGGAGATCCATAAACATGAGGGTCAGACAGTTTTAAATTTGGGAATCCAGTGAGACTGAAGGAAACCCCGTGAGGCAGAAGTTAGAAAAGACTTTCTTACTAAAGATTATAAAACACCCCAAAAGCATGTTTAACTATATTCAGACATACTCTTAAAACTTTAATTCTGCTATAAAAGCAGGACATCTGCTTGTCTTATAGATCATTTCATCTCTTGAAGTAGAGGTCTCAGTAACATCAAAAACTACTCTGGATATAGTTCTGCTCTTCAAAGAAGATGGGCCAAAGAGCTGATAGCAGCTCTCATGCTGTTGGGTGTCTTAGTCCCTTATTCCTAAAAATTTTTTAAAGGCAGACAGCTGACTCCTTAATAACCATAGCAACAGCAGATTTAGGGGGCTGTACTTTTATTCTAACAGATAAACTTTGAGATCAGTGTATCAGTTTTTAAATCCTTTTGGGTTTTTGCCTAAATAGATTTGAGAATTGATATCTGTACAGTTTGAGTCTTCCTACCCAGAAATACAGTGTCTGTCCATTCTTTCTAATTCTTTTATGTCTTTCAATATAATATTATAGATTCTTTATACAGACCCTCTCCTTTCTTGCAAAGCTTATTCCAAGACATATCATCGTTCCGGGGAATGGGATTTATTTTCCTGTACTTCTTATATTTTGTAATGTATGAAGGCTACAGACAACTTATATCTTTGAACTTTACACTTGAATGGCTGCAGACACCTTGTATCTTTGAACTTTATCTTTGAATGACAGGTGTCCACTGGGGCTATGAGGAAACCAAGACTTTCCTTGACATCCTCCATGAGACTCGGTTTTATGAAGCGCTGCAAGCCTGTCATCGGAAGAGCAAGTTGTATGGGGCCGTGGCTGAGCAGCTACGAGAGTGTGGCTTCCTCCGAACTCCGGAACAGTGCCGGACCAAGTTCAAAAGCCTTCAGAAGAGTTACCGCAAAGTGAAAAATGGTCACGTGCTAGAGTCCTGTGCGTTCTATAAGGAGATGGATGCTCTGATTAACTCTCGGCCATCTGCTGCTCCCACCAGCTCCCCAGAAGAAGCCCCGTCACCCTCAGTTCAAGAAAGAGAGGACATCGAAATTGTACCTCAGGAACCTACGGTCTGGGAACCTGAGGAGGACTCCCAGGAGGCGCTTGTTGAAGACTCTGGCAGTGAGAGAATGAGTGAGGAGGAAATCATGCAAGAACCAGAATTCCAGGGACCTCCAAGTTTACTGCAAAGCCCAAGGGGTAAGGATCATTGGGGCTCTGGGGTAAAGGAGGAGTCAGTGGGATTACTGACAAATTAGGAGAGCTGGCACATCACATGTGCATGTCTGTTCATTAAACAGTATTTGTGTGTCCTGTGCCATTTGAGGAGATGGGTAAAGTAGCAGTGAATAAAACAGAGTCTCTGTCCTCATGGTGCTTCTGTTCAAGGGAGGAGCTTACATTTTCGTGATTTAATCCTTAGGATCTCAGCCTTGGGTTTTGTGTGTAGGGGGCAGATAATGTTTTATATCTCCTAGAAATACTCTTGGGAAGAACTTGGAATTATATGTGAGAAAAACTCAGGTCAAGGAGACATGTTGGGAAGCTCAGAGCAGAAATGTCTGTTATGTGTGATATGCATAAGAAAAAGAGACAGAAAGACTTTATTCTGGTTCTGAGCTCCACCTGTGGGTGTCCCACCAACCACTGGATGCCCTCACAGGCATCTACACCAGCAGCCCAGCCTTAAAAGTTTCAAAAGGAATGTCAACACCTTCCTTCCCACACTGTGGCTCTTCCTGGTGCCCTCCCATAGCACATCCGACCTGGAAAGGTAGGAGTGTTTTTGATGCCTTCTCTTTCGTTTACATTCAGGCAGATGACATATTTTCTCAACTGTTGGGGAATTTGCATTTGCCCCCTCTTTAGTTGCCATAAGCATTTCTGTGTCTCTTGCCTAAACTATTGTAAAAGTCCCCAAACCAGTTTTCCTCATTAGACTTGTGTTAAGCTTCCACAGGCATCCTTACTCTGAGCTTATCTTTTTAACCTTACCTGTCATTATTTTCCTTCCTATACTCTATGCTGATTCAAAACAAATGTTTGAAAAGGGAGTTCACACACATGCTCTTTGGTGGTATTTTTATGAGAATTTGTAGTAGGCAAGATGAAATTGTTGACTCTGGTACTGGAACTGCTGAGTTGATAACTTTGGAAACAAAGTCTTCTGTACCATCTCTGGTGAACCTTGTATTTTAAGATGAGCTCCAGACCTGTCACGGCTGTGTGCCAGGCTGTAACTTCCTCCAAGGCCCAGGTGGACCCAAGCAGAACACTTCCAAAGATGATGTGATTAGGGCTTCTTATGTAAGTCAGTGGATTCACTGATGGCTGTCCATGGGACTGAGAGAAAGTAAGGCCCAGTGAATCAGAAAAGAGTCCCCCTTGCCTGAGGTCAGTGAAACACACAGAGGCCTTAAGGTACAGGGCCTGTCAGCTGTATTATTTATATTAACCCAGAACTGGTCTGAAATTTTTATTGTCTTTTTTTTCAGATTTTGAAATTGAAAGTAGTATCAAGGAAGATGCAACACAGGTGATCTGTAAGGACATGGAGCAGCATAGGGCATTCATAGAAAAGTCTAAAAGGGTCATTTCCCAGAATGTTGATCCAGGTAAATATCATAAAAAGGATTGCATCTCAGGAAGACAGTGGGAAAACCTTCATGGAATCCGACAGGGAAAACTGATGCCTCAGCCTCGAGATTTGGGGAAAGCCATAGTGCATCAGAGGCCTCTCATGGGGAAGAGGCCCTTCCGGCTCCTCAGATACGGAGAAAGCTTTGGAAGGAGTGCACGTCTCATGTGCCGCATGACCCACCAGAAAGAAAACCCTTCTAAGTGTAGTGTCTGTGGGAAGTGGTTTGGTAGAAGCAGGAGTCTAGTCCGACACCAAAGAATCCACACGGGAGAAAAACCTTTCAAATGTCTCGACTGCGGGAGAAGCTTTAACGACTCCTCCAACTTTGGTGCCCACCAGAGAATTCACACAGGAGAGAAACCCTACAGATGTGGAGAGTGTGGGAAATGCTTCAGCCAGAGCTCAAGTCTCATTATACACCAGAGAACCCACACTGGAGAGAAGCCCTACCAGTGTGGAGAGTGCGGGAGGAGCTTCACCAACAGCTCGCACTTCAGTGCCCACCGGAGAGTCCACACTGGTGAGAATCCCTACAAGTGTGTGGACTGTGAGAAGAGTTTCAATAACTGTACGAGATTTCGCGAGCACCGGCGAGTACACACCGGGGAGAAACCCTACGGGTGCATCCACTGTGGCAGACGTTTCAGCAAAAGTTCTGTGCTCACCAAACATCGGGAGGCTCACGTGAGAGAAAAGGTGCTGCCACCCTCGCCAGCATTCTGCTCCCCGGAAAACCCCCTCAAGGGCAAGACTGATGACTTCAGGCAGACTTTATGATGATGAGCTCTTCTCTTCCTAAACGTCCCCTTAGCCATTTTACCCTGATCTCACTCTCGGAAGCAATCTTTTCTTAGCTAGAAAGAGTCATTGCCAAGATAAGCTTGAGAATATAAATAAGCTAAAGGCTTGGATCCTGTTCTCACCTCTGCCTCTTACTTGATTAGTCTGTTCCTCTCCTATGTGTCTCAACCATTTCCCTTTAATAAAGTGAAGAAGATAACAGGGTCTCAGTGCAGAGAGAAATTCTCTTCAGTATGTCAAGGCCACTGCCATGAGGTCACTAAACTCAGCAACATCCAGAATCCTTCAGCGCAGCGAAGAGTAGTTGCCAAGGAGAGAAAAACAAATGTTCAAAGTCGTTTTGATTATCCTCCATGTGTGATCCTGGATGCAACTCAATCAGCTTCCTGTTTGGGTAGAAATTTCAGGAGCCTGATAAGAACCACATTGGATCTGTCTTGGTTTTGAAGGTATTCACAAAAGGAGATTGAAGATTTTTTCGTTCCCTTCAGGAGTCTGTTTCAGTGTACCTTTTTTGTGTCAAGAAGTTGATCTAAAGAGCTCGGGTAGTGTTCTGTATTGTCACCAAAACAATGCCCTGCCCTCCATAGAGACAGGATGCAACTGATCATCAGTTGTCCTTTGTAGACTAACCCTCTCTGTACCTGAAGACTGACATGCCCTTGGCTGTTGCCTCTCCAGCCTAGGCGTAATCCAGTTCCCTTTACTGTTTCTTGTAAGTCCTACATTTACCTCTTCATTGTTCTGGGTGCCCTTGTCTGACTCTTCTGAACTACCATGCTTCCTCAGACTGAGTAGCATGCATGCTCCTGGTGTGTCTCATTAAAGTGGAATTCAGACACTTTCCAGTTCTGAATGTGTAACTGCTCTGGTTTTTATCTAGAATATGACTGATAGGTGGCAAATTTTCTGCCTCCCAACCCCACACATATATATTGTTATATAAATTTTAGATAGTTTTCTAAAACTCTGAGAAGCCAGGGGAGAAGTGAGTTAGAGACCTGAAATATTCAATATTTCAAAGACTAGTTGGACTTGTTAGCCCTGCTTTAGATCAGGTAGTCACCTTGGTCCAGACCAGCACTCCAGGGCAGTTTGTTAAGTATACCGTTGTCTTTTTCTGAGGCTAGCCCTTGTTCATGTGGTCATAAACCTCTCTGTAAATTCGAGTAATTTATACAACTCTACAGCTCACTGATTGAAGGTGGAAATACTTTCTGACACTTCCAGCCCAGAACACTTTCTGTTTTCCACACTTACCTGTTGGTGTGAAAAGTCTCTTTGACAACCCCCAGCACTGACCCAATAACTACTGAAGGAAGAGTTCAGATGGGGAGATAGTTCACTTACAGATGTTGCAGATAAACACCTGGGATTTGGTCATCCAAAGCTGTTACTTCAGGATGCGACCAGTGGCATTTATACTCTTAAGATGACGGTGACCTCAGGGGACTTTGCTTTGGGAGAGAAGAAGTCACAAGTTTAGTGGAAAAATAACCAGAGTCAAGGCTGTGTGTAGATCGTTTTTTCACTTTTCTCCTTTCCTTTGTCAGATGCTGTCTTATTAGAAGACATCTGAGTATGTTTGAATTTTATGAAACTTATCCAAGAAGGTACCAAGGAGGATATAGACAGGAAGGAGGGAAACCTAGCCTATGGTGTCAGAATAGGCTGTGGCCTGTTGGAAGGCAGGTGACTCAGGTAAACGCTGATAAGTGTTTCTCACCTTTGTTAGGAGCATTACGATTGTTCACATCTCACTAGGTTGATTTCCGCTGTGTTGTCCAAATTATAAATTCCTAATAGTTTAGTGCAGTTTCATGTCACTAGTGTGCCCAGCACAGAGGTGTGTGTGGTGCCAGTGGGTGTGTGCTTGTATTGTGTAGATGTTCTGGAATTCCTGCTCTAGAGAAGATGCACATTAATAGAAATCACCACTTAGTGATAGGTACCCAGGGTTGATCGTTATATCAAAGCATGATTCAGGAAAGTAGATGATTTACTATAAATACTAATTAAGCACGGTTATGTGTAAGGCTATGTTCTAGGCACAGTGAGGGATATAAAAATGAAAAAAGGCTTGGTGTCTGTGCTCAAGAAACTTGCAACATGGTGAACAAACTATTGCAGCAAAAGATAATGCCAATTACATTCATGTCAGTTACGGAACATTATTTGTTCATTAATGAAAGAGCCACCTTCTCTTGCAGGAGTTTTTCTCAATGCCTAAAACCGTATTCTCTACCTCCATCTCTTAAATTTCCCCAATGGCCAGAAAGGCTCAGGAACCATTTCTTCTCAAGTGGAACAATCCAATTCTGTCTGTCATGTCTGGGATCATGCCGAGGTGGAATTTGGGTTCCCTTACCTATTCTCAGTTGTAAGTGGGCATTTGGACTTGTATTAAATTAACTTAATGAATTTTGCTTCTATTGAAGGAGACAGTCCTACCCACCGTCTTAGACTAAGGCCGTTTGTATTTTATCATTTATCAGGTGGAACATGAAAGTCAAAAGTGAAGTCACTCTGATTACTATGTCTCATATCACATAACATTGCCTTCATGACAATCCATAGAAGTTTTTTTCCCTAAGTTTCAGTAGCAGGGAAAGCTCTGATCCTAAAGCAAAAAAAATTTACCTACAAACACTGTGACTTTTTTTTTTTTTTTTTTGGTAGCAACTTACTACTATTCTTTCTTTGTTCTGGCTGCTGGAACAAAGAAACTTACAAAAGCAGAACTTTTAAGTCACCTCAGCCAACCACTTAAACCTGTACTTACTTAATCCTGTCTTATATCTTTAAAAATTACCCCATATCCTATTTTTTTAAAGTGTACATAAGTAGTCATTTTATTCTCTGACTTTTTAACCAAGACCCTTTGGAGCCTGGCTGTATCCCTGCCTACGCTTACTGTGTTACTCCCACAAATACCCTAATTCTTACTGGCATTTTTATTACACATACTACCTACTTTATTCATCTGGAAGGAAACTTTTTTAAGAGGAAAACTTCACAGTATGCTGAAAACAGCTCAGGGCAGCCTGCCACATAGAATGAGCTTTAGACCAGAAGCTGTAAAACAGGTTTCATTCTTGTTGCTACCACTTTCTGAGTGTTGTTGGACAAACCAGTCTCTCCTGGGCCTGAGTTCCTTATCTGAAGAGAAGTTGAGCATGATTGCCAAGAGCACTCCAGCTCCAAGGTCCTGCGAGGCTGTGGGACATCAGAAGAGAGAAGTTATAAGACCAGGCCACCACCCTGGCTCGCCACTGAAGGCGGCAGTCAAGCCATGCTGAATCCATCCCACGAGTCCATCCCATTCTTCAGCAAAAGGTTGCTGCAAGCAGTCCAGGAGCATGCTCAGTGAGGACAAGGGACAAATCACTCATGTTCAACAGCAGGCGATAGACAGTGGCAGGTAGCTGCAGTGAAGAAAGCCGATTTGGGGACCTCTGGTGCCCCATGACAGATGAACCTCAACTCTGAGGGAGCCGGGGACACCCCAAATGCAATGCTAAGCCCTTACCTCTGAATGCATTCCTAGTATAAATGTATGTCTACTCATTGTTTTGTGTGAATGTTCACTTAGATGTCTTCTTGAAAACTTGTATGTGAAATAAATGTCTAAATAAATAACTCCCATTGGTTTTTGCCATAATTTGAAGGCTGTCTTCATTAAGGAAAAAGAGAACTTATTCAAAGGTAATAAAAGCCGATTCTCACAGCTAAAGAGAATCTCAGTCTCTTTTCTGGTCCACTGTTCTGCCCGGCAGCTAACAGGGGTCTCGGTGAGCCCACAGGTATTCCCCTGCAACAGTCCTCTGACAGCTGTCACTGCCATTGTCCTAGAAGGTGCTTGGCTCTAATTCCAGAGTAGATTAGCCTTGGAGGCACACACTGGGTGTATGCTCAGTGGGGCACTTACAACCTCCCCTGGTGGAACCAGTCAATGTGATTTCCCCAGACACAGTGGTGCTTTTGGTTCACTATTTGACTTAAAGAGTTCCAGTAGCTTCTACTTAGCCCTCCTTCCCATAGCAGCTCCAACTCCATAGGTCACAGAGTCATTGTAGAGACTTTGCCACTTGTTGAGGATGTTTTTCCAACTATACTCTTAGAAACTGTGAGAAGAACCACAGGATGAATTTCGAGCCAGCTCACCTAAATATGAGGTGGATTCCAGAGTCTCTCCCATCTAGACCTTCTAAGCAGCCGACTGCAATAGCACCCACCCAAGGTTCTCAAGAGTGATGACTGCTCAGAGTCAGTACCTGAGAGTCCCTGTACATTTTCTATACTTTCCTTGAGCAAATGGCCATGACCTTTGTGGAGGAAACAAAGGCTCAGATTATTCATCTTAGAGTTCTTCCACAAGATTATCGGATCTTCTGTTTATCTATGGAGATTTAGGTCTGTGAACTGATTCAGAGTTAGTTAGATGAGAGATTTTAAATCTCAGGCATCAGGAGGTGGGGGGTGTGGGAGGCATTCTCTGATGGTCCAGTGGTTAAGAATCCACCTTGCAATGCAGGGGACACTAGTTTGATCTTTGGGAAGATCCCACATGCCAGGGGACAGCTAAGCCAACGCACCCTAGAGCCTGTGCTCCACAACAACAGAAGTCACCACAATGAGAACCGGGGCACTGCAACTACAGAGAGTAGCCTCCACTCACCATGACTGGAGAAAGCCCATGCACAGCAACAAAGACCAAGCGCAGCCAAAATTTTTTTTTTTTTTTATCTCTAAGGGGAAAAAAGATCTATCTTAAGGCTACAAATTTTCAATTCCTACAAACCAGTTAAGACATTTAGATTTCAAAGGAAGAAGAATGAATCCTTTGTGTTTCAAACACCAAAAGGAACACAGCTAATCACAACCTCCAAACTCCATGATGGGTGCAGGGATTTGGAGGGGAAGCAATGGTTTGGGGCCCAAGACTGGCAAACTGCCTACCCTGCTCTGAGGTGGTAGATGCCATGGCAGTGTGGGAATAGAGGGGATGGGGAGCAGTCTTGAAAGGCCAGCCTTCAGAGTTGGTTGGATACGTGGCATGGAGCCATGGAACACGCAGGTGTGCTTGCAACCCCTCTTGCTAGAAATCACCCCAGCCGAGACAAGCATAACTCAGCCGTAGAACGTGCCATCTCTGAGGACCACTGCCCACAGCCCCATGTGGTAGATAGACGAATGGCCGCTGCAGGGGGCACACAGCAGAGAGGACCTGAAGATCATGGAGAGAGGAATGGATAAAGCAGATGTGGTCTATTAATACAATGGAATATTAGCTAATGCCATTTGTGGCAACCTAGAGATTATCAAATGAAGTAAGCCAAAATATGTGGTATAACTTATATGTGGAACCTAAAAAAATTGATACAAATGAATTTATTTCCAAAACAAACTCACAAACACAGAAAACAGGATTACCAAAAGGAAAGGGTATAAGGAGGGGGTAAATTAGGAGTTGGGATTAACAGATATACATTGCTAAATGTAAAATAGATAACAGCCTACTGTATAGCACAAGAAACTATATTCAATATCTTTTAATAACCTAAAATGGAAAAGATTCTGAAAAAGAATATCTGAAATCACTTTGTTGTATGCTTGAAACTAACACAACATTGTACCTCAACTATAATAAAAATTTTTTTAATTTTAAAAATAAAAAGTTAGGACAAGAAAGTAGAAGATCGGCATACTTCCCTTTTGGATTGCTTAAACTCAGAGTTCTTGGACAGTCTTCTGAGGGTAAGCTGCAAGAACATAATACTAGGCCCCTCAACAACAGCATGTGAGGACTCAGGCCAATCCTGGCAAAAGAAAAAGAATTAGTACTTGCACCCTGAACCTTCAGGGCAGCACATGCTTCCTGCAGTAGAAAGAAACACTAGAGAGTATGTCCAAAATCCTGGATTCTAATTGAGTTCTGCCTTTAGATCACCGTGTGATTATAGTCAAATTATTTAGTTAGCCTCTCTGGATTTAGGGGTTGGACAACATGAGTGGTTCCCAACATTCTCTCGTCAAGAGGTCCAAAGATCCTTATGTGAGGAAAACTGAGAAAATACATACGTGCAAAGCCCATTCAGAATCTCGTCAGAGATCCACCCCCTTGCCATGATTCTGATATTTGCAAGTTTCAAAACTTTGATTAGATGACCATAAATATAAAAACCACCACACTGTCCACTTTCAAGCTTTGAGGCAGTGTGCTAATGCTTTATGAACATTTTATTTATTCTCAAAAGCATGCTGAAGGAGGTTTTCCATTGTACAGGGAAGGAAATTGAGCCTGAGAGAAATTAAATGCCTTCTTAAAATGTATATACCAGACAAGCAGTTCTCAGACAAGTTCTGAGATTTAAACCTGGATCTTTCTTAAAATCCAAACTTGTAGCAACTGCATTTTGCTACTGTCATAGAGTTTCAAGCTCCAGCATCCTCAAATTCTGTGACCTCATTGTTCTTGAGAAGATGAAAGGTGGGGTAGAGGTAAACAGGTGATCTGTTTCAGTCTTGGATTTGACCCAGAAAAACATCTACGTCTGCTTCATTGACTACACTAAAGTCTTTGACTGTGTGGATCACAGCAAACTGGAAAATTCTTAAAAAGATATAAATACCAGACCACCTTACCTGTCTCCTGAGAAACCTGTATGCAGGTCAAGAAGCAACAGAACCAGACATGGAACAATGGACTGGTTTGAAATTGGGAAAGGAATATGTCAAGGCTGTACATTGTCACCCTGTTTATTTAACTTCTATACAGAGTACATCATGCAAAATGCTGGGCTGGATGAATCACAAGCTGAAATCAAGATTGTTGGGAGAAATATCAACAACCTCAGATATGCAGAAGATGCACTCTAAAGGCAGAAAGTGAAGAGAAACTAAATAGCCTCTTGATGAGGGTGAAAGAGGAGAGTGAAAAAGCTGGCTTAAAACTCAACATTCAGAAAACTAAGCTTATAACATCTAGTCCCATCACTTCATGGCAAATCGATGGGGGAAAAGTGGAAACAGTGGCAGATTTTATTTTCTTGGCCTCCAAAATCGCTGCAGACAGTGACTGTAGCCACTGAATGAAAAGACGTTTGCTCCTTGGAAGAAAAGCTATGACAAATCTAGACAGCATATTAAAAAGCAGCTAGAAAATCTTAACAGACCCATTACAAGCATGGAAATTGAAACTGTAATCAAAAAATATATATATATGTTTAAATGATAAAAAAAAAAAAAAGCAGAGACACCACTTTACCCACAAAGGTTCATATAGTCAAAGTTATGGTTTTTCCAGTAGTCTTGTACAGATGTGAGAGCTGAACCATAAAGAAGGCTGAGTGCCAAAGAATTGATGGTTTTAAACAGTGGTGCTGGATAAGACTCTTGAGAGTCCCATAGACAGCAAGGAGATCAAACTAGTCAATCTAAAGGATATCAACCCTGAATAAATGCTGAAGTTGAAGCTCCAATACTTTGGCCACTTGATGGGAAGAGCCAACTCATTGGAAAAGACCCTGATGCTGGGAAAGATTAAGGGCAGGAGAAGAGGGCAACAGAGGATGAGATGGTTGGATGGCATCACCGACTCAATGGACATGAATTTGAGCAAACACTGGGAGACAGTGAAGAACCAAAGTGCTGCAGTTCATGGGGTTGCAAAGAGTCAGACATAATTTAGCAACTAAAGAAGAACTGTGGCAGAATGAATTTGAAAGTCATGAGGATCAGCTTATGCCATTGTTTCAGTCAATGAGGACTCAGTGCCTTCTATACAGCAAACACTAAACCAGATAATATGGAGTCACAAAGAGGAATTAGCCTGGCTCTTCCTCTTGAGAGCTTATGGTCTAGAAATTGACATGAAGACCCAGACTTGAAATCCAATTACAAGTTAGGAGTGAGAAGAGTTGTAATGCACATCCTCTGTCCCTCTCCTCATGGGGGAAAGGGGCACGTAGGTGACAAGGCAGGAGACATACTGTCCCTTATTCAGCAATAGTAACGTGTGATGACAAAGAGCATTATGAACCCTGCGTTTTTCAGGTCTACTACATCCTTCTACTTTTCTGTATATTCATTCTCTAATTTTTGAGAGTTTGATATTGAAATTCCAACTAAAAATCTTAATTTATCTACTTAAAATATAACTGTAATATATATAGTGAAACTATATGTAACTTTGTTCCGTATTTTCCAAGTCTCTTGTAAATGTATTATCATAATTTCATCATTTAAAAAAATAAGAAAGAGGAAAAAAGAGAGATCACGAACTCTGCATTAAATGTACCTGATCTTAAATTTTGGCTCCACTAATGTGCCATGTGAATTTGAGCAACATCTCTTGAAATCTGTTCCTCTGGAATAAAAGGAAAGAGTAAGAGTTCCCTGGTGGCTCACATGGTAAAGAATCCACCTGCAGTGCAAGAGATCTCCCCCTGGGTCAGGAAGATCCTTTGGAGAAGGGAGGGGTTACCCGTTCCAGTATTCTTGCCTGGGAAATCCCATGGACGGGAGCCTGGCGGGCTACAGTCCATGGGGTCACAGAGTCAGACACAACTCCTACCTGTATTCATTTCCTGAGGCTGCCGTGAAAAATGACCACAACCTTGGAGACATAAAAAAAGAGCAGAAAGGCCTCCTCACCATTTTGGAGACCAGAAATCTGAAATCAGGGCATCATCCACCCACACTCCTTCCAAAGGCTGCAGGGAAAAACCCTGCCCTACTTCTTGTAGCTCTTTTTGGTGACCCTGCTACTGTCTGTGGCCCTACAACTCTGCCTCTATCCTTCTTCCATATACGCCTTCCCTGTGTCTCTGTGTCCTTTTGTCTCTTATTAAGTCACTCTCCTGGGAGCTAGGGCCCATTCGGATCCAGTATGCTACCTTTCTTTGCGTCTGGAAAGCCCTTATTTTCAAATAAGGTCGCTTTTTTTAAAAAATCTTTTGGGTGCACCACATGGCATGTGGGATCTTATTCCTCCCCCAGGGATCAAACCTGTGCCCACTGCAGTGGAAGCGCAGTCTTAACCACTGGACCAGCAGGAAAGCCCCAAGTAAGGTCGCATTCTGAGGTTCCAAGTGAACATGAATTTGGGGGGAACACTCTTCAACCCACATACCTCACAGAATTATTGTTGTGAGGAGTAAATGAAATAATACATGGAACGCATTCTGCAGAGTGCTGAGCACACAGTAAACACTCAATAAATGTTAGCCATACACATGTATGTGTATGTGAGTCTGTGGATATATATACATGTATATACAACTATTTTGTTGCTTTTTAATGTGTATGTATTCATTTTTGGCTGCACTGGGGCTGTCCTGCTGTGCACGAGCTTTCTCTAGTTATGGTGAATGGGCTTCTTGTTGCTTCTAATTTTATCAAACTATTTCCTCCCATCCCCTTTTTTAATGGTTTTTGTAGCAAGCTTTTCCTGAACATTTACTGTATGCAAGGTGCCCTGGTAAGTCCTTCTCATGTGTTAACTCATTTGACCCTCACAGTATGCCTGTTGCTAAGGAAACTGAGGCTCAGAACGTTTAAATAAATTACCCAGGCAGGGCACATGGCTAAGAAGTGTGGGGAAACTGGGATTCGAACCCAGGTTCAGCCTACTCCGGGGTCCTAGTTCTTAGCTGAAGTAGGTCCATCAAGCGTCATTCTGGGTCTTGAATTTGCCTTCATCGAGTTCTTTACCTCCCCTCTCTTCACTTGGATGTTTTGAGCGCATCATTTGCCATCCCTTCCTATCTCACCCTACTCCTTTGATCTACTAGATATATTACAAATTCTTCCAGCAAAGACTCCTCCTTTCCTGAACCGTAATGGCTCTTCCTCATCATTTGAAGTTTCTGTTCTGTTATTGCACAGCTCCCCTACTCAGTGGTAAAGAATATGCCTGCCAGTGCAGGAGACGTGGCTTCGATCGCTGGGTCGGGGAGATACCTGCAGAAGGAAATGGCAAAGCACTCCACTATTCTTGCCTGGGAAATCTCATGGACAGAGAGGCCTGGCGGGCTACAGTCCCAGACATGACTTAGTGACTAAATAACAATAAACAGTCCTTATTCACAGTTCTGTTTGTTCTTAACCCCAAGAGTTAATGTTTAAGTCTAACGTGTCTTTAGATTACACAAACAGTGTAAGAGCCCAGCCTCTGGAGCCAGACCACCAGGGTTTGAACCTCAGCTCTGCCACTTCCTGAGTGACCTTGAGTAAGTCGTTTGACTTCTCTGGGCCTCACTTTCCTCACATGCAACATGAAAAATAATAATATAATAATAATAATATGTACCTGTACAGTTGTTGTGAAAAGGCAATCAATTACCGCATATTTAGAACACAAAGCAGATCCTGGCATGCAGGAAGTGCTTGATGAGTGTTAGCAGCTTTTTTTTTTTTTTAATGTGAATGATTTTTCAAGTCTTTATTGAATTCGTGACAATATTTCTTCTGTTTTGTGTTTTGGTTTTCTGGCCAGGAGGCCTGTGGGATCTTGGTTCCTTCCCCAGCCAGGGGTCGAACCCACACCCTCCTGCACTGGAAAGTGAAGTCCTAACCAGTGGATCGCCAGGGAAGTCCCACTAGCTATTTTAATAATCACCTTCATTTTTTTTTTTTTTTAATGTTTTGGCTGCCCTGGGCCTTCGTTGCTGTGTGCAGGCTCTCTAGTTGCGGCGAGCGGGGGCTTCTCACCGGGGTGGTGTCTCTTGTGGAGAACGGGCTCTATGCGAGCGAGCTCTGTAGTTGTGCACAGGCTTAGTTGTTCTGCAGCATGTGGGATCCTCCTAGAGCAGAGATCGGACCCCTGTCCCATGCTTTGGCACGCCGATTCTTTTTTTTTAATCTTTTGTTCTCTTTCTTTTAAAAAAAATCATTTATTTTTAACTGAAGGATAATAATTGCTTTACAACATTGTGTTGGTCTCTGCCATGCATCAACATGAATCCGCCATATGCACACATATGTCCCCTCCCTCTTGAAACGCCTTCTCACCTCTCTTCCCATCCCACCCCTCTGGGTTGTTACAGAGCCCTCCCCCCGCCAGGTTTTCACAGACCCAGTCCTGGTTTGAGTTCCCTGAGTCATACAGCAAATTCTCATGAGCTATCTATTTTATAGAGATCCTCATAAGAGAAGACACACACTCTACTTGTAAGGTGTGAAGTTCGGAATGTGTCTTTTTATTCTTTTTTATCCTTAGTTATTCTTTATACTCTTATCGTTCATCAGATACCTCTGTCTCCCTAGACTTGTGCTATGACACATTACATATTTCCTTGGGGAATCCTTGCAGCTCTGGGCCACCCCCATATCCACCCTCATCCTCAGCTAAAGTGGGGAGATTCATGTCCTGGATAGCCCTGGGAACTAAACCAGACCCTCGAGTCTGCAATGGGCTTTACAGTAGGGTCTTGAGGTCTGTGATCTGGAACTGATTTTGAGTCCAGACAGGACTCTAGAAGGGACTTAGCTCCAGACTGAGTTCCCGTGGGTCTGGCCCAACCTGGACTTTGGCTTCCTCCCTAGCAGTGTCCATTTCTGAAAGGAAAGGCCAGCCAGTGGGCACACCGAAGGAAATATTGGATGTTTATTGAAAAGCTGGACTGACAGCTCAGGCAGCAGGGAAACAGACCACAGTAGGCCCTTTTGTAACAGAGAAATCAGGGAACAAGAGAAGGAGAAAGAAGATGAGGGAAATGACCAGAGGCACACTAACAGTCACCTCTTCTACTCCTGGGACCTTCCCTGGCAAAAGCTCTTCTGTTGTGCTGTTTCCACCTCCCTCTGGGGGGCACTGGCGACACATTCCTTAGGCTGAAGTGTCTGATGAGCACAAAGGAATGTGAGGGACCTAGCACCTCTGAGAAGCCAGGCCCAAGTCAGGGGAAGCATGTCAGTCACTCCCTGGAGGCTCTGCCCTGGCAGGAAATTCAGAGCTGTCTGGTCTGTGGTCCAGGATGGGTCCACCGAGGGTCCCTGCCGCTGCTAAGTCACATCAGTCGTGTCCGACTCTGTGCAACCCCGTAGATGGCAGCCTATCAGTCTCCCCCGTCCCTGGGATTCTCCAGGCAAGAACACTGGAGTGGGTTGCCATTTCCTTCTCCAAAGCATGAGAGTGAAAAGTGAAAGTGAAGTCGCTCAGTCGTGTCCGACTCTCAGTGGCCCCATGGCTCCTCCATCCATGGGATTTCCCAGGCAAGAGTACTGGAGTGGGGTGCCATTGCCTTCTCCGCTGAGGGTCCCTAGGGCAGCAGGAATTCCATCATCCCAGCCTCACCGTCCCTTTAGGATTAGACGAATTTTCGCATCTCCAATGAAGAACCTACAAAAAAAGGTGACTCAGTGAGGTCTCCAAGTCTCTGGAAGAGACTAGTCCTTCATCACATGTCTCCAGGTCCAGAAGAGATACCTTCCTGGGCCTTTCCAGCCTCAGTACCCAGATATCCTGGGGTAGAGGGAGAAATTCTCTCCTGTTGGGTTTCCAACCCCTTTTCCTGAAGAGCCTCATCTGTACCATTTAGAAAACATCAGAGAATTATTCCTGATGCTTTTCACTAAGCCATAGGCCAAGCCAGGACTGAAGATGGGCAGCAATGCAAGCAGTCTGGATCAGCCCAGCCCAGCCCAGTGCCTGTCCCTGCCCAGACAGCGGGCTCTGTACCAACTTGCATCCCTACACAACTTGGAGCCGAAAGGAGAGGACCTATGAATCCTTGAGGCTCATAGATGACAGCTGGAGGAGAAGCAGTCAAGCAGATATTATCCTCCTGATAATAACATCAACCTTTTCCAATGCACACAGTCAGGGAGCACTGCTCACAATGTGTCTTATGTGAATGGCATCTCCTGACATGCATGCTCTTGGGGGCACCACTGACATGATTTTCTATGTGGATAGGGTTCCCTGAGTTGTATGACACCCCTGTGGGGAGCTGTTCCTCCCCTACTCGCAGTCAATACAGTTGTTCAAGAGGGGCTGACCTCACCCTAACTCCAGGATTAGGCTCATGCTCAGACATAGCCAATAAGAGAGCTGGCCCCAGGGCTACAGAGACAAATTCAGAGGTAGACATGGCTCACACCAGGCCAGTCCAACCCAGAGAACAGCAGATCCAGAACTTTTGTAAGAGCTGTTGTTCTTGTTTCCTCTGGTCTTAGTTATGGAGCTGCTAGGATGGAAGCCTGGAATGCCTGGTGGGCATTTTTGCCTCTATTGGAGAGGCTTTGCCTAAGCACAAAGCCTACCCAGAGGACAGTAGAGCCTGTGAGAAGGGCTCAGCCCTACAGACATTGTGTGAGCTCCCACCAAAGTCAGGGCTACTTGTAAACTTTTCAGTTATGCCAGCCAATGAACTTCCTTTTATGACAAAAGCTATGTTTAAATGGATTTCCGTCACTTGCAGCCAAAGGTCCCTAATCTTTGCCTCTTCTCTGCTCTCAACCCAAACAAGACCCTAGCCACCTACCCCTGGATGCCCTGGGAGCTATCCCCATGCCCTATATGGGCCACGACCCCATGTCATTCCTACCTGATGAGCACTCCTACAAGCAGGCTGGCCAGGAGGGGCCCCAGCCAGTAGATCCAGTGGTAGTCCCAGTGGTTGGCCACCATGGCAGGTCCAAAGGCCCGGGCAGGATTCATGCACGCTCCAGACACAGCACCCCTGCCAACGCCCAGCCACACTTGTCAGCAGAATGCCAGCCAAGGAGCCCCGACTCCCCTGGTTCATTTCCCCTATGTGGGCCTAGATCACACACTACCCAGAAACCCTCTCTATGCTATGATAGCATGGGCATCTGGAAGTTCCCGAGAAGACACAGGTGAAGAGACTTCTAACACGAGGAAGTGAAAGGCTTGACTCCTCCCTGGGGTCCTCCCTAAGGTCTGCCACTCCCCCAACACCCTTCTGGAAGCAGTGCCGGCTCAGTGACGGCAGGAAGGAAAATGGACCTATGCCTTCTCCAGAGCTGATAAAGTCAGGCAACTCTTAGCTATATGAACTTCGGGGTCAAGTGGATCTAGATTTAGAGCTTTAGAGATTTCTAGGAGCGACATTTGTTTCACCTCTCTGTGTTTCAGTTGAGGTGAGCATACATATCTCATAGGTTGTTATCAGGGATGAATGAGACAACAACACTTACAGAGCCCGTGTTTCTCGTATAATTCATTGCAAGTGTTAACTCTAACCCAGCTGACCTGGTTGAGGTCTTCATCGTGCTGCAAGCTTGGGGCCCAGCATCTCCCACAGGGCGGGTGTTCCCCAGGAGCACCTCTCTAGCCCTGGTGTCTGTACCCTCACCCCACTGACTCAAGCTGGGGTCCTCACTCAGGCCTCACCCCCACCCCCCAAGGACGCCACCTGTGGCCAGTGGTCAAAGCCAGATGAATGAGTCAATAGGTTTGTAAGTGAACCAAGAGCCTCTAGGGGGCAGCAAAGCCCTGCTGCTGCTGCTCTACACACCTATTTTCCCCAGGAGCCACCTCCCAGAAAGATGACTTACGGTCAAAGGGCAGAGCTAGGAAAGGCTACACCTGGCTAGGAGCTGGCCTTCATCCCCCATTTAGCAGGGGCCCTTGTCCCAGATCTTTCACTTAATTTGCCACTGCCCAATGACCTTTGTTGCTTCCTGGTGGCTCAGATAGTAAAGAATCTGTCTGCAATGCAGGAGACCTGGGTTCTATCCCTGGGTTGGGAAGATCCCCTGGGAAAAGGAATGGCAACCCACTCCAGTATTCTGGCCTAGAGAATTCCATGGACAGAGGAGCCTGGTGGGCTACAGTCCACAGGATCGCAAAGAGTCAGACACAACTACATGGCTAATACACACAATGACTTTAATGAGGGACTTCCCTGGTGGTTTAGTGGTAAAGAATCCACCTACCAACACAGGAGACGCAGGTTGGATCGCTGGGTTGGGAAGATCCCCTGGAGAAGGCAATGACAACACACTCCAGTATTCTTGCCTAGAGAATTCCATGGGCAGAGGAGCCTGACAGGCTATAGTCCCTGAGGTCGCAAAGAGTCAAACATCACTGAGCGACTAAACAACAATGACTTTAAATAAGTCAGCTGTGTCTTCTCTGAGCCTGTTTCCTCAGGTATGCTGCTGCTGCTGCTGCTAAGTCGCTTCAGTTGTGTCCGACTCTGTGGGACCCCAGAGACAGCAGCCTACCAGACTCTCCAGTCCCTGGGATTCTCCAGGCAAGAACACTGGAGTGGGTTGCCATTTCCTTCTCCAATGCATGAACGTGAAAAGTGAAAGTGAAGTCGCTTAGTCGTGTCCAACTCTTCAAGACCCCATGGACTGCAGCCCACCATGCTCCTCCACCCATGGGATTCTCCAGGCAAGAGTACTGGAGTAGGGTGCCATTGCCTTCTCCATTCCTCATGTATAAATGGGGAGAAATAACCCTTTGTCTCCTTGATGCCTTCCCAAGCCTACTGAGAGGCTCTTGATAAACAAGACAGTGGGTGTGAAAGCTCTTTGTAAGTCTGAAGCTAAAATCTGGCTGCCTGCTGGCAAGATAAACACAGTCTACAGAAATGATTTCTTGATACTACAAAATTAGGAAATGCCCATAAAAATCCAGTCTTCTGACTTCCCTGGAATGAAACTAAAAAGTCACCCCAAGCCCATATTCCCACACATTGATAACTTATCAGAGGTGCATGGTGGGGGCCTCCTAAGACTCCGTAGTCCCCACCACTCCCTGTCGTCTAGAGGCCTCCTATGGCCCACTTCCCGGGTTAAACTGTCTGCATGGCTTCTATTTGCTACTGAGCCTGTGACCCTCAGCGAGGCTCTGCAGGCCTGCGCTCTTCCAGGACCGAGCCTCGGGCCAGGGCTGGGCACTGCAGTCCCACTGCCGAGAGGCACTCACCCTGCCAGGATGTCCACGGTGACAGAGAAGCCGATGCAGAATGGGGCCAGCGGACCTAGCGTCTTCTCGTTGATGGCGCCCATGCACACGGTCAGCGCGAGCAGTGTCGTCAGGATGATCTCCGCCACCACTGCCCCGGCCACCTGCTCTGACTCCTGGACTGTCACAAAGGCTGCCCCGGTCGCATTCCAGAACCTCTCCTCTGGACTCACCGCCTGAGGAGAGCAGTGCTCAGCCCCACAGTCGGGGTGGAGTGACAGCTGGGAACTGGGTTGGTCCGGGGGTGGGAGGTTCACACGCTTTAAAGCCAGGGAAGGGTCCTGTCCAATGTGCAGCCAGACACATCTGGAACGACATCCCAGCTCCACCAGCTCCTAATGTGTGGCTTCACCTGAGCTACTGGACTTCCCTGAGCCTCATTTTGCTCATCTGTAAAATGGGGATAACCTAGTGGCGGTCCCAGGTGTTGTGAACCAAAAGCAAATGAAACTTAGATGACCTTTTTTTGAAAAGAATACAGAAATATCTAATTTTTACAAATTTTGCAAACACATACATACACTCAGGTGAACACATTGCCAGCCCCCTAAAAGACCTCTCTGAAGGGTCTTTGAAGGGATGAGAAGGGCCATGGAACTGAAGCTCATTGGCTTCCCAGGAAGTTGCCCTCTGGGTCATCACGACCCCTGGGAGGGCAAACAAGCTTCTGGACCCAGAACTCAAATCTGGGCCCTGCTGCACCTCAGCTCATCTGAACTTGGGCAAGTCACTACCTTCTCTCCCCCTCAGTTTCCCCCTCTGCAAAGTGGGGGTGCTGATCATAACAGTTCCTGGCCCAGGAGGTGGGTGCTCTCTAAGGATGGCTGCTGGCTTCTGGTCAAGTTGGAGATTAAATGAGAGGATTCTGTCAAGTGCTGGGGGGGGGGGGGGGGGGGGTTGGGGCAGGGGGGAACACNTTTCCCCCTCTGCAAAGTGGGGGTGCTGATCATAACAGTTCCTGGCCCAGGAGGTGGGTGCTCTCTAAGGATGGCTGCTGGCTTCTGGTCAAGTTGGAGATTAAATGAGAGGATTCTGTCAAGTGCTGGGGGGGGGGGGGAGGGGGGTTAGGGCAGAGAGGAACACTCCATGAGCTCACTGCTGCCCTGCACTGGTCTCTATCATGTCGGATGGGTCTGCAAGTGGCCCGGCCTGAGGGACAGTCCAGGCATTGCTTTCCACGGGGAATCATAGCAGTCCCCACTCTAAACAGACAGGGAAGCAGGGTCTCAAATGGGGCGTGCGGTTACCAGGGCAGGGAAGATAGCAAAATGGGGATCAAGACCAAAGTCTGCAGTGGGCAGCGCTTAGAGCCACAGTCCAAACCCTAGCCAGGCTAATAGGCACCCCCTTCACTCCTACCCACCTCAAACTCCCCCACCCCGCCACAAGCCAAGCAAAGCCTTCATGTTGAAGGACTCCTAGTTAAGATGTAAGAAGAGCAGGAAAGAGACAGAAAAGAGAAGAAGGAAAAAAGAAAGTCAGGTGACCAAAGAGGGAGAAAGAAGTCCATGCATGGAGTTCAGTGTATAACCATAGAAATTCTGTGGCTGAGAGGAAGAGCTAGCCTTTCTGTTGAAATGGGAGATTTCCAGTAAATTGAATGTTAACTCCCATCAAAGGTAGAGTAACTCAGTTTAAAGGCAGGCAAACTGGAGAACACACAGAGAAG
This sequence comes from Neotragus moschatus, assembly GCA_006410615.1. Classification (NCBI taxonomy): domain Eukaryota; kingdom Metazoa; phylum Chordata; class Mammalia; order Artiodactyla; family Bovidae; genus Neotragus; species Neotragus moschatus. The sequence goes on along the minus strand of SJYA01002948.1, from coordinate 1,945,430 downwards.
TTAGTTCAGGAGTTTCTCAAGGAGAAGAACCATATGCATCCCGTACCATCAGCTGGTGCTTAGTGAGATGTTTGAGGAAGGAATGAACAAGTGCGTGGATGGATGGATTTTAAAAATCAGCATTATCTAAAGCCACAAATGGACTCAGGAAGAGAAACTTTCAGTTCTCAATTCTGATTCCTGGTCTGCCAGGGAGGGCTGTATCAGACATGGACAGAACAGGATGGGTTTAGAAAGAATCAAAGGCCCTTTGAGTGTTCCCTTCTGGGTAGAAATTTGGTGGGCTTCCCTGGTAGCTCAGATGGTAAAGAATCTGCCTGCCAATGCAGGAGACTCAGGTTTGACCCCTGGGTCGGAAAGATCCCTGGAGAAGGAAATGGCAACCCACTCCAGTATTCTTGCCTGGAAAATTCCATGGACAGAAGAGCCTGGTGGGTTATAGTCCATGGGATCATCAAAGTCAGACACAGCTAAGTGACTAACACGTTTACGTTCAGTCCCATTGGAGGCAACAGGAAAAGAATCAGACAGTCCCCACTCCCCACCCCTACGTACCCCAGCAGCCCTGGCAGAGCCAAAGCCCCCAGCCCAGCCTAGCCTCCTGGGGGATCACCCACCTTAGCCAAAGCGGCCCCGATCAGCCCCCCGCACAGCTGGGAGATCCAGTAGGGAAACAGCATCGTCAGCTTGAGGCCTCCAACCAGCATGGCTGCCAGGGACACTGCAGGGTTGAAGTGTCCACCACTATCACCCAAAAAAAGCAGAAGGAGTCATGAGGCCAAGACTTAGAGCCTGGGTCCCCACAGCACCCTGGCTGGCCCTGTAGGGCCAACATCAGTCAAGGGCAGCCCAAGCAGAAAACAGGCGCCAGATCATCCCCACTTTCCCTGAGGTGCGGGGTGGTGGAGGGAAGGTAATGAGGGGGGAGGGCAGCCTCATTCCTGTCCTACCCCCAGATCCAGGATGGCCCAGAGGAAGAACGTGATGGAAAAGCATCTCTCAGCTCCTTCTCGACCCCCGCAGAGCTGTGTCCAGCCCTTCAGAGCTGTGGCCACAGAGCACAGCGAGATCCCAGGCTTCAAATGCATAGGCCAGGAGAGGTATCCCGGCCTCCCTGTAAAAGTAACCAGGCCCTGAACAATAGCTCCTGACTGGTTGAACTGCTCAACCAATAAAAATCCTAGTTTGGGTCTGAAAGTGTGACTAGCGTTGTGTGTAAAACTTGAGGTTAAATGTTCCTGGAAATGACATTGGTAATCGGGAGTGAGGTTAGAGGTTCATGATTATATTTGGGGTTGGGATCTGGGGTTTGGAATGTGCAGGGAGGTTAAACAAAATCGAACCTAGGTCAAAGGGCTGGTTCAAGTTGGCTGCGTGGGGCAGTTCCATTGGTCCTGGGTAAAGAGCCTTCCTCTTGACCAAGCTGCTCAACCCATCTGAGTCCTGGGGCTGGGAGGCCCCTGAATACCCTGCTATACCCACTGGCATCCTGTCCAGCCCCACACAGATAGAAGAGCTGTCCTGAGAGGCTGACTCAACAAGCCCTCAAGAGCATGGAATGGGCACTCCCAATAAGAGGGACAGTGACCCCAAGACCCCCATGTCTCCCCAGCTGCTCAGAGCCCACTAATGGGTCTGCCCACTGAGCGGGCACAGGACACTGAGCTGAGACTAGACGGAGAACCCTGGCTCTGGACACAAGACTTGGCCCAACATGCCGACATTTCAGGACCAGCTGCCCCAACTTGTCTGGCTGAGCTCTGCGCACAGGCCCTCGGGGAGCTTCCTGCAGGATCAGGAAGCACTAGCTGATCTGAGACTCAGTCAATGGAGAGGGGCCTCAATTCGGATCTGTGACCAAGCTTAGCGTGGGTTCTGCCAAAGCAGAAGGGTGGGGGGCAGGGGCAGCCTCCCGCCAGAGACTGCAGAGTTAGAAGCCTGTCTGCCATTAGCCCCTCCACCAAATCACTCAGTCTAAAAGGTGTGAAAAACTCACTCAGAGCATGGCTCAACCAGGAGAGGGCTGGAACACCACACATGTTCAAGAAACTCACTTCACACTCATTAACAATAAAATGATCATCCATTGTTTACTCACTAAAGGCTTATTGAACACCTACTCTGTGCTAAGTGCTGTGCTGGGTGCTCCAACAACCTCAAAGTCGGTGCCAGGTTCATGGCAGGTACCCAATAAATATTTGTTGACAAAAAACAGATGGTTGGATGAAAGGCTGGCATTTCAGATAGGCAGTCTCCTGCAGAGCAAAGCAATGTCCTCTCTGGCCAGCTGGCCTGGGTTCAAACCCCAGCTTGGCCACGGAAGAGCTGTGTGACCGTGGGCAAGTGATAAAACCTCTCTGTGCCTTAGCGATCCCTATCTCATAAACTCTGTTGCAAAAATAATTAATACATGTTCCTATAGAGTAGTGGCAGCTAGTTGGTATTCAACAAATATCAGCTGTTATTATCATCTCCCTTTTATTCCACCTAACATAGGTTCAGTTACTTGCCCTGGTCACCCTGCTAAGCAATGACAAATGTTGCCTTCAACCCTGAACTGATGAGACCAGAGGACTCTGATTTTCATCCCACCTGCAGCTCCCCTTAGATATTTCAAGAGAAACGTAACAGTTCTCTTTCCATTCTGCTTTTCTGAGAAACAGTATTTTAATTTCTTGACTCAGATCAGTTTTCTGTGAGAGATTAAATACAAATGAACCAGATTCTAGATCTCCCTGCCAGACACCCCATCCGTTGGGTCGTTTCTCCTAGGAGTCCGCGACCTCCCGGTGGAGCCTCCATTCAGGGGAGGGCTAGGCAAGGGGAGCCCGCTGGCCCTCCCTTCCCCCCTGGTGGGTTCTTCTGTGAGACATTGCCTTCCCCTAGGTTGGAGCAAAACCCTGTCCTAATGGTAACAATGGACTTTCCAGGTAGCTCAGTGGTAAAGAATCCACCTGCCAATGCAGGAGACATGGGTTTGATCCCTGGATTAGGAAGATCCTCTGGAGAAGGAAGTGGAAATCCACACCATTATTATTGCCTGGGAAATCCTGTGGGCAGAGGAACCTGGCAGGCAACAGTCCACGCGTTTGCAAAGAGTTGGACTAAACAACAGCAACAAAGGTAACAGTAACACACCAAGCAACAGTGACCGGGTGCTTACTGTGGACTGAGCACTTCACAATATTTCATTCTCGTACCTCCACCAGGAGGTGCTGGGTTTAGGCAACAGATAGCTTGGGTTTGCCTCCTGGCTCTGCCCTGGGTCCTTGGATGAGTTACCTGACCTTTCCCCTTCACAGTGAAAAAATGGGATTAATAATAGTACCAGTTGCACAGGGCTGTAAGGATTACATGAATTGCTATACACAAAGTGCTTGGAATAGTTCATGGTAAGCATGAGAACTATACCTGCATTGGCTTGAGAAATAAGATTTAGAAAATACTGTTCCCATTTCATAGGTGAGCAGTTGGGTTTGGAGAGTGACTTAACCAAAGCCGCAGAGCTCATGGACTGAAGAGCCAGAATTCTAACCCAGGCAGTCTGACCCCCCAGCCCACATTCTTCTCCAAACTGTTCTCGGGATCCTGGGTGTGTGCCCTGGGGTGCCTGCCCACCACGCCACTCCCCCCAGCCGGCTCCAGGCTGAGTGCCCAGAGGTGTCCCCACCTGATATTCCCCAGCGTGGCAATGACCAGCCCCAGGGCCAGCCCGTGGGCCAGCGCAGGCTGCAGCCGCCCGGTGTCCGGCCCGTTCTCGATGACCGACAGGCAGCCGATGAAGATGAACAGAGCAGAGCCCAGCAGTTCCACCAGGCAGGGCTGCACCAACCGCTCATACCAGCACCCATGCCCCCGGCCCCTGGTGCTGGGCTCCTTCACCTTGACGCTGCCCGACTCCAGGTCACACATGGATGCAGCTGCCTGCGGAGGTGGGCAAGAGAGAGAGGGAGCCAGATGAGAGGAGAGCCCAGAAGGAAGTCCCTAGCTCCTCCACCTTTAATGAATCCTCAGCCACCCGCCTGGAGGGCCAGGCTGCAGAGGAAGAGGCCAGGAGTGGACCCACCTCTGTAAACATTGGGGCGGAGATAACTCTCGGCAGGACTCTCTCCTGCCCTGGCTGGGAGACCCACACCTGCTGTCCCGGACAGGGCACTCTTATCTCCAGGACCCAGGCTGCCAGCCCACTAACAGGCTCTGCCCCTTTTAAAGGGCTCCAGACACTCCCGAGGGTGCCGAGAAAGCAATAAAGACCAGTGGGAGGTGGCGCTGAGGTCATGGAGAGGAAGCCTTTTTTTAAAAAAAAATCTCAGCTGGGCAGGGCAGGGGGGTGGTCAAGGATTGCTGAGCTTTCTACCAACAAAGGGAAAAGGCATTGTCTTCACTGCGTCACCTGGAGAGGACTCTAGGTCTTCCCCAGCAGATGGAGGGGTCCAGAGGAGACCCACATGTGTGAGTGAACACTGGAGGTTCCCACCAAATCGGGACCACACATGGGAAGTNCGCTGCCCGACTCCAGGTCACACATGGATGCAGCTGCCTGCGGAGGTGGGCAAGAGAGAGAGGGAGCCAGATGAGAGGAGAGCCCAGAAGGAAGTCCCTAGCTCCTCCACCTTTAATGAATCCTCAGCCACCCGCCTGGAGGGCCAGGCTGCAGAGGAAGAGGCCAGGAGTGGACCCACCTCTGTAAACATTGGGGCGGAGATAACTCTCGGCAGGACTCTCTCCTGCCCTGGCTGGGAGACCCACACCTGCTGTCCCGGACAGGGCACTCTTATCTCCAGGACCCAGGCTGCCAGCCCACTAACAGGCTCTGCCCCTTTTAAAGGGCTCCAGACACTCCCGAGGGTGCCGAGAAAGCAATAAAGACCAGTGGGAGGTGGCGCTGAGGTCATGGAGAGGAAGCCTTTTTTTAAAAAAAAATCTCAGCTGGGCAGGGCAGGGGGGTGGTCAAGGATTGCTGAGCTTTCTACCAACAAAGGGAAAAGGCATTGTCTTCACTGCGTCACCTGGAGAGGACTCTAGGTCTTCCCCAGCAGATGGAGGGGTCCAGAGGAGACCCACATGTGTGAGTGAACACTGGAGGTTCCCACCAAATCGGGACCACACATGGGAAGTAAGGCTAAACTCAACTTCAGTAATTTTTCCCACCAGTTTCCAAGGACACCTCCTCATATCTGAGGCCCTGACACCTCCACACACTCACACTGACAGGCTGATCCAGGACTGAGGGTGTAGCTGGATGACCATCCTGGGAGATTGCAGAGGCAATGGTAAAGCCCACGGACTTTGGAAACAGGCTGCCTGGAGTTCAACCCCAGCTCCTCCATGAACTACTGAATAACCCTGGGCATTTGCTCACCCTCTGTGTACCTTAGTTTCCTCCCCTGTGTAGCGGGATGATAGTGGTGGGGCCAACAAGATAGAGTTGTGTGGTTTAAATGAGTGAAGATCAGAGGACTTCCCTGGTGGTCCAGTGGTTAAAAATCCACCTTCCATCGCAGAAGAAGTGGATTCAATTCCTGGTCGAGGAACTAAGATCTTGCATTCCGCAGGGCAACTAAGCCTGAGGGCCATTCCTACTGAGCTTACGCCACTATGAGACCCAGCATAGCCCCCCAAAAATTTTAATTAAAAAAAAAAATGAGTTAATATCATAAAGTGTNGAAGTGGATTCAATTCCTGGTCGAGGAACTAAGATCTTGCATTCCGCAGGGCAACTAAGCCTGAGGGCCATTCCTACTGAGCTTACGCCACTATGAGACCCAGCATAGCCCCCCAAAAATTTTAATTAAAAAAAAAATGAGTTAATATCATAAAGTGTTTAGACACAGATGTTTATGATAGACACAGGATAAGTGCAATACCAGTGCCAGCTGCTTTAGAATATGTATTTGTGTGAACTGATATTTACTGAGAACTTTCTACATGCCAGGCACTTGGTTAAATACCTTATGCGTATCATCTCATTTAAACCTTACAATAACCCTATGAGGTAGGTACTATTATTACAGCCACTTGAACAGATGAGGAAGTGGAGATTCAGGAAGGAAGTTCCCCAGGATCACAGAGCTTTTGTTGACAGCAGAATGTATGGGTTAAGTCACACAAGGACAAATACTGTGTGATTTCGCTTATATCAGGTACTGGAATAGACAAATTCATAGAGACAGAAAGTAGAGTGGCAGGCCTGGGAGGAGAGGAGAATGGGGAATTATTTTTTAATGGATACAGAGTTTCAGATGGGGAAGATGAAAAAATTTTAGAGATGGATGGTTCCACACCAATATGAATGTACTTAATATCACTGAACTATATGCTTAAATGGTTAAAATGGTAAATTTTGTGTTATATAGATTTTATCACAGTTGGAAATAAAAACTCGTATGTTAAGCCACTACACTCACAATTTGAAAACAAATCTTGTGGGTTAAGCCTTTCTAAAGGGATGGATGGATGACGGGTGGGTGGACANAAATCTGGAAATATTACTGACACGTACTTTGACAAAGTGGTTACTTCTTTCCCTCTCCTACACTTCCAACTGTAGTAGGGTATTAAAGAACTTTCATTCATCTTAGTTAACTAAAATTCTAACCTTGACTCTAATTTACTTCAAAGTGGGGCTTTTTGTTGTTGTTTGGTACAGAGGGGCTGTGAGTAAAAGTCTAGATTTTATTTTCTTAAGGCATAGACTGTACACTTTACAGGTTATATCAGAGTATCTTTAAAACACAATTGGGCTGCCTCAGTGACTGGGGANTTGACAAAGTGGTTACTTCTTTCCCTCTCCTACACTTCCAACTGTAGTAGGGTATTAAAGAACTTTCATTCATCTTAGTTAACTAAAATTCTAACCTTGACTCTAATTTACTTCAAAGTGGGGCTTTTTGTTGTTGTTTGGTACAGAGGGGCTGTGAGTAAAAGTCTAGATTTTATTTTCTTAAGGCATAGACTGTACACTTTACAGGTTATATCAGAGTATCTTTAAAACACAATTGGGCTGCCTCAGTGACTGGGGACACTTAAATTGGGCTGTATGCCCTCAAGACAGTCTGCTGGGTTTACATTCTAGACAATATTGCCAACGATTTTTTTTCTGAGTTGTGAGCACATGCCTTGCTCACTTTTCTTTGCAGTCAGGTCACGTGAGTGCTGTTTTTTAAAGAGACGTTCTGGCTCTGCCACACAGCACGTGGGCTCTTAGTCCCCTGACCGGAACTCTTGCCCCCTACATTGGAAGTGCAAAGTCTTAACCACTGGATCACCGGAGACGTCCTGTGTCACCTAAGTGCTGACTGATCTTCTAAACAAGATTGGCCACGAAAAAGGAGAATAAATGCTCCCCTTAGTTCCTTAACCACAATTTAAATGGGTTAGTGGAAAGATTGAATGCATAAACTCAAAGAAAGTTTAGGGGTCATTAAAGATTTAGTTTTTGCCTAAAATCCTACAAAATGACCAAGGATATCAAGGAATTTATAGAAAAGCAGGCATAAGAAATCACGAGATGAGTCACAATACCATTTTAACTCCTTTTTGTAAAAATGACCAGGGGATCAGAACGGCAAACGATCAGAAGGGCAGAAATCCACCCAAGTCCCCGTGTGCATGGCCAAGCCATGCCACACGAGCCCCACCCCAGCTGCTGCAGGTGACCTACTTTCCTCATCCTCCTCGTCAGTTCGACTCAAGGTGTCCTGGGAAGCCTGCTGGGATGGCTCACTGTCCTGCTCCCAGACAGTGCCAGTACCCGTGTTGGAGCGGGACATGGTGGCCAGGCTTAGGCGGTAAGCAGAAGTGGAGGTGCCCACGGTGCTGATGGATGTCTTTCCTTGGTAAGCTAGCAAGGTTGGGAGACCAAAGAAAATCCATAGTGAGGATCATTTTTGGGCGGGGTGGAGGAGGTGCATAGTATATAGCATGTGGGATTTTAGTTCTCTGACCAGGGATTGAACCTGTGCCCATTGGAAGCCAGGAGTCTTAACCATTGGACCACCAGGGGACTACCAGGTGCTTGGAAGAAAACAAATGCTAGCTTCAAACTCTTCCCTCACAGCTTGTATTTTTTAAAAGAAAGGTCATTTAAATAGTGTGTCCCAGATAGATGACCTTTAGGACAAAGGGCTTCCCTGGTGGCTCAGATGGTAAAGAGTCTCCCTGCAATGTGGGAGTCCCGGGGTTCGATTCCTGGGTTGGGAAGATCCCCAGAGAAGAAAATGGCAACCCACTCCAGCATTCTTGCCTGGAAAATCCCATGGACGAAGAAGCCTGGCAGGCTACAGTCCATAGGGTCACAAAAAGTCAGACACGACTGAGCGACTTTCACATACATACATAGCAAACAGATTTGAAAACATTATTTAAAAAAAAAAGAGTCAGCCACTGATATAATTGAATAGTTTTCTTGCAGGAGCATAATATCTCTAGCAATAAAAAAATGCTTTGATATTGCAGCCTCTCTCATCGNAAGCCTGGCAGGCTACAGTCCATAGGGTCACAAAAAGTCAGACACGACTGAGCGACTTTCACATACATACACAGTAAACAGATTTGAACACATTATTTAAAAAAAAAAAAGAGTCAGCCACTGATATAATTGAATAGTTTTCTTGCAGGAGCATAATATCTCTAACAATAAAAAAATGCTTTGATATTGCAGCCTCTCTCATCGTTTTCCAGTTTCATTTTCCAAGGCTAGCTGAATGCAGATTCATTTCGAGCTGAATTATACATATCAATTTGATCAATTTCACTGAGAAATGTACCTTATACCTGACACAAGCATACAGAAGTAACAGACATATTGTCTGAAAGGAACTGCGTAATCAAAATCAGAATACATAACTAATACTGTGTTCTTATTCCCCTTTTCTGGAGATTACAATAAAACACCCCCTTGATTTTTTGTCATATTATTTCATTATAAAGCAGAACATTTGAATGGCCTTGTGCAGATTTCACAAAGATTGTATCTGACAAATATTTGGTCCTTAATACATCACCAACAATAGGTTTTAGAAAGACAAAAAGCCACATATATAAGAATATTCTACTTATAGGTGATGACTGCCCTCTAATGGCAGAAAATGATTTATTTTCCTTCCTTAGTAACTTGAAGTTAATGTAATTACAAAAGTAAACAGTGCATTCCCAAAGAAAATCTTTTGAATAATGTAAAGAAAGTAACTCCTAGCCCATTAGTTTTGATTCAACCCTCTCTCCCTCCAAGTCATGAAAGTTAAAGACTTTTTTATTAATCATACAGACCCAGTTTTAAGTCCTCTCAAAGGCGTCATTGTCTTTTTGTGTCAGTTATTTATCTTCTATTGAATCTTCATCTCTTCTTTTTATAAGCAGATTTGCAGTTACTATTTTGCTGGTATTTGTGTGGATTAAACGAGATAACATCTATGAAATAATCTACCATATAACAGATGCTCAATGAATGTGAGTCCCTTTTCCTTTTCAAAAAGGAAAATAAAGTATGAATTAAAGTTTTCTTCCCCCAGCTAAGTCTTCAAGTAAAAGCTGAACTACCAAAATAAAGACTGAAAAATATATTAGAAAAGGAATAAAATTAAATTCTTATGATTCCCCCTTGACTTGCATTGTTGACAAGGATGACAGGGTCACCCAAATGGCTAACTCACACTTGGTTTCAGAAAGAGCAGTGACCTATAAAAAGGAGCTTTCCTTGTTCTACTAGCCAAAGTCAAACCATCCCATGCATACTCACCCGATCCACTGTGAACTGCCTCTTTTAGAATTTTCAGTTCACTGTTGAACTCAGCAATGAGGGAGCTCTTACACAGAGGGCGTGGAATGAAACGCCGCTCTAGCTGGTCAGCGATGTGTTGTCGGGCAGAAAGCTCTTCATGGTTCTCTGCTGGTTGGGCCAGAAGCTGAAAGGAAGGCATAGATTTTCTGGTCCTCAGTTTTCCCATCTGTAAAATGGGCTAATAATTGTATTGATTTCATAGTTGGTGGTGAGGATTAAATAAAGTAATGCATATGAGGTTCTTAGAAGAGTGCCTAGGAAGTGCTTAATCAATCCACTGCTTTGAATCATGGCCTCCAGATATCAGAAATCAAGCATGAAAAGAATAAAAAGAGTAGATGAACACTGAGGGTCTCAGAGGAAAAGCATGCTTTAACTATCTCATTTTTTTAGATATTTATTTAAAATTAGGTCTCAATTGTGCCACCAAAGACAAGTGATCATTCTTCAGATCATTCTATTGGATCAATCTTTTTTTTTCCTGAGGAGGGGGTAAGAGGGGACAGGGCAACGTTTTAAGATGTTAACTAAGCTCTTACTGTAAAGGTATTCCCCAGAGGGATACTTGTCTGGGCTGATTTCTCATCAAGCATGATCTTAACAGGTCCTTCTGACTAGCAATAACATCTCCCCCAAGACTGCTGCTGTCATTTTGCCTAAATCTGGAGAACAGCACGTCCATGGGGCTTGTTACCTCACAGAGGAGAAGTACATAGCGCACCTTGCACTGGATGAAAGGGCGCAGGAGCACAAAGATGGGGATACGGGTCCGCACGATGAAATCCAGGAAGTCCCACAGGGCCAGGCCTCCGACCTTCCGCAGGGCCATCTCCTTCACCTGGAGGCTCAGCCAGTACCACTGGCTTCCGAGCTGCCTCTCAAAGCAGACGAGGATCACCTTCAGTGCTTCACACCAGGAAAAGAGAACGCTGAGTCTGCACACTTGTGCCTCAGAGGAACCCTGACCACATCCAGCTGCCTGCATCCTTAGCCCTCTTACGCATCAGATAATTTTCAAATTTCTAAACTTTCTCCATGTTTCCAAAATCTTCAATGTACTCCTGAGTGAGTGTTCTGACATAAAGACAGATATTTGTATAGTAAACACGTTTTGATTCTGATTAAGAGAACACTTCATTAAGTGCATTTAACTACTACTGAAGCAATTTATAGAACTGAAAGGGAAATGTGTTATAAACATGATACATAGCTAATATTTTGCTTTCTAAAAGTTTTGTCATAGCAGCTTTATGGTAATACCAGCATACCACTCACATCTGAAGATAAAATATTTTCCTTTTTTCTCCTTTCAGCTTAGAAATAATATAACCGTGTCATTAGAATTAAAATCAATCCATGCAGAAATGCATAAAGTTAAAAAAAAGAGTCCTTCCCCTTCCTGACCCCACTCTAAGCTGCTCCCCAGAGTAAACAATAAATGTGTTTGAGTAGATTCTTCCAGAAGAGAAAACTCTATCCTTCCTCCCTCTCCTCTCTGAGTAATCATGTCTATTACTAAACCCTATGTAATTTCTTTTATAATATCTCTTTTCTCCCAGATTCTGGCAGCTTTGTTACAAACTACATTTTAAAATATATTTTAGGAAATATACTTTTAGATTTCTCAGTGCGTCAGGATAAACCAGAATACTGTAATGACATCAGAGATTATGGTGGGGGCTTCCTCTGCCACCTCAGCTCTCCCCCGAGGGTCTCCCGTGGGGCAGTCAAGGTAACTTGGGCATTGGCCATCATGTATTAAGGCCCATCTCAGCATCTAGAAGACACATAGAAATCCAACTCCTTAAAACCCTTGGAAATCACCATTACCTTCTATTTCAGGCATTTGTAGGAGGAAAACTAGGGCATATAACACAGAGAAAGATGTGGTAAGATTCTTCCTTCCCCATCTACTCACCTCTATTCCTCTCCCTTGATGGTGCAAGCACATGAACAAAAAGCAGCATTCCTCTAACCCTACCCTGATCCTGGTAACACTTCTACTGTTGTGTGCCTGTTGGTCTTCTCTGGATTTCTGCCTTCCTGCTTTCCACCTTCACCAGCACCAGCCCAAAACAAGCAGAATGGCAAAGGGCTCAGGGATTCTGGTGATGGGTGGATTCAATTTGCAAGTTGGTCCTGCCACCAAACAGTGTGACTTTAGGTAAGTTACTTAACCTTTCTGTGCCTTCATCATCGTCATTTAGTTGCTAAGTCACATCTAACTCTTGCAACCCCATGGAGAGTGGCCTGCCAGGCTTTTCTGTCCATGGGATTCTCCAGGCAAGAATACTGGAGTGGGCTGCCATTTCCTTCTCCAAGGGATAATCCCGGGCCTTAGTCTCTTACTAAAGTGAGAACATTTATTTCTTTGAGCTGTTGTGAGGATTCCAGAGTGATGATAATGTAAAGTATAGAAAACAATGCCACTAAGTGCTCAAAATAAAGGTAAAACTAAATTTAAAAGAAAAGTCCAGTAGCCTGGCCAAGTAACCAAAGAATCTGCCTTCATTTAAAAGGCAGAAAATGGAAAAAACAAACAACCCAATCAAAAAATGGGTAGAAGATCTAAATAGACATTTCTCCAAAGAAGACATGCGGATGACCAAAAGGCACATGAAAAGATGTTCAGCACTGCTAACTATCAGAGAAATGCAGATCAAAACTACAATGGGATATTACCTTACACCAGTCAGAATGGCCATCATCAAAAAGTTTACAAATAATAAATGCTGGAGAGGGTGTGGAGAAAAGGAACCCTCCTATATTGCAGGTGGGAATGTAAACTGGTACAGCCACTATGGAGAACAGTATGGAGGTTCTTTAAAAAAAAAATAAAAAAACAATAATAGAGCTACCGAATGATCTTACAATCCCACTCCTGGGCAAATATCCAGAGAAAGCCACAATGAGTAAAGATACATGCACCCCAGTGTTCACTGCAGCACCATTTATAATAGCCAAAACATGGAAGCAACATAAATGTCAATCAACCAGTGAATGGATAAAGGAGCTGTGGTATATTTATACAATGGAATATTACTTTGCCATAAAAAAGAATGAAATAATGTCATTACAGCAACATGGATGGACCTAGAGATATCATATAGTATCACTTTCATGTGAATCTAAAAAATGATACAAATGAACTTATATACAAAACAGAAATAGACCCACAGACATAGAAAACAAATTTATGGTTACCAAAGGGAAAGAGGGAGAAGCATAAATAAGGGGTTTGGGATTAATATATACACACTACTATATATAAAATAGATAACCTACAAGGAAGTAGTGTATAACACAGGGAACTCTACTAGATATTTCATAATAACCTATAAGGGAAAAGAATATGAAAGAAAATAGCTATCTATATATGCAGAACTGAATTACTTTGCTGTACACCTGAAACATAACATTGTAAATCAAGTATAGTTCAGTTAAGATAAAAGGCAGAAAGTGGACAGTACTGAACATAGTTACTTGTTAAGTGTTTCTTCCTATCCCTGCATTCCACATTAAGGCTTCTTTCTCCAACATCCTCTGCACAATCCCAAACCTCATGCAGGGCTCTGTACTAGAGTCTGGATTTTATCTGAAAACTACGTTCTCCTGACTCTGGCAACAAAGTGCCATGCGTGGGCAGGCCCTGTGCCCATACAGCCTTGGCTTGCTTTTTTTTTCATTTTCACTGTCAATCATACCATTTTTAAATACATCCTTTATGATGGAGCTCAAACACCTCTACCCACTGCCCCACAACCTCCCACATACTCCAAACTCCAAGGACCTGTTTTTACCATTCTGTCTGCTTTGGTGAACTGAAAAATGCCGAGCAAGATGTTTTCAGCTTCCTCCTTTTGAGCTTTTCTATGGCCAGTGCTCCTTGGTCTCAGTGCTGTGGCAGGGGTAGCCTTTTCTCCCTGGCTTAATTAATTCTAGTCAAAGAGTAGCTTCTGGTATCAGTGGGAATACCATTCAAGTCATGGCAGTGGGAAGAGGTAACAGGAAAGCAGAAGTAGAGACTGATGCTTTGTACTTGCTGAAGTGGTTTCTTCAAAGACTTTCTCGATATAGGTCTTTTAAAATTCTTTTGAGTCAAGGAGGAACATAGCTAAGTAAGTAATATGTATATACATGTACACATATATACATATTTTGTTGTTCAGCTGCTCAGTTCTGTCCGACTCTTTGTGACCCCATGGACTGCAGCACACAAGGCTTCCCTGTCCTTCACCATCTCCCAGAGTTTGGTCAAACTCATGTCTTTTGAGTCGGTGAAACATCCAACCATCCCATCCTCTGTCTCCCCCTTCTCTTCCTGCTCTTAATTTTTCCCAGTTTCAGGGTGTTTTCCAATGAGTCAGCTCTTTGCATCGGGTGACCAAAATATTGGAGCTTCAGCTTCAGCATCAGTCCTTCCAATGTGTACATACACAATATATGTGTTTGTGTATATATCTCTATCTATACCTATATCTGTTTTCTATTTTTATTTCTCTATTGAGAGAGAAAGAAGTACCCACCTAAGTACGCTGCTTGGCTGGTGGACTCTGCCAGCCCTTCCTTGCGTAGGTCTTTGCTTGCATCCCCCGGGGTGGAGCAGTGAGCAGGGGAGCTCTCCAACATAAAATTCTTGCTCCTGGATGTGCTGATGATCCGTGGAGGAAGGAGCACATTAATGACCGTCTGCAGTAGCAGCTGCACCTCGGGCTGTTCCAGCCATGGGCTGTCTGAAGGGCAGAGTTTGGAAGGAGGAAGTGGGAATAAAAGCAAGTCACAAGGCAAGCTTTCCACATTAGACATTGAAAAATTCAACTCTCTTTCCAATTCCAAACTAGAACATCCTAGAAATTGGAGTGTCTTCCCCACCAAGTATGGCTTCTCCTATGGACAGAAGTAGAGCTCCTGGTACTGGGTGTCTCCTCTGCAGTCAGCATCAAAGGGTCCCTGTTCTTAGCCAAATCTCCTGCTTACCATTTCAATTTCCTTTCTTTTTTTTTCTGTTCAAATACTCATAACACACTGCCATTACATGTGAGATAAACTTTTCCTAAAAGAAAAAGTCCCCCCAAAAGGAAGAGTAATGAAAACATAGTGAAATTTAGTGACAATGGCAGGATTTATGCTAAACCTAGTGTCCATCAGTTATCAAGTCCATTTATCTGTCAATTCATATCATACTGTACTTCAGGTAGTCGATTTTCATAATTAAAACAATGCTCTTTTGATTTTTGCTATTCTGAAATGAAGTTAAATAGCATATGTCTTCTAAGAAGTGAAACACAGAAAGTCTTGACCAAGGGCAGCTAAATTGAATAGAAAGAAAACTGTATATCCTAAGATGTATGTTAAAATTATTCAGATCAAGTTTAATGATGGTCTCCATGGGAAAAGGAAGATATAACTGCCTGATACTTAAGAAAACACAGTAACAATAATAAATTTCTTTTAGTTAAATTAATCAGACCTTTGCTTCCAGATCCTACTGTGAGCACAAATGGGATGAGCAGATTTAAAAGCATCCCCTCCCTTCGCTCTTGATTGGTGAATGGGGAGATCACATGGCTTAAGGGAAAATCTTCTTTTAAAGCCTGTGCAGCAATAATAGAAAAAAAGATTAATTGACCCCCTCACCCATTCAGTCTGTTTGTTCTTACACAGCATGGTGGAGACAGGAACTCCCTGCTGGCTGCACCTGCAAACTAGGAGTTCAATTGTCATCTGTGCAGCATACAAGATTCACCCAAAATTGATACTTTACCATTTGCTTGATATAATTGAGAGCTATATACCTAAAAACAGTAATATTTTGAATATCAAATGAAAAATTTTAATACCTATCATTTAGTACAAAAAGCTCCCTTCAGTTACCCCCTTCAGTTTCTCCATGTTTCTATCTACCAATAAATATTTTAGTGACCAAAGAAAAAGAAGAAAAGGAGAACTTGCCGCCTGCTCCATTTGGGAGTTATTTAAAAGTCATCTGACCCCTGTATGAGACCTTCTTCCAGCCAGAAAGCAAGAGACAATATAGAAAGAAATAATGATCTCTGTATACAGCTTGTTAAAATGTATCACTTTAGGGGTGTCTCTATATCCTTTCTGCATAGTAACCAGAGCACTTGCTTAATCTTTTTTCCATAATCTACCTATTAGCTGGATGATGGACCATCAACCTTGGTTTGTCAGATAAGGAATGGGGTCAGTTATCCACTTGCAGCAATTGTATACTTTCCATTGGTCTCACAGTTTCCTGGTGATTTACCATTCTTTAAAATAGGTGACAAACAAATAAGCAGGGAAGTTGGGATTCTACACATATTGTGGGGGGGGAGGCTTGGGAATGATTATTTTAATTTTTGGAACCAAAAGAAGTGAGAGAAAAATGATAAAAACACCCATAATATTTAACCCACAATCATTAAAGAAAAGTAAGATATTCAAAGTCTAGTAATAACATTTGAAATTTTTTTATTGCAGTTGTTTCTGCAAATAATTTAAAACCAGACTTTGAATATTACTCTTTTAATTAACAATTGTGAGCTGATTATCTGTGGACCATTATTTTCCTGAAGTTTCGGCACATGTTTTGAATGATGGAAGTGGTTCCTGAGGTTGTGGCAGGACTGCAATGACTCTGCTATTTTTGAGATCTCAAGAAGAATTACAGAAGCACAACTTTAGGATCAAGCTCAGGGCTGAAGCTCCAAACCTGCAAAAGTTTGGAGATGTTTACACTTCTGTTTCACAGATTTTGCCCAGCCTTTGCAGAAAAATAAAAGAGAACACCATGATCTGGTGCCTCAACCAGCAATGTAATGAGCGTGACAAACAGGTAAGGCAGTCACACCTGTATCTGCAATGCTACAAGCCGGACAACAGCTGTGCTGAAGGGCAGAGGTGGTGAGAGATAAGGGCTGAGATGAAGAAGGGGTAATCCATCAGCAACACTGGAGGGTCCTACCACTCCCATCACCTGAAATACAAACAGAGCACATGACCAGCCTTGACTATTGCAATTTCATGCAACGGTAGGAAGGGAGTCTCAGTCAAGTATAATAATAATTTGAAGGTTGGGCATGTTACTTTCAATCTGTTCGTGCTGCCTTCTTTTGAAGGCATGTAATATCTGGAGTCAGATCAAATGATCACACCAGATTTAGCCAAGGTTTTGTAGAATGCTGTTTATAACTAACTATGTAAATAATGAGAGATGAATCAAAAGTTAGTCTAATCAGGAGACTGGACATACTTACTTGTGGACTCAAAGGAATGAAGTCAACATTCTTTGATGGAGTAAATACTGACAACAATGATGATGGCAAGAGCTCTATTTGCACTAGGCATTCCAGCTACAGATTTATTGCTTAACTAGCTAAGCAGCAGATTCTATTCATGAAATGCTCTACCATGGTTTCCACATTGTACAAAACCTTGTCAAGATCAGACTCTAGATATTACATAAATAATAAAAGAAGTTTTGTTTTTTTTTTTCTCTTCACATAAATCCTAGACTGGCCAACTCATAGTTGCACTTAAAAAAATTTCCTCTTTGCCCTTTAAACTCCCCCACCCCAAAATACCTCAACTTCTATCCAATTGCACAATCTCCCGCCACCCCACTCTCCAACTGGCAGCCCTCAACTCTCAGCGCAACTTGAAGAGGTCAATTGTCAAAGTGGCACGTGGGAAGCAGCACACGAAAATCCCATCTGTGTAGGGATCTCCCCACGCACCACCTTGAAATGTACCTCACTATTTTCAGTGTCACCTGAGCCGTCTGTTTTCATGGGTGGGTATGTAGGTAGGTAGGTTGACCTGTAAGTCTTCAGCTCAGAGAAGTCAATAGCAGAGTTAAATTTTGTAAAGTTTCATAACATTGCCACTTGGCTACTCACCAGATTGACACAGACATTGATCAGTGACCTAAGGTGAGGCAGGAAGGATATGATTGGCTGCCTCTGAAGTGTCAAACAAACCCCTTCAATCAAATTGCTGGCAGGCTCCCACTCAACCTGTCGCCTGGAATACAATATAGGAGCCATTAGCAGTGTGGCTCCCTTCTGGAGACTGCCTGAAACAAGCGAATGAGACAGTGATTCTGATGCCATCTAAGACAGGATGGGTGTCCAAGACAAAAAAGTGCTTCACAAGGGATGAAGTTTACCCATATTGTTCCAAAAGTACATAGCACAGTGGGGAAGGAAGAGGATACTGAAAACGCAGCAGAGGCACTCTTGCCCCACTCGACTAAGGAGACAAAATCTATTGAAGAAAACACAGAGATGAATGAGTGGCCTTTCAAGTTTCCTGGTTTTAGCTTTGAGAAAGGCTATGAGACTATCATTATAGGAAACCTACTAGAGGAGTCATTCCTCACAACAGAAGTAATCTGACTATAGGCTGTGTTTCTATAATGCTTTTTTAAAAAATCAGATTACAGTTGATTTCATAAGCTTTTATACCAGACTATAACTAATTAGACTTATGTGACTTCACTCCAGGAAAACAGTCTATTTTAAAAGTGTTCTTTCTTGACCTTCTAAAAAATGATGCTTTGCGGTTACTTTCTGTGGTAGTAAATATGGTGGTATACATTAGGTGAAATTAATTAGATGAACATGAGATTTTCTGTAATAAAAGACAATCTGGTCTGTAATTGTCTCAGGACCAAAGAGTCATTTCTATGGTCCCCTAAATAAACAGGTTGGGCTTTAGTGAGATCAATGCTATTTCCAAATATTATTCTGGAAATACTTTCTAAGCTTACATTGCCTACCAGATTGAAATCACTGTAATGATAAAACAGGAATGTTCATACATGGGGATATGTTGACTTCCCTGTTATACAAGTAACCCACAGGTCAGGTTCAGTCAACATTTCTTTTGTTGAACTGAGATCACCTGAAGAAATTTAATCCAAGGCAACCCCAAATTCACACATTGCACCCCAAGAAAACTGCCTCTTATTAACCAAGTCTACACGTTAATCCAAAAGTCTACTTTTAGGAAGCTGCTACTCTTCATAACAGGTTTAATTATATGACAAATGAGGTAGCCTATGGAGGTGTTAACATCTTTAGATGAAAAGTTATTTTTATACATCTTTGTAAGATGTATAAAACTTTGGTCATTTGCCAGTAGGGACAAGTGTTCTATTGGAACTATTAAAGAAAATAGGAGTACTTTAAGGATAGGCATTTCTATGCTACTAAAATAACCTTGAAATCATATATAGGTATCCATCATCATGGTAGAAAAGAATATAGGATCAAACTGTCAAACATTTATTTGAATAAAATGTTTCAATTTCTTTTTAATAAGTTCAACAGCTTCAGATGGCTGCATAAATGGAGAAGAACACAGGATAAAACCTGGAAAAGTTCTGGCACATTGAGCAATAAGTACTACAAATTCTTGGGCAAGAGTTGCATTGATTTGGGTTTAGTTTAATAGAACAGAAAATGGTCTCAATGAAACTTCAAATTACCGACCTACTGGGTTTATTAGCATTTCTTAATTGATTTGTTTGTCCACTGTAGCTATAGATTTCCAGACTGGGTTCAGATCTCCAGGTAGATGTATTCAGAGACATCTGCTCATAGAGAGGCTACCAAATGATACTTCAGGCCCCAGAATGGAGATCAAGTGATAACAACATTGATTTAGCATCACCTAAATTAGGTATTTGTTATCAACCTTGAGATCTCTTTAGGTGGTGCTTTACTGATTATTGTAAAGCTTGCACTTCCCTAAAGTGATACCTAAAATACTATGTTAAACATATATTTTTTGAACATCAAGTTAATTTTTATTCTGTCCTTAGCTGTTTAATTTATAAGGCATATCCTGCCTTATTTGAAAAGGAATTGACGGATACTCATTGAACTTTTTAAATGTGTCAGATAAGGAACATGATAGCTAAGAAATAAATAGATTTTCAAGACAGATGTATACTTTTGAATGTTATTTCCTCAAAAATACAGACCCGGCTACTGATGCATTCATATCCTGAGTACCTCTGCACATATAACTAACAGAACACTTCTGAGCCATTCCTTCAACTCTGGATTGATCCACCACCTTAAAAACTGACAGACTTGAAATCTGAGGCTTGCAATACCTGCAGTTGATTAGGAGGCCTCCTCACCTCAAAGTAGGCATCTTATGGATTTTGTTGAACATCCTATCCAGTCTCTTTAAAATGAGGATAAGGGCCGGCCTCACTGCCTCAGCGCTCCAGTCGGTGATGGGGAGCATCTCCATGATGTAGCGTCGAAGCCCACGGCTCTCCATGGTCTGAGTGTCATATGGTGCCAGCTTCAGAAGGGAGTGTGCGATTTCTGCCAACCTAAAATATTTTGTTTTGTATTTAAACGATAAGCTTAGAATGCCACCAACCATGGGAATTTTCCTCACATAGCATCATGCTAATCACCCTCCTTCCAATACACTGACTCCCTGAGCTACGAACATTCTAGCACATTTTCCTATACAATGTAAATAAACATTAAAAAAAAANAAAATAGGAGTACTTTAAGGATAGGCATTTCTATGCTACTAAAATAACCTTGAAATCATATATAGGTATCCATCATCATGGTAGAAAAGAATATAGGATCAAACTGTCAAACATTTATTTGAATAAAATGTTTCAATTTCTTTTTAATAAGTTCAACAGCTTCAGATGGCTGCATAAATGGAGAAGAACACAGGATAAAACCTGGAAAAGTTCTGGCACATTGAGCAATAAGTACTACAAATTCTTGGGCAAGAGTTGCATTGATTTGGGTTTAGTTTAATAGAACAGAAAATGGTCTCAATGAAACTTCAAATTACCGACCTACTGGGTTTATTAGCATTTCTTAATTGATTTGTTTGTCCACTGTAGCTATAGATTTCCAGACTGGGTTCAGATCTCCAGGTAGATGTATTCAGAGACATCTGCTCATAGAGAGGCTACCAAATGATACTTCAGGCCCCAGAATGGAGATCAAGTGATAACAACATTGATTTAGCATCACCTAAATTAGGTATTTGTTATCAACCTTGAGATCTCTTTAGGTGGTGCTTTACTGATTATTGTAAAGCTTGCACTTCCCTAAAGTGATACCTAAAATACTATGTTAAACATATATTTTTTGAACATCAAGTTAATTTTTATTCTGTCCTTAGCTGTTTAATTTATAAGGCATATCTTGCCTTATTTGAAAAGGAATTGACGGATACTCATTGAACTTTTTAAATGTGTCAGATAAGGAACATGATAGCTAAGAAATAAATAGATTTTCAAGACAGATGTATACTTTTGAATGTTATTTCCTCAAAAATACAGACCCGGCTACTGATGCATTCATATCCTGAGTACCTCTGCACATATAACTAACAGAACACTTCTGAGCCATTCCTTCAACTCTGGATTGATCCACCACCTTAAAAACTGACAGACTTGAAATCTGAGGCTTGCAATACCTGCAGTTGATTAGGAGGCCTCCTCACCTCAAAGTAGGCATCTTATGGATTTTGTTGAACATCCTATCCAGTCTCTTTAAAATGAGGATAAGGGCCGGCCTCACTGCCTCAGCGCTCCAGTCGGTGATGGGGAGCATCTCCATGATGTAGCGTCGAAGCCCACGGCTCTCCATGGTCTGAGTGTCATATGGTGCCAGCTTCAGAAGGGAGTGTGCGATTTCTGCCAACCTAAAATATTTTGTTTTGTATTTAAACGATAAGCTTAGAATGCCACCAACCATGGGAATTTTCCTCACATAGCATCATGCTAATCACCCTCCTTCCAATACACTGACTCCCTGAGCTACGAACATTCTAGCACATTTTCCTATACAATGTAAATAAACATTAAAAAAAAACCAGACAAAATTAGACCCATACATGTCTCTGAAGCCTTTCCTATTTGTCGGTTCCCCCCTTCTCTTTTTTTGCACACTCAGCAATTTATTTGTGAGAGAAATTAGCTTTTGTCCTGTAGCATTTCCCACATACTGGATTTTCCTGGCCGAGTCTCCATGGTGTCATTTAATTGATTCTACTTCTCCTGTATTTAATTCAATTGTTAGTTATATCCAGGAGTTAGATCAGATTAGATCTTGACTTCCTGGTATGTGTCCTTCACAGGCAATGTGTACTTTCATCAGGAGGCACCTGATTCCTAGTTGTCACTCGATAATGTTAGCAGGTACCAGTGATCACTACACAGACTCATTAACTCATCAGAAGTAGTACAATGGTAGTACTGTATCATTCTTTTATTCACATATTAACTATAACATGTTAATAAGAAGCTTCCTTTTTAAAAACTTATTTAATTGGAGGGTAATAACTTTAATACTGTGATGCGTTTTTGCCATACCTCAATATGAATCAGCCACGGGTACACACGTGTCCCCCTCATCTTGAACCCCCCCTCCCACCTCCGTCCCCATCCTATCCCTCTGGGTTGTCCCAGAGTACCAGCTTTGGGTATCCTGCTTCATGCATTGAACTTGTACTGGTCATCTATTTTACATATGATTACTCCAAAAGAGACAGGATAAATGCTTAAAATATTTATAGTTTAACAACACCCTAGGTGATTCTGATAGGCACTCTGGTATAGAAATCAGAGCTAAGCCCTTGCCTTTGAAACATGGAGTGCTCACAATTGTATCCCTTTGACAAGTGCCAGGGATGGAGTATTTATCACTGTTCCACAAGGCAGCTCATTCTATCTTTGGAGGTCCATACTGTGAAAAGCTCTCCTCATATTAGGTTCCCAAATTCTCTCAAATTTTTCCTATGAGGCCTCATGTGGAAGCATGAGTTCACTCTAACCATACATCCCTGGCAACACGATCATTCCCACTCATCCTCTCTCCAGACTGAATGTACACATTGTCCTTCTGGGAATTATGTGTGAGTGTGAGTGTTTTAAAGAAATTTTCTTAAACAGCCTTCAGGCACTCAGCCCAAGCGGCAGCGACAGCCGGGCGGGCCAGCGCACTCAGCGCGGCCGAGAGGAGCTACCCCACGTCGGAGGACAGAGACAGCAGCTGAGAGTCCCGGGCTGAGATGGCACAGGAACAGCTGAGAGGAGCCACCCCACTTCCGAGGTCAGGGGCAGCAGCCGAGAGTGCCAGGCTGCGATGGCACAGGAACAGCTGAAAGGAGCCACCCCACGTCCGAGGTCAGGGTTGGGGGCTGGGAAGAGCTACCCTGTGTCCGAGGTCAGGGGCGGCGGCCAGGAGGAGCCATCCTGTGCCCAAGGCCAGGGTTGGGGGCCAGGAGGAGCCACCCCACGTCCAAGGCCAGGGTTGGGGGCCGGGAAGAGCCACCCCATGTCTGAGGCCAGGGTCTGGGGCCAGGAGGNGGGTTGGGGGCTGGGAAGAGCTACCCTGTGTCCGAGGTCAGGGGCGGCGGCCAGGAGGAGCCATCCTGTGCCCAAGGCCAGGGTTGGGGGCCAGGAGGAGCCACCCCACGTCCAAGGCCAGGGTTGGGGGCCGGGAAGAGCCACCCCATGTCTGAGGCCAGGGTCTGGGGCCAGGAGGAGCCACCCTATGTCTGAGGACAGGGTCAAGGGCTGGGAAGAACCACTGATTGATTAGCACTCAGCACAGGTGGCTGCGACGACTGGTGCACTCAGCGTGGCTGAGAGGAGTTACCCCACGTCCTAGGTAGGGGCAGCGGCCGAGAGTGCCGGGCTGCGACAGCACTGGAACAACTGAGAGGAGCCACCCCGCATCTGAGGTCAGGGTCGGGGACCAGGAAGATCAACTTGCATCCAAGTAGCTGTGGCTGTGCTGAGGGCCTGGAGGAGCTGTCCCACATTGAGGGTCAGGAGGGGCGGCGGTGAGGAGACGCCCTTCCTCCANACACCCCAAAGAGAGTGAATTCACAAAGGGCCTGTGGGATATTTTAAATTTTCAAGGAAAATAAATTGGTGCTCAGTATCTGTCAGACACAATGTAAATTACTAAGTAGTTCACACTTTTCTATTAGATGGCCCTACATTCCTTTCAATGACATCATATCTTTACAACCTGGTTTTATGGGGGTTGCCGTAAAAAGAAAAGTGCCACATGAAAGTCAGTGTGGGAAGGCAGTGAGATTGGCAGTGTTCAATCCGATTTCAAGCCCTGAGAAATTGTGCAGAGCTCCAAAGGCATACGTATCCTATGGCGAGCAACTGTAGTATTTAAAAATGAAAGGTA
The DNA here is from genome assembly GCA_006410615.1 of Neotragus moschatus. Taxonomy (NCBI): domain Eukaryota; kingdom Metazoa; phylum Chordata; class Mammalia; order Artiodactyla; family Bovidae; genus Neotragus; species Neotragus moschatus. The sequence continues at coordinate 1,921,439 of SJYA01002948.1, read as the reverse complement.
TTAAAGAGTACAGTTATTTGTGCTATTAAATAACAATTGAGCTATTTAATTATAGTTATTTAAGAATGAAATAAAATATTTTTTCTTTCCATATATGTGAATTTTCTTTAATGGTGACTAAGTAGTTAGGCCATAAATGTTGGGGGTTTTTTGGACCTTATTAATAAATATAACTATTATATATTCTTTCTGGCCAAGGAACACGGTGAACCAAGAAAGCCTGAGAGCCTCTGAGTGAATAGTACATGTCCTTCTCTTTCAGGCACTGGGGGCTGAAATCTCTATCTTTTGCAGCAAAGAACATTTATTGCTGATAAGCTCCGTCCCAATATACCAAAGATACTGGGCTTTCAGTTTAATAATTTCTTCTTAAAACAAGTCACTATCAGTAGTAAGGCAGATGCTTGCGCATTCAGGCTGATCATGAGATCTGTGCTCTGTGGACAGTCACAGAAGCACGCAGCAGAACAGTGACGAACCCGGTTTTTGGACTCTTTAATCAATGGAAACTGATTAGAGACCAGACAAGAAAATCAGGCAATGCTTTACTGAGAATCCCGCTCCAGCAGGAGGGAGTAAAAACAAGTAAAACGTCCCCTTGCTCACTCCCAGGTGGGGGCTGGGGAGAGGGTGATGAGCCAGTTCCTTAAATAAGGTGAAGGTAGGGGTGGATTGGTAGGTCGGGCCAGAGGGGCAGCTTAGGTGGTCTGCCCACCCCCTTAGCGGCGCTGTGTGCATGTGTAAACACAGTACCCTGTTTTGCTGCCAGCAACTCAGAAGTGGCAGTTAGATTTTGGTCTTGTTATATCTTTTGTGTCCTTAATTCGGCCCAACAGTGCATGCACGTGGTTACTGTTAGTCCCTTATAGTTTCTTTGTATTTTATTGCTCCAGGAGACGTTTGTCCCGGAGCAAGCACTGCAGCAAAGGGTCTCAGGTCCCAGCCTGTCTCAGAACTCCTCAGTGTCTTCTGAAACTGTGCCTTTATTTCTATTTAAATACCTCTGCCAGTTGTTTGCTGCTGATTGCTCACTTGGAGCTCAGGGCAGGTTGGTTGGTAGAAATGAGTCTGGTTTTCACCTTTCTGGCTGCTTGGATCACAGATTTAGTTTGAACCTGAGCATCTTCCTTCCCTGGAGAAGCCACCAGCACCCTATTTTCTCCCCTGACGTGTCAAGTTCAAATATCAGTGTCTTTGGAGTCACTAGTAACCAGAATCAGACATGCGGGCCACGTTATGTTGACCTAACAAAAATGCACAAGGTGAGAGTTGTGAGTTTAGTTTTATTTGGGGCAACATGAGACTGCAGCCCAGGATACCCCACCTTGGCTCTGAGAAGCTTCCCCAAAGAGTCAGGGGGAAGGCCAGCATATATGTGATTTCAGTGAAGGGGGAACACACTGAATCAAGGACGTATTTTCCCAGAAGTTTCCTGCTGTCTCATGAAGCTTTAGCTAGTCACGAGGAACAGTCATCAGCATGAAAGATTTTAGTGCTTTAGAGGAGATACAAGGATTGGGCTCATAAAATCAGCTCCTGAAAATACCTAACTATCTGAAGACCTGTCCTGCCGGATTTTACTGAGTACAGACTGCCTCCTTTCTGCTCTCCACCTTGAACTCCTTTCAGATAGTGTTGGAGGTCAGCAGCTGCAGCAGCACATGAGTTCATTCTTGTAGAAGTAAATGAAGGAGGAAATGGCAGACTACTCCGTATTCTTGCTGCAAGAACCCCTTGAACAGTATGACAAGGCAAACAGTGCCCATTATTGCTGATCAGTCGCTCAGTCATGACCCACTCTTTGTAGTCCCATAGACTGCAGCACGCCATGCTTCCCTGTCCTTCACCATCTCCCGGAGCTTACCCAAACTCAAGTGCGTTGAGTAGGGGATGCCATTCAACCATCTCATCCTCTGTCATCCCCTTTTCCTCCCGCTTTCAATCTTTCCCAGCATCAGGATCATTTCAAATGAGTCAGTTCTTCATATCAGGTGGCCAAAGTATTGAAGTTTCAGCTTCAGCATCAGTCTTTCCAATGAATATTCAGGACTGATATCCTTTAGGATTGACTGGTTGGATCTCCTTGCAGTCCAAGGGACTCTCTAGAGTCTTCTCCAACACCACAGTTCAAAAGCATCAATTCTTTGGCATTCAGCCTTCTTTATTGTCCAACTCTCACATCCATACATGACTACAGGAAAAACCATAACTTTGACTGGACGGACCTTTGACAGCAAAGTAATGTCACTGCTTTTTAATAAGCTGTCTGGATTGGTCATAGCTTTTCTTCCAAGGAGCAAGTCTCTTTTAATTCCATGGCTGCAGTCACCATCTGCAGTGATTTTGGACCCAAAAAAGATAAAGTCTGTCACT
>SJYA01002948.1:1663079-1918284 GCA_006410615.1 Neotragus moschatus | reverse complement strand
TTTATTGTCCAACTCTCACATCCATACATGACTACAGGAAAAACCATAACTTTGACTGGACAGACCTTTGCCAGCAAAGTAATGTCACTGCTTTTTAATATGCTGTCTGGATTGGTCATAGCTTTTCTTCCAAGGAGCAAGTGTCTTTTAATTCCATGGCTGCAGTCACCATCTGCAGTGATTTTGGAGCCAAAAAAGATAAAGTCTGTCACTATTTCCATTGTTTCCCATTCTATTTTCCATGAAGTGATGGGACCAGATGCTATGATCTTAGTTTTTTTTAATGTTGAGTTTTAAGCCAGCTTTTTCACTCTCCTCTTTCAACTTTCATCAAGAGGTTCTTTAGTACCTCTTCACTTTCTGCCATAAGGGTGATGTCATCTGCATATCTGAGGTTATTGATATTTCTCCTGGCAATCTTGATTCCAGCTTGTGCTTCATCCAGCCCAGCATTTCACATGATGTACTCTGCATATAAGCAGGGTGACAATATACAGCCTTGACGTACTCCTTTCCCAATTTAGAACCAGTCTGTTGTTCCATGTCTGGTGATAACTGTCCTATTCTAAAAGTGCCCATGCCAAGCGCCACCTTGTAGCTGACAGTCAGAACTCTTTACAGCCAGAAAGTCATTGGGCTGAAGGAGAAGTCCACTAAGACTGGTCATTTGCTCACCATCTGCATGTTTGGGACAACACTGAAAATGGTAGTAACAGACTTCCATGGTCGTCCAGTGGTTAAGAGCACTTCCTCTGTAGGGGCCATGGGTTCGATCACTGGTCAGGGAAATTCCTCATGCTGTGCAGGTAAGCCAAAAAATAAAAAATTTTTAATGGTAGCAATAATGTCTACCATTTTCTGAAGAACTTGACACTATGAGCATATTTCATACCAAAAAATCAGAATGTTCCCATGTTGTCATTTTTTTGCTTTTATCATTTTATCTACTATTTGGACAGTAATAACTATTAAAATTAAATAACTCTACCCAGTAGCTCAGCAGTAAAGAATCCTCCTGCAATGCAGGAGCTGGAAGAGACATGGCTTCAATTCCTGACTTGAGAAGATCCCCTGGAGGAGGGCCTAGCAACCCACTGCAGGTTTGTCGCCTTGAGAATTCCATGGATAGAGGAGCTTGGTGGGCTATGGTATATAGGGTCGCAAAGAGTCAGACACAACTGAAGGGACTTAACACGGCACAGAAGAAGAAATCCAAAGTGTCAACAAACATGAAAAACGAGTAACCAGGAAAAAACTCAAAGGAAACAACAGAATAGAAAATTTAAAAACATGATTAACATCCCATACTGAAAAGAGGGAGAAAATAGGTGAAACCATATATTTCTGGGAAAAGTGTACAAAGCTACAATATTTTGTAACACAATCTTGCAATATACATGAAGTCTTTAAATTCACCTACTGCTAGACCCAAGGAGCCTTATGTCTGAAAAGCAATCCTATAAAAACAAAAACTCTAGAACGTTCTTGGTGGTACAGTGGATAAGAATCCACGTGCCAGTGCAGAGGACACGGGTTTGATCCCTGGACTGGGAAGATTCTGGATGCCATGAAGCAACTAAGCCCACATACCACAACTCCTGGAGCCCTTGCACTCTAGGGCCCATGAGCCAAAGCTAAAGAGCCCCCTGTGGCTCAACCATTGAAGCCGGTGCACCTGGAGCCTGTGCTGCTCAAGAGAAGCCGCTGCAATGAGAAGCCTGCACTCTGCAATGAAGAATAGCCCCACTCACTGCACCTACGTAAAGCCCGTGTGCAGCAGTGAAACACCCAGGGTAACCAAAATAAATAAACAAACACTTACAAACACACAAAAGCTCCAGCTGGTGAGGGACATTGATTTCATTAGTCTTTATTGGTAGCAAAAGCTGAGGACTATCTGAATGGTCATAATGCTGGAAACAGTTGAACTAAATAGGAACCATCTACCCCAGAAAGAATATCTACCTTCAGTGTCCTGAACATCCCATTGCTTCACTCAGCACCAAGCCTCTGGACAGTCTGTTTCTTTTACCCAAACTGCTCCCTAATGCTGACAAAATCTTACTCATCCTTCAAGTCTCAAGATATGATAATGTTTTGAAAAGGTGTAAGAGAGAAAGCATCATGAAAATGCAAATCACATCACAGGCCAGCAGTTGAATGAATCACACAAAGGGAAAGAAGTCAGACACGAAAGAGCACGAACAGTGGAGCACAAAGTTCAAGGATAAGCTTTGGGAGGTAGTGACTAAGGCGGGGCATGTGGAGACTTCCCGGCTCCATCACTTTCTGCTTCTTGATTGGGTTCTGGCTACGGGTGAGTTCACTTTCTGAAAATCCATCAAGCTGTTAACGATGTATGTACTTCACTGTATGTACATTGTACTTCAATAAAAAAAAGTTTAAAATAAACCCAATCTATTATATTTTAAGAAGTCACCTTCCGGACATAACCCAGAGGAAATCTGTAGGTGAATCAACGGTACCTAAAAGAAGACACTGAATCTCTACATCGTTGCCTATAATGTTTAATCCCCATAAAATACAAAAATGTGCACATTTAGAAATTGCCATTAAGAATCAGAAGCCTTGGACTTTGCTGGTGGTCCAGTGGTTAAGAATCCGCCTGCCAATGCAGAGGGCAGGGGTTTGAGCCCTGGCCTAGGAAGATCCCACATGCTGCGGAGCAACTAAGCCTGAGGGCCGCAACTACTGAGCCTGTACGCCCTAGGTCCTGTGCTCCATAACCAGAGAAGCCACCGCAGTGAGAAGCCTGCATACCACAACTAGAAAGTAGCCCTCGCTCGTGGCAACTAGAGAAAAAGCCCTTGCAACAACAAAGACCCGGTGTAGCCAGAAAGTAAATAAACATTTTTTAAAAAATCAAAAGTCTTCACTCTGCTGTTTGTTACTCCAGTAATGGAATTGTCATCAATCGCAATACAGGTTAACAGCCAGCAAGACCTCTTTCAGGCCTTGTACTGAGCATTTAACAAACATCACCCTGTTGGCTCTCATGACAGTCCTGTGAGATGGGTGCTGTTCCCATTTTGCAGCTGAGGAAACCACAGTTCAAAGACCTAGTGACTCGCGACAGGTTAGAGGTAATTAGGGTCAGAAATAGTTTGCTAACTCCAGAGCCTATGCTGTTACAGGCAAAATGTCTCTGTAAGAGGTGAAAGTGAAAAAAGTTATGAAAGTGTTAATCGGTCAGTCATGTCTGTTTGCGACCCCACAGACGGTAGCCTGTCAAGCCCCTCTGTCCATGGAATTCTCCAGGCAAGAATATTGGAAGGGGTTGCCATTCCCTTCTCCAGGGAATCTTCCCGACCCAGGGATTGAACCCAGGTCTTATGCATTGCAGGTGAATTCTTCACCAACTGAGCCACCACCAACTAGCAAAGAAAAAGAAACCAGAGGTATCTTTTGAGAGACTCATTTGGTTTTTTATTGTTTCTAAAAAAGCTTTATTGAGGTACAATTTATAGACAATAAATTACGGGTCAAGTGTACCACTGATGCTTTGACCTATGGTACATCCATGAAACTNTTTTGAGTTATATGCCAAAAATAATCTATTCTTTAAAAAAACTTCTTTCAAATCTATTGCTTAAAAAAAAAAGTTCAAAGCATGCTAAGCTATTATATCTCCCTTCAATTTGGTTGAGAGCAAAGAATCCTTCAAATCTAAAAAAGGACTTGTTTGATACTTGGTCATTGTTATTTATTCACTTTCTCAGCGCCAGCCAGTACCAGTATTTCTAATTGCTCTCCCCTCTCCTAGGTTTTAATTCCCAGAGCAAAATAGCAGCACAGATGTGAGACGGGGGAGGATGCTCTTTGGGGAAGTGGGAGGGCGTGGAGAAAGGGAGAAGATTGCGCAAGGTGAGGCCCTGGATATGGATTCCCTTAAAACAGCATTTCTCAACCATTGTTTTCCATGATCTCGCCTCTGTGGAGACTTTTTTAGCCATTAAAAAAATTTTATCACCCCTCTATTAAGCACTAATACCACAGGTAATATTTCATATCTGTTTGTGACCCCATGAACTGTAGTCTTCCAGGCTCCTCTGTCCATGGAATTCTCAGCAAAAATACTGGAGTGGGTGGTCATGCCCTGCTCAGGTCTCCTGCATTGCAGGTGGATTCTTTACCGTCTGAGCCACCGAAGCAGTCCACTAATGCCACAGATAATATTTCATATCTGTTTACATACTGTGGTTCTTTGGAGGGCTAATAACCACCCTCTAACCCTAAACCTGGGCTTCCCTGATGGCTCAGTGGTAAAGAATCTGCCTGCCAATGCAGGAGATTCAGGTCCAATCCCTGGGTCGGGAAGATCCCTTGGAGGAGGAAATGGCAACCCACTCCAGTATTCTTGCCTGGAGANTTCTTTGGAGGGCTAATAACCACCCTCTAACCCTAAACCTGGGCTTCCCTGATGGCTCAGTGGTAAAGAATCTGCCTGCCAATGCAGGAGATTCAGGTCCAATCCCTGGGTCGGGAAGATCCCTTGGAGGAGGAAATGGCAACCCACTCCAGTATTCTTGCCTGGAGAATTCCAAGGACAGAGGAGCCTGGCGGGCTATAGTCTACAGGGCTGCAAAGAGTTGGACAAGCCTATCCCTAAACAATTTTTGCCCCAGTGGGGGCAATATCACCTCCGTTGAGAATGGACGCCTTAAAAGTACGCCATGAGCACCCTGGGACATCTCCATGACCTCCCAGAGGAAACATTTGCCTCTGGGCGGCACACCGCTGGTCTCTCCTAAATGGTCCCACACTTACAGTCAGCGCTCTCTTCTTTCTTTCTTTCATCACCCCAGCCCCCAACCCCCGCCTCCAGGGCCCACTTACCTGGCACATCCTCAGATCTGTCAGCTCACACATCTCACTCTCGCCCTCTCCCGGAGCACCCTCCTGGACTTGCCACAGGGTACTAAAATAGCCAAGTTTTTTTGTTAGTGGGGAGGCGGGGGGCACTGATGGCTGGTGCTCTGTGCGTGCAGAGAGCATGCCTGCCATGTCCATCATTAGATCTCAATACGTGGCACACAGCTTGACACAGAACAAGCATTTGTGAAGTGAGAAATGGAGTATTTCCTATAAACAAAGGATGTCCCAGTCATCAGCGATTGCAGCCACCGTGGATGGTGAGCTGGTGAGCCCTGAGGGAACTCGGGAAGGAAAAAACCCCTGCCGTCTAGCAGCCATCAGACTGCAGCCTCTTCTTGGAGCAGTCTCTCAGAGCTATCTGAAATAGTGTTTCCCAGGATACAGTGCCCATTTTTCCCCAAATAAAACTCGCAACTCTTACGCTTGCAAATGTTTTTCAACAGCAGGAAACATTCAACTAATACTTTGCCTCCTCCTCCCAACCTGCACCCCCATCTGTATGGGTTAGCTACTACAGGGTAACAAACTATCCCCAAACATAGTAGCTTAAGACAAGAACCAGGCATTTAGCTCACGATTCTGCAAGGTGGCTGGGCAGTTNTCTTCTTGGAGCAGTCTCTCAGAGCTATCTGAAATAGTGTTTCCCAGGATACAGTGCCCATTTTTCCCCAAATAAAACTCGCAACTCTTACGCTTGCAAATGTTTTTCAACAGCAGGAAACATTCAACTAATACTTTGCCTCCTCCTCCCAACCTGCACCCCCATCTGTATGGGTTAGCTACTACAGGGTAACAAACTATCCCCAAACATAGTAGCTTAAGACAAGAACCAGGCATTTAGCTCTCGATTCTGCAAGGTGGCTGGGCAGTTCAGGTCAGAGCTCCCTTATACTTCTGTGGTCAGCCAGTGCGCTGCCCGAGGCCTGGGTCTGGGGAGGGCCTCATCCCGACAGCTCATTTCAGCTCCACGTGATCTCATCCAACAGACGCACCCCTGGCTTACTTTCATTGTGGTCACCACGTGGTTCCCAAGAACAGTGAGAGAAGGGGAACCCCAATGCACAAGCAGCCTTTCAAGTTGCTCATGGTTGGTTTTTTTTGACCATGCCATGTGACACATGGGACCTTTATTTCCCCACCAAGGATCGAACCTGCTTCTCTACCACTGGGAGCACAGAGTGTTAACCGCTGAGCCACCAGGGGGTTCCCCACTCACCTTTTCTTACCACCCTACTGGCCAAAGCAAATCATGTGGCTGCTCCTGACGCAAGCAGTGGAGACACAGACTCTAGAAGTCTTTAGGGCCTTTCTTTGCAATCTACTGCGCTTCACCAGCATCAGCATCAAAGCTGCCTTTGTGACTCCTTTTCAAGTGGGTTTACTGTAATGTTCCATTTAGCATCATTTCACCAAGGCCCTGCTCCCTGGTTCCCACTCCTTAAGAACCACCCCTATCGCTCCCTTCCATGATAGGTCCTCTCTCCTTATATCTCTAAATTATCTTTCTTCTGCTGTCTGGAAGCCATGATCCACCCTCGGGTTTCAGACCCCAGCACTCAAACTCACCCACAGTTGGGACACAACGGGTGGATAAGACCAGAACAACGGGCCCTCCCTACATTCACAAAGCTCTCACTGGTCATTTAATTACTCACTTACCACTGAGTTCAGCAAGTTCTACTGGCAGACAGTGCACGATTTCCCCAGCACTGGGCTTAGCAAGCTCTCGGATCTTGCTCCCCGACTGCCTGCCTTTCCTCCCAGAGGTTCAGTGGGCCTGGCCTGGAGAGGGAACAGGCACTTGCAACACTGCAAGAGTTGGTGCCATTGGAGTCATTGCTTTTCTCTTGTGCTGATCTTCAGGTTGACAAGGTGGGAAACAACATGTGTTATGAACCACAGTCATAACCTACCGGGTGTCCATCATTGGTGGTAGGTCCTGAGGCCCCAACCTCTGAATCTCAAATATTTTCATAGAGGTTAAAAATCAAATGTGCCATAAAGGTATGACTGCATCATCGTGTGAGGACATGGTGACCGTCTTGAGTCACTTGAGTCACATGAGCAATTATTGTGCTTTATTTGCTCATTTGCTCTACTGTTTCTTAGTGCCTCATACAGAGAACGTGCTTGACAGATACTTGCAGAATGAGTAAAAATGATGACAAGTTCACACAAGGACCATAAAGGCAAAAACACTGGATGCTGAGTTACAGCCCCAGGGGATATTTACACAGGGTGATGGGGAGGTGATGTTTAATCTCAGCTTTAAGGGCGAAGGCTGACTCAGGAAAAGGAACAGCAAGTGCAAAGGCCAGCAGAGGCAAAGGGTCATGATGTGAGTTCTTGAGTGTTATGATCCCTACTCATCTTGTGTGAACCTTATAGGATTTAAGCTATGTTAAGTAGTTCAAAAGGGACTCAGGGAGCTTCCCTGGTGGTCCAGAGGCTAAGAATCTGCCTGCAAATGCAGGGGATATGCGTTCAGTCCCTGATCTGGGAAGATGCCACATGCCATGGAGTAACTAAGCCCGTGTGCCACAACTACTGAAGCCAGAGCGCCCTAGAGCCTGTGCTCTGCCATGAGAAGCCCGCGTCACAATGAAGAGGAGCCCCTGACCTCCACAACTAGAGGAAGCCCTCTTGCAGCAACAAAGACCCAGAGCATCCATACATAAAACTTCTAATTATCTTGTTTAAAAAATGGAGTCACAGTGGCCAATGTGAACATCCGCGTTAGGTGTTTCGAAACGTCCACAGTAGGAGTGTGAAGAGTCCTAGAGGGACAGACTAAGAGCGTTACCTTAGGAATGTGATGGGCAGCGCACCTCGCTGGAACAGAGGACCAAGACCTCCTCCTCCCCTGGGGGAACTTGACTCCTCTGAGAGAGGTCACTGAGCTGAGTGACTTGCAGCTGCTTTGCTGGAGGACCCGACTCTGTTCTGGGAGCATTTCCAGATGGAAGCTGCCCCACTCCCTGTTGGAGCAGAAGGTGACCTCCCACCCATACCTAATGTGACTTATTGCTGGTTGGGAGACAGCTGAGATGACTCCTTTCAGGACTTCTTGGAGTGGTCTGCTACCCCCTTTCCCTACCTTAAACCTGTGTTGTGTGCCATAAACCAAGTGATTCGTGAACTGAGTATTGGCTGTGTTTCTTACATCTCCAGCCCCCTGACTGCGGGGCCCTGTGGCAAACAGAGTTTGGTAGGTTGGCAGAGCTGGGAGGGGGTCATGGTTAGGGCAGAGAGGCACAGAGAAGGTGGAGGAGCCAAGGAGGGATGCCAAGTCTTGGGTCTCATAGGCCACAGGAAGGAGCTGGATTTCATACCAAGAGGAGGAAGTGAAGTCGCTCAGTCATGTCCGACTCTGCGACCCCATGGACTGTAGCCTACCAGCTTACTCTATCTATGGGGTTTTCCAGGCAAGAGTACTGCAGTGGGCTGCCATTTCCTTCTCCAACCAAGAAGAGGAAGTGGGGCTTAAAGGAGGGCTTTTAAGGAGGGGGTGGAATAGTCCATTTGCTATTGAAAGTAGCAACCCTGGAATGAAGCGCTGCCTCTGGAGTAGCCTCGCTTTCCTATGAAGACCTCTGCCTCCACAGGGCTGGCCCTGATAAACATCTTCATCTGGACCACTCGGTCCATTCGACCTCCCCGTCTTCATCAAAGGTTCTGACCTCAAACTTACTGTCATGGAATCTCGTATAAAGTATCCAGCTTTGAGACATTATTTTAGCACATCAGTTCTGCGGGCCTTTCATTTCCCCCAGGTCTTCCAGATCCTACTCTTGGCGTGCACTCCAGCATCCCAGAGCTGTGTACTTGGACTGCGCTGCTTTGGTCCAGAGTAATTTCACTTCTGTCATGAGCTGGCATCAAAGGAACCTGAAGCAGCAGCTGCAAAGCCAGGCCCCAGACATTCCCAGATCCCACTGATGATGCTCTGGAGAAGCAGCCTGGGCCTCTGTGCAGGAAGATGTGTCTCTCTAGAGCATGCAGCTGGCTGTGGTTTTATGGAAGCGGAATCATATTTCAATCTTCTCTGAGGACTCTGGGGGAGTCAAGTTTGTAGCCCACTTCCAAGACGTGTGAGACAATGAAACACGCACATCTCTGGGCTTTTTCCCCCTCTAAACTCACGTTCCAGCTGCCCAAGGGCTTTCTGGGTGGCAAAGAAATCAGTGGTAAAGAATCCGCCTGCCAAGGCAGGAGATATGGGCTCGATCCCTGGGTGGCGAAGATCCCCTGGAGGAGGAAATGACAATTCACTCCAGTATTCTTGACTGGGAAACCCCATGGACAGAGGAGTCTGGTGGGCCACAGCCCATGGGGTTGCAAAGAATCTGACATGACTGAGTGATTGAGCACACATCTCCTCTCTCCTCTCCAGCTCCCTCGAGGCATTTATTTTTTCCTTTTGTGTTCATGTAGTTTTATTAGTCACCTCAATTCCTTTTGTAGAATAAGGGGGGAGGGGATATAAAAAAGTAAAGCAGAATAAAATTATATATCCTGNATCTGACATGACTGAGTGATTGAGCACACATCTCCTCTCTCCTCTCCAGCTCCCTCGAGGCATTTATTTTTTCCTTTTGTGTTCATTTAGTTTTATTAGTCACCTCAATTCCTTTTGTAGAATAAGGGGGGAGGGGATATAAAAAAGTAAAGCAGAATAAAATTATATATCCTGCCTATGACAGGCACTTTGTTCATGACCCTCCACGCTTTCCTCTCCTCCCCTTAAAAAAAAAAAAAAAAAGGGCAAAAAACTCTAAGATGAAAATAGAGTTTGACTCTGCTTTGGACTTCATAAGTTTTCCGACATTACGCAAACATATTCTCTGTGCAGGAGAGCAAACGCAATCAAGATGACTCCACGTCAGGTGGCTGATCACCTGAAATCTTTAGTTTCTTTCTCTTTTGCCCATCTTGCATTACAAAAGCCAGAAAGTCAGACATTTTATTTCCCAGCCCCTCTTGCAATTGGATCCAGTTTTAGGGTTGCCAGAGAGCAAAAATTATTAATATTTTTATTTATATAAAATAATAACTGGGGATACCCAGTTAAATTTGGGTTTCCCATGGGACATACTTAAACAGAAATCTGTGTTTACCAAAATTTAAATTTAATGGGGCAACCTGTATCTTATTTGGCAGTCCTACTCAGTTCTTATCATAAGGTATAGATGAAAGTATGTTTGAGCACATTTGGGGACCGCTTTATTCTGGATAAAAAGAGACTACTAAAGAAAAGACTTATCTTTCCTACCATGAATGCAGTTGTGATGTCTGACACTCTAGCAGCTACTTTATCATTAAAAGGCAACATCAAAAAATTAAAGCCAAATACGCTCAGCAAGACAGAGCACAATGAGCAAGCCCAGGTCCCTGAGGGTATTCTTCAATCAATATTACTGAAAGCATCCTCGATACCCATTGGTAGTGGTGTCTTTTGGGTTTAAGTGTATCTGATGTATAATGCTGGGTTAATTTCAGGTATGCGGCAAAGTGACATAGCTATAAACATATATTACTTATAAATATTATATATAAATATATTCAGTTATATACTTTTTCAGATTCTTTTAAGATACTGAATATAGTTCCCTGTGCTGGATACTAACAGGCTTATTTTATATATAGATACCGTAGTGTGTTTCTGTTAATCCCAAGCTACCTATGCCCTCCCCCCTCATTCTCCTTTGACAACCATAAGTTTGCTTTCTATGTCTGTGAATCTATTTCCATTTTAAAATAAGTCCGTCTCATTTTTTTTAGATGACACGTGTAAGTGATATCACACAGTGTCTGTCTTTCCCTACCCAGCTTACTTAGTGTGGTGATCTCTAGCTCCATCCATGGTGCTGCAGGTGGCAGTATTTCATTATTTTTTAAGGCTGAATAATATTCCATACGTATATATACATCTTTTTAAATATAGTTTTTTAAAAAAATTTAGCTACCTCAAGCAACATATGGAATCTTTGTTCCCCAACCAGGGATGGAACTCGTGTCCCTTGCGTTGGAGGTGCAAAGGCTTAACCACTGGACTGCCAAGGAAGTTCCTACGCCATATCTTCTTTATCCACTCATCCGTCAATGGATATTTAGGTTGCTTCCTTGTCGTGGCTATTGCAAATAGTGCTGCTATGTGCACTGAGGTGCCATGTATCTTTTTGAATCAGTCTTCATCTTTTCTGGATACATGTCCAGAAGTGGAATTGCTGGATAATATGGTAACTTAGTTGCGGGTTTTTTTTTTTTTTTACATTATTTCTGCTAAATATTCAAAATCCTTACTAAAATTTCTGCAGAAAAAGANTAGCCTCCATACCCAACTAACACAACTGGCTATATAGTAATAGGTTTGTAATACTTTTCACACAAACAATGCATAAAAAACAAACACACAAAATAAACACTTTTAATCTCACAGTACAGTACCTTGAAAAGTACAGTAGCACAGTACAAGCTCAGCATACAGGGGCTGGCATTGAGTGAAGAGGCAAGAAGAGTTACTGAGGGCGGCAGGGAGATGGGAGGCTGTAGAGCTGAAAGACTGTCAGCAATAGGAGACGGAGAGAAAGCTGCAGTGTCACTCACACCTGACACTGATGGAACGCACGTGCGCATCTGTAAAAGTCTGCCACTTGAAGACTCGTATATAAGTGACTTACTATACCGATACCACAAGTAGCCAGGTGAGAAGTGGGGAAAAGAAGCCCTTTACATAGAAAAGCTCAATGCATCATTACTTGCCAGAATCTAGAATTAATTCTATACAAGTCACCTATATGTTTTAAAAGTGTAAGAAAATTAAGTAAATGCAGACAGAGCTTCATGACAGAATATTTATAAAGCCATGAAAATTATGCTCATGCAGAGTTTTTAGGAGCAAGGGGAAACGCTTATGTTATAATATTAAGCTTCAAAAGATCCAGAATCAAGGTTACATAGATAAATTAAACCCCACTAAAAACAAATCAACAGCTAGAAAAAGAATAGAAGGGAAAAGCTGCCAGAGGTTATCTCTGCATGATGGGGATATGGGTTGTTTTTTTTTTCCTTTGCCATACTTTTTTAAAGACCTTTCCAAAGTCTCTGCTTAAAATTATACTGTTTTCAAAAATGGGGGAAAACAACAGTACAAAAGCACAGCAATAAATGATTTTTTAAATAAAAAAATAAATGGATTTTGTAGACTGAACTGCCCAGCTGGGTAANTTTTTTTTTCCTTTGCCATACTTTTTTAAAGACCTTTCCAAAGTCTCTGCTTAAAATTATACTGTTTTCAAAAATGGGGGAAAACAACAGTACAAAAGCACAGCAATAAATGATTTTTTAAATAAAAAAATAAATGGATTTTGTAGACTGAACTGCCCAGCTGGGTAAATTTATAAACTGGTGGGAAGATAAGCCCAAGGAGGATGATTAACAACCTGGAATTTTCACACAGGAGACAATCCTTGACTCCCCTAGGCTCTTTGTTTTATATTCACCACTTGCCTAAGGCAGTATGTCAGACATAGCTATAGGAAGTCTGAGAGCAGTTTAACAGCAAAGGCCAGAACTGGGATCTAAAACTATCCCCACTGGGCTGGAGAGATGCCCAGGGGAAGCACAGTCAGCAAGGGGCAGCTGTAAAGGAGGAACTGGGTCAAGATCAAGGCAACAAGGCACTGAGACAAGGCTCCGGGCTTTGTCCCCACGGCCCGACTCTTCCAAGCCAGGGGAATTCACCTCCAATATAAAAGAAGATGAGAGAGAGAGATTCAACCCACAGCTGCAGGGGTGTTAGACAGAAACAATGACCTGTGCTTTTTAACATCCAGCAAACCTGGTTACAAGCAGATCAAAAAGCTCAACATTGGATCCTTTCAAGATCCAAGACTCAAGGTCTCTCACCATCCAGTTGAGGAAATTCCACAAACAACCCTAAAGGGCTGTTGGTTGCTTTTCATACATGTGGTTTATTTAAACAGTTCTCCTGGGTTTTGTGCTATAAAAACAGAGGATATAACTGCTGACTCTCTATGTTCACAGATCTATGTATACGAGCCCTAGTTCTTCCTGGGTAGAAAATTCCCATTGAGCGTTACACTCTCCGGAGACAAAAAATTCCCTAGAAAAATTCCAATCAATATAAGTGAAGTCACCTACCTAGTTCGCTTCCTCCTTTGGTGGCCCAGCAAAGGCAGTAATGCTGCATGAGCTGTTCAAGAAGCTCCATTTCATCCAGGAATTCAAGGGACTCTATTCTGTGGAATGAAAAGACAACAGTACAAACGTATCCAATTAAAAATGAAGGCCATGACGCATACCGCCAGGCATGGAAAAGCGTTCAGGATAGACTATGTGAAAAGAAGCGGGCTACAGAATAGTATATATGGCGTGGGCCTATTTTAGCTTAATTTTTGAAAAGAAGGGGGAAAAAAAAAAACTCCATAAGCAAAGTCAAAAGTGACAGATGACAAACTAGAAGAGAATATTTGTAATACAAATGACAAGGGGGTAGATTTCCTTGTTATATAAACGAGCTGTTACACTTCATTAAGAAAGAACACTTTTTAAAACTTATTTAAAAGATGGGTAAAAGACCAGATCACTGGCAAGGAGAAAAACAAGGGCTTTTCAATCTCATTTATGTGAAAAGAAATGTAAATTAACCAGGACGGCTGCCACGTCCTGCCTGCTGTCTGCTGCACCCGGCGGGGTTCTGCTCTAAGACCTTGCTTTAGAGAGCACGGACTGTGCTCCAGAACCACTGGCAAAGAAGATCTTTAAAGGAGTTTTAGTAGTGGAACCTGAGGGCATTTTTGGTGTGTGTTTTTCGTTTCAAAAGATGAACACAAGCCAAGATTTTAGGCAAATGATGAGCAAGAAATTTCCCTTCACCTTGGAAGTTTATTACAAATCCACTGAACACTCTGGGTGGAATGTATGGAGTCAGAAAGCAAGATCAAGAAATATGGTTGAATGGCAAAAATTAGGAGTCTGATTATCGATCAAAGTTTGCTCTATTTCATAGGATAGGGCAAGATTAAAACTCCAAAGCTGACATGGATGGATTTTAGAATATTTAAGTTAAATGTAAATTCTAATTAAGCTGGAGGTTTTATTCTTCGGACTAACTGAAGAAACTGCCGGAGGGTTTCTTTTATTACATTATAAACGGAGTTTTGTCTACTACTCAAAATAAAGTGGTCCTCCTTAAAAACATGTTGTGCACCTGACACTAATGTTGTCTGTCAATTATTTCTCAATTTGAAAACCTGTGTCGTTAGCACATATCCACACATCAATATAAATACCAGGCACCACTAAACAGGATATGGTAACCTGAACACCTTGACATGCAGAGATAAATATAGGCTACCATTAAGCTTTTGAAAGGATGGTGGTTTACAGACAAATACATGTATCAACCTACTGATTCAAAAAATACAAATCTATAGGTTGATAAATATTTATACNTTAGTAGTGGAACCTGAGGGCATTTTTGGTGTGTGTTTTTCGTTTCAAAAGATGAACACAAGCCAAGATTTTAGGCAAATGATGAGCAAGAAATTTCCCTTCACCTTGGAAGTTTATTACAAATCCACTGAACACTCTGGGTGGAATGTATGGAGTCAGAAAGCAAGATCAAGAAATATGGTTGAATGGCAAAAATTAGGAGTCTGATTATCGATCAAAGTTTGCTCTATTTCATAGGATAGGGCAAGATTAAAACTCCAAAGCTGACATGGATGGATTTTAGAATATTTAAGTTAAATGTAAATTCTAATTAAGCTGGAGGTTTTATTCTTCGGACTAACTGAAGAAACTGCCGGAGGGTTTCTTTTATTACATTATAAACGGAGTTTTGTCTACTACTCAAAATAAAGTGGTCCTCCTTAAAAACATGTCGTGCACCTGACACTAATGTTGTCTGTCAATTATTTCTCAATTTGAAAACCTGTGTCGTTAGCACATATCCACACATCAATATAAATACCAGGCACCACTAAACAGGATATGGTAACCTGAACACCTTGACATGCAGAGATAAATATAGGCTACCATTAAGCTTTTGAAAGGATGGTGGTTTACAGACAAATACATGTATCAACCTACTGATTCAAAAAATACAAATCTATAGGTTGATAAATATTTATACACACAAGAAAAAGAATATACTCCAATTTATTCACAGCACACAACTGCTCTATACTTCATGCACTTTACTTGAAAATTGTTTTAAAACAACAAGCATGTATTTCTTTTATAATGAGGGGAAAAGTCCACTTAAAAATCCGTAAGCAGACTCCCCACCCCACCCCCCAGGACCCCTTGGGCAACGTGACTTTTCTCCTTTTCCAAAACACAGGGATTGTGCAAGATTTCTACTGCAGAGGTGTAACTGCTTATTTTGACTAAAATAATCTGTTTGGGCATAAACCTTATCTTGGCTAATAGCTAATGAGTTACTCTCAAGGAGCTTGCAATGTTTAATCTATGTTAGCAGCAGTTAACTTGTTTCAAAACAGGTCTAGTTTGGGGTTGGGTTTTTTTTTTTTTAAACATTAAAAGGTATGGACAATGATGCCTTTCATTCACAATTATTTGCCATGGAGCAGACTCTTGTCAATCCCCCATACCTGATCACTTCGGCACGAGGCAACCTGCTGTACAACTCCATCATGTCGATGGCTGACGCTGACTCCCACCCGCTGGACAGGAGCCGTTCTCTCTAAAACGTGGGGCGGAGAGAAAGGGAGATGACAGGAGCTGTCACACGACCCGAGGCGCTCTTTGCACACACAGCTTCCCTCGGAGGGTTCCTCTTTCAAAAGCCCATTCTGGACCCTCTCATCTGTCTGTTCATTTTCCCCATTTTCTCTACTCAACAGGTACTGTTACAATGGGGGCACCCTAAAGTATAATATTTAAAGAGAAATAAAGGAAGAAACTGTTCTATATAAGCAACAGGTTTTTAAAGGGCCCTGGTGGTAATGACACATGCCATGTAAAAACTAAGCCCTTTAATTGGGAGTAGGGATAGGGAAGTGCCTCTTCACCAAAAAATTTCTAAATTTTGCAATTACAGTTTGCAAGAATTAAAGTCAAGTACAAAGTGGGAATCATGTTTGGATCCTGATTCAAATACACCAACCGTGAACAATTTTTTAGATGACTGGTAAAAACCGAGTATGAATTGGGTGGCTGTCAGCTGCTATGAAGGAGCATGTCAACTTGTCAGATGTGATCATGGTATTATCATTATCCTGGGCAGAGGAAGGTCCTTACTGGTAGGAGATTCACACTGAAGTACTTACGAGGGAAATGAAACAGTGTCTGGGATTTGCCTTAAATATTCCAACGATATGCTCAGACACTCAGTCATGTCTGACTCTTTGTAACCCCATGAACTGTAGCCCGTCAGGCTTCTTCTCTGTCCGTGGGATTATCCAGGCAAGAACACTGGAGTGGGTTGCCATTTCCTCCTCCAGGGGATCTTTCTGACCCAGCGATTGAGCCCACATCTACTTGTGAATCCTGAACTGCTGGCAGACTCTTTACCACTGAGCCACCTTTCCAATGACACCACCAACAAAAACTTGGGGGGAGGGGTAACAATATGGCAATGACAAAATATTATTAATTACTGAAGCTGGGTGGTGGGACATAGGTATTTGCTTTAATCATTCCCTCTACTCTTTACGTTGCTTGAAAAACAGCATAATAAAAAATTAAAGTAACCGGAGACAGGAAATGTAAACTTGTATCTTCCATTCCAGGATGGTAGCACAGGGCTTGGATCTCCCACTCACGATGAACCAGTGGCCCACGTGGAGCCCCGGCTGGCCGCAGGCAGGCACTCCGGAAGGACTCTCACATTCTCCCATCTGCGTAGGGAGGAGGCCCTTTCTCAGTTGGCCAGGGTACAAGAGGACGTCTGGGCCTCTGCCCTCTGACCTGTGACTCCAGCGACTTGCAAGTCTCCACTCCGGCCAGGTCACACTGTCGTCTCCGTAGGTTCTCGATCATGATCTGCCCAAACCGGTCACCCATGTTCACCTGGGAAGGGAGAGGGGAGGCTGGGCACTGCCGCAGGGTCTCTCTGGTTCTTAAAACATGCAAAATAAAATAACCACATCCTGTCGCTAAGCAGTCAAGGCTGGTAATCCCCAGTGCAGGTCATGGAACCCCAAGTGCAGTGCTGATGGAGTATGGCCCTCAAAAGGCAACTGGGCAGTGTTCATCCAATGTAAACACTCAGCCTGGAACCAGATAACTCCACTGCCAGGAGCCTGTCTCACAGCTAGACTTGTGCATGTGAAGATGCAAGAACATTTACTACAGCACTATATATAATAGAAAGGATCTGGAAAGAACTTAAATACCCATTGCTTGGGGTTAAATAAATTCTGGCAGGTTTATACAATGAAATACCATACAGCCGTGAAAACATGAAAACATAAAAAGAAGATAGACAGATATGAGATGGCCCCTAAGATAAACTCTTGAAAAGTAATTTACAAGAATATGTATAATATGCTCCCATCTATCTGTAGGGGGGAAAAAATCTCTCTTCACATTTATATATGCACAGGAAAATTCTAGAATACAGCAAGGTTGCTTCCCAGGTTAGAGGCTGAGGTCTGTGATAGATGAGAGACTTTTCTTTGTTTATCCTTTAAACTATATGATTTTTTTTTTTGCATGTGGCATTACTTTCTGATTAAAGAAGAAAGGCAATGCCAAAGAATGTTCAGACTACTATACAACTGCGCTCATTTCACATTCTAGCAAGGTAATGCTCAATATCCTTCAAGCTAGGCTTCAACATGTGAACCAAGACCTTTCAGATGTATTTCAAAGCAGGATTTAGAAAAGGCAGAGGAACCAGATATCAAATTGCCAACACCCGTTGGATCACAGAAAAAGCAAGGGAATTCCAGAAAAACATCTCCTGCACTGACTACGCTAAAGACTTTGACTGTGAGGATTACAATAAACTGTGGAAAATTCTTAAAGAGACAGGAGTACAAGACCACCTCATCCACCTCTGAATTTATAAAAAAAAAAAAGGGGGGGTTTTAAAAAACATCATGTACATATGTGTGCAAAATGGCTGATGCATGTCAATGTATGGCAAAAACCACTATAATACTGTAGAGTAATCAGCCTCCAATTAAAATAAATAAATAAAAAACATCATGTATATATGTGTGCAAAACAAAATATCATGCACATAAATGTAGCAGGCACACTGATACTTTGTCATATATAAGGTATCAAAAATTCAGCACTTTAACAATATATGAAGTGATTCCCTAATCCTCTGCAAGTCAAGAACCAATGTTACTCTTTTTTGGGGAGGATGCATAGAGCTTATGTGGCAGTAACGATATAATTGCAGACTATTCATTCAGAATAGAAGCATATTTATGAGCACAAACTCCTTCATTTTATTGCCTTGGTTTGATATTGGCTTGATATTTAATAGCTGTGAGCAACATACCTAATCCCTTGGTTTAAACCCTTATCTGTAAAACCAGGATAGTACTAGTACCTACCTTGTGGGCTGTTGTAGTGATTAAACAGGTTAATATATGTGAAACTCAAAGAAAAGCGCTGGCTATATAAGTAATCAAATTCTAAGAATCTGAAATCATTATTACTGAAATAATCATCATCCATGTTGTTTTGTCATTTAACTGTTAATTGAGTAACAACATAAGACATATAAGCAATTGACAAACATAAGGCTGATGATTCTGTACTTGTCAGGAAATAAATGAATTAAAAGTTGATTATTCACAAAATGAAGGTGGTGGGCAGGGTTTAAGCCCTTTGAGAGACAGCTGTGGTCAACATACTAAAAACTAGTACAATCTCAGCCCTGCACCAAAGTGACAGGGTCTCTGGCCAAAATTTATTTAACCCCTTATCTCTCACCTGATGTTAAATAAAGAACACACAAATGAAACAGTGCACACCTGAAATGTGTGGAAACGTGGGGGGTGAAATTCTTTCTTCCCGGGTATTGTCCCAAAAACAGAGACAGGTCACCAGGATTTATCCACGTTGACAGTACAGACTGATGAGGCCAGCAGCCATTATATTCATTTACCAGGTCAAAAGACTACGTCTGCGGCTTCCCTGGTGGTCCAGTGGTTAAGAATCCACTTTGCAATGCAGGGGATGCCAGTTTGAACCCTGGCCTGGAAGATCCCACATGCCTCGGAGCAACTAAGCCCATGAGCCGCAACTACTAAAGCCCATGTGCCCTAGAGTGCGCTCCACAAAACAAGCCACTGCGACAAGAAGTCTGAGCACCATATTCAAGAGTAGCCCCACTCTGCAACCAGAGAAAGCCCACGTGCAGCAGCGAAGACCCAGGGCAGTCAAAAATAAATACATCATATTGAGATATCTTTTTTTAAAAAAGACTGAATCTGAGGAATGCTTCCAATTAAAGAGAGGAAAAGAAGAAAAATCAACCAACCAAGAACCACCCATACCAGAACCTGGGCTGGATGTGGGGTGGGGAAGACAGGAGACCAAGGTCCAGCCCCAGACCTGTTTGTAGCTACGTGACATGGGGCAAGGCCCTGCACTGCCCTTATCTGCAATAACATTTGAAAATAAAATAAAAAGCGGTACAAAAAAAACCAAAATAAAATCAATAAAGCGAAACTAAAATAAGCAATAAAAGTAGCTGACATGTACTGGCACTGCTTATCATCAGGCCACTGCTGTTCAGCATCTCAGGGGTTCCCATAGTAATCCAGAGAGGCTAGTCTTCTTCTTTTTTTAATGAATGCACTTGCCAAATTTAGTCTGGATTATTTAGACCTGAGAGCCAGGTATTCTTATCCCTGGGGCTCTGAGAGATCCAAATAATAACTGAGTTAATAACAGCTTACTTAATGCTGTCAATGCTTGTGCCCGTTAACTCGTTTATGAACTATGAGGTTGGGGTACCATTATCCTCATTTTTCAGATGAGGAAACAGGCACAGAGAGGTCCAGTAACTTGTCCAGCTCACAGAGCTAGGCAGTCTCTCCACAGCATGAACTCCCCACCACAGAGCAGTCCTGCTGCAGGTCACACAGACCCAAGGCAAATTATTCCGAAACACTAAAACATGACCCTTTAGGCACCAGATGAGAAGAGACCAGCAAGCCACAGGCCAGACTCAGTGATAAATTAGGAAAGTGAAGTGAATTCTCTAGGAATTCAGTCCTTGGAATTCTCCACGCCAGAATACTGGAGTGGGTAGCCTTTCTCTTCTTTAAGGGATCTTCCCAACTCAGGGACTGAACCCAGGTCTCCTCCATTTTAGGAGCTGTGAGCTCACTGAATGAGCTCGGCTCAGCTCATTCCAACTGAGCCACAGGAAATGTTACAGTAAAATCCTAGATTTCTAATCTCTCTTGAAAAGTTGGGAGTTCAGGCAACTCTAGGCTCACTCCATATGGTAACAACTGACTGGCACTGAAAAGCAGGCATCTGTGAAATGGGACGTGGGTGTCCCAGGTCACCACAGGCCCCACTACTTCTTAACATATGACAGCTGGCCAGCTTCTTCCGTTTACATCACTATCTGCCTCTGAAGGCATGTGACAGCCAAAATTGACAGCCTACCCTGTTGACAGCCAAAATTCCCTTCATCAAGATCTATGACGTTATAGTAAACACAGTGATAAAGTAAGAACACAAAAAGTTTCCTTAAAGGCCAAGATGGAAGCTCCAGAAACTCTAGATAAAAGTCTGCAGGCAGTCATGAACTCAAAAATACTAGGTTTAGGACAGTTGTTAGGAATCCACCCTGGAATGCAAGAGACACTGATTCAGTCCCTAGCCTGGGAAGATCCCACATGCCACCTGGCAACTAAGCTCACGTGCCATGACTACTGTGCGCTCGCTCTCGAGCCCGTGCTCCGCAGCAAGAGAAGCCACCACAACAAGCCCTGGAACCATAACTAGAGAGTAGTCCCTGCTGGCTGCTACCAGAGAAAGCCCATATGCAGCAACGAAAACCCAGTTCAACCAAAAAAAAAAAAAAAAAATTAAATAAATAAACCCCAAGAAAAGAAAAGAATACTAGGCTTGCTGGAATCGATTAACAAAGGAGCTACAGAGGCAGAAGGAAAATGTAAGGGAAAGCATATTCCAAGGGTGCTCAAGAGAGAGAAAGCCACCCCTGGAGTCCTGCACAGAACCTGGATTTCTTGAGCTTCCTCTTACCTGTTCGTAGTTTATGAACATGGCAGCCTCAAAACTGTTGGCGGCCCACTTGAGGAGGTTTGCAGACTGCTCTGGAGTCATGTACACCAGCACACATTCAGCTATCAGGAGGGTTGGCAATCTTAAGGGGAGAAAAAAAAGGCACACAAATATGTTTTCATCCAGATGGGACTCTCTAAATGCACTCACGTTGTAGTTCATACCTCAGTGCTTTCGGTTTTCATATTAACAATCAGTGTAATACGACTCTAAGTTTTACAATGCAAAAAGGTGAGTGATCAGCAATCATTTTTGTCTCGCGGCTGAAAATGCAGACTATTAACATGGCTACAGGTTCTTCCTAACTGTGCATCCACACTGTGGCACGGAGCAGGCAGAGTCTCCCACTCAGGAGGCAGAGTTTATTTCCTCCCCCTGGAATCTGGGTGAGTCGTGTAACTTGCTTTGGAACAGCAACAAAGGTGACACCAGCAGAAGCTTGGAAATGACCTGGACGCTGCCACTTGCTCTCTTACTGTACTTGGAAACCTGAAACCACTATGGGAATGAACCCAAGCTAGCTTGCCCTAGGAGGCGAGGTACTGCGGTTGAGAATGACGCAGTTCCACTGACCAATCTGTTCTCCACACATGAACGAACCCCAAAGAACATGAGCTAAACTTGGCCCCTAGCAGATGAACCACCCAGCTAAGCCCAGGCCAGGTAACGAAGGCTATTTGGGAATTTTTTATATGATTTTTGCAACTTCTTTGTAGACTTGAATCATTTAAAAAATGAAGTTAAAGATATTTACAATATATTTTGTAAAACGTAGCCATTAGCAACATTAGAAAGAGGATTAACACTTTTCAAAATATAACTGAAAGAAAAGCAGGCAAGACAGCCTATAAAGGAAAACAGAGAACACAAATAAAACCACAGGGAAGAATATGTAATCTGAATACTTGTTACACCAATTTTGTTTCCTCTATTTCGTTGATCTCTAAAGTGAGGCAAAACTTCCTATGAAGATCTGGTCCAATTTATACACAATTACTTCCATGACCTACCAGCACATCTTCCAAACAGCTGGCTATACAGCTGCAGCTGTACTCAGAGTCAGATGCAGCTGACGCAGGGGCCTAATATGTGCCGATTTCTGCTCAACTGTTTTCACATGTGCTACCTGATCTTCAAAACCATCGTGTGAAATAGTTTTTATTGCAGTTCATAAAACGAGGACACTAAGGCTCAAAGAGATTAAAAAAACAAACCCCCAAAACCCTGCCCTCTATTAAACAACTAGTAAGCAGAAGTAAGCTTCCTGGCAGGAAAGTTATGACAAATCTAGACAGTGTGCTGAAAAGCAGAGACATTACTCTGCTGATAAAGGTCTGTACAGTTAAAGCTATGGCCTTCCCAGTAGTCACAAATGGTTTTGAGAGTTGGACTGTAAAGAAGGTGGAATGCCAAAGAACTGATGCCTTCAAACTGTTCAGTTCGGTTCAGTTCAGTAGCTCACTCATGTCTGACTATTTACAACCCCACAGACTGCAGCATGCCAGGCTTTCCTGTCTATCACCAACCCCTGGAGCTTACTAAAAACTCATGTCCATCAAATTGGTGATGTCATCCAACCATCTCATCCTCTGTCGTCCCCTTCTCCTGTCTTCAGTCTTTCCCAACATCAGGGTCTTTTCAAATGAGTCAGTTCTTCACATCAGGTGGCCAAAATATTGGAATTTCAGCTTCAGCATCAGTCCTTCCCATGAATAGTCATGACTGATTTCCTTTAGGATGGACTGGTTGGATCTCCTTGCAGTCCAAGGGACTCTCAAGAGTCTTCTCCAACACCACAGTTCAAAAGCATCAATTCCTTGGTGCTCAGTTTTCCTTATAGTCCAACTCTCACATCCATACATGACTACTGGAAAAACCATAGCTTTGACTAGATGGACCTTTGCTGGCAAAGTAATGTCTCTGCTTTTTGATGTGCTATCTAGGTTGGTCATAGCTTTTCTTTCAAGGAATAAGAGTCTCTTAATTTCATGGCTGCAGTCACCATCTGTAGTGATTTTGGAGCCCCCCAAAATAAAATCTCTCACTATTTCCATTGTTTCCCCATCTATCTGACATGAAGTGATGATCTTAGTTTTCTGAATGTTGAGTTTTAAGCCAACTTTTTCACTCTCCTCTTTCCCTTTCATCAAGAGGCTCTTTAGTTCTTCTTCACTTTCTGCCATAAGGGTGATGTCATTTGCAGATCTGAGGTTATTGATATGGCTCCTGGCAGTCTTGATTTCAGCTTGTGCTTCATCCAACCCAGCGTTTCTCATGATGTACTCTGCATATAAGTTAAATAAGCAGGGTGACAATGTACAGCCTTGACATACTCCTTTTCCTATTTGGAACCAGACTGTTGTTCCATGTCCAGTTCTAACTGTTGCTTCCTGACCTGCATACAGATCTCTCAGAAGGCAGGTAAGGTAGTCTGGTATTCCCATATCTTTAAGAATTTTCCACAATTTGTTGTGATTCACACAGTCAAAGGCTTTGGTGTAGTCAATAAAGCAAAAGTAGATGTTTTTTTGGAACTCTCTTGCTTTTTTGCTGATCCAGCAGATGTTGGCAATTTGATCTCTGGTTCCTCTGCCTTTTCTAAATTCAGCTTGAACTTCTGGAAGTTCACAGTTCACATACTGTTGAAGCCTGGCTTGGAGAATTTTGAGCATTACTTTACTAGCATGTGGAGAAGGCAATGGCACCCCACTCCAGTACTCTTGCCTGGAAAAATCTCATGGACGGAGGAGCCTGGTAGGCTGCAGTCCATGGGGTCGCCAAGAGTTGGACACAACTGAACGACTTCACTTTCACTTTTCACTTTCATACACTGGAGAAGGAAATGGCAGCCCACTCCAATGTTCTTGCCTGGAGAATCCCAGGGACGGGGGAGCCTGGTGGGCTGCCGTCTATGGGACCACACAAAGTCGGACATGACTGAAGTGACTTAGCAGTAGTAGCAGTTACTAGCGTGTGAGATGAGTGCAATTGTGCAGTAGTTTGAGCATTCTTTGGCATTGCCTTTCTTTGGGATTGGAATGAAAAATGACCTTTTCCAGTCCTGTGGCCACTGCTGAGTTTTCCAAACTTGTTGGCATATTGAGCGCATCACTTTCACGGCATCATCTTTTAGGATTTGAAATAGCTCAACTGGAATTCCATCACCTCCACTAGCTTTGTTTGTAGTGATGCCTCCTAAGCCCCACTTGATTTTGCATTCCAGGATGTCTGGCTCTAGGTGAATGATCACACCATCATGATAATCTGGGTCGTGAAGATTTTTTTTGTACAGTTTCTTCTGTGTATTCTTGCCACCTCTTCTTAATATCTTCTGCTTTTGTTAGGTTCATACCATTTCTGTCCTTTATTGAGCCCATCTTTGCATGAAATGTTCCCTTGGTATCTCTCATTTTCTNCTCTAGGTGAATGATCACACCATCATGATAATCTGGGTCGTGAAGATTTTTTTTGTACAGTTTCTTCTGTGTATTCTTGCCACCTCTTCTTAATATCTTCTGCTTTTGTTAGGTTCATACCATTTCTGTCCTTTATTGAGCCCATCTTTGCATGAAATGTTCCCTTGGTATCTCTAATTTTCTTGAAGAGATCTCTAGTCTTTTCCATTCTATTGTTCTCCTCTATTTCTTCGCATTGATCACTGAGGAAGGCTTTCTTACCTCTTCTTGCTATTCTTTGGAACCCTGCATTCAAATGGGCATATCTTTTCTTTTCTCCTTTGCCTTTAGCTTCTCTTCTTTTCTCAGTTATTTGTAAGGCCTCCTCAGACAACCATTTTGCCTTTTTGGATTTCTTTTTCTTGGGGATGGTCTTGATCACTGACTCCTGTACAATGTCATGAGTCTCCATTCATAGATCTTCAGGCACTCTATCAGATATAATCCCTTGAATCTATTTGTCACTTCCACTGTATACCTCTTAGGGATTTGATTCAGGTCATACCTGGAAGGTCTACTGATTTTCCCTACTTTCTTCATTNTGATCACTGACTCCTGTACAATGTCATGAACCTCCGACCATAGTTCTTCAGGCACTCTGTCTATCAGATCTAATCCCTTGTATCTTTTTTTATTTCCACTGTATAATCATAAGTGGAAGCTAGAAAAAACTTCTGGAAGTCCCCTGGACAACAAGGAGATCAAACCAGTCAATCTTAAGGGAAATTAACCCTGAATATTTGTTGGAAGGACTGATGCTGAAGCTGAAACTGCAGTATTTTGGTCATCTGATACAAACAGTTGACTCACTGGAAAAGTCCCTGATGCTGGGAAAGATTGAGGGAAGAAAAAGAGGGTGTCAGAGGATGAGATGGCTGGATGGCATCACCGTTGCAATGGACATGACCTTGGGCAAACTTCAGGAGATGGGGAGGGACAGAGAGTCCTTGCATGCTACAGTCCATGTGGTCACAAAGAGTCAGACTCGACTGGGTGCCTGAACAACAATAACAACAAGCAGAAGTGAAACAGGAATCCAGGGTAAGATCCCAAGATTTGTGCTCTCTTCATCCTGAGTGGGCTCCAGGCCCACTGGCACCAGCTTTAACTAATCTCCTGCTGACCTCCACAGACCCACATGCTCCCAAGAAATCCAGCAACACACCCTTCAAAGTCAAGACTTTCCTTCTGCTAAAAGAATACACACCACTTGCTCAACATTGCTAATTATTAGAGAAATGAAAATCAAAACTACAATGAGGTATCCCCTCCTGCTCATTCAAAAGTCTACAAATAACAAATGCTGGAGAAAAGGGAACCCTCCTGCACTGTTGGTGGGAACATAAGTTGGTGCACCCACTATGGAAAACAGTATGGAGGTTCCTCAGAAAACTAAAAATAGAATTGCCATATGATCCAGCAATCCCCCTCCTAGACACATATCTGGACAAAACTACAATTCAAAAAGATACAGGCACTCCTATGGTCAAAGCAGCACTATTCACGACAGTCAAGATGTGGAAGCAACCTAAACGTCCACCGACAGAGGAACGGACGAAGATGTGGTGCACACACAATAAAATGCTCCTCAGTTATAGAAAAGAACGAAACAGCGACATCTGCATCAGGACCGACGCAACTAGAGATTATCATACTAAGTGAAGTAAGTCTGAAGAGAAGGACAAATACCACATGACAGCACTTATTCGTGGAACTCAAAGCATGGCACAAATGAACCTATCTACGAAACAGAAACAGACTCACAGAGATCAAATCTGTGGCTGCCAAGGGTACAGGGGGCAAAGGAGGAATGGACCGCGAGTCTGGGATTAGCAGACGTAAACAATTATATATAGAATGGATACTCAGCAAGGTCCCCCTGT
Source organism: Neotragus moschatus (assembly GCA_006410615.1). Lineage (NCBI taxonomy): Eukaryota > Metazoa > Chordata > Mammalia > Artiodactyla > Bovidae > Neotragus > Neotragus moschatus. The sequence goes on along the minus strand of SJYA01002948.1, from coordinate 1,891,772 downwards.
ACAGCACAGGGAACTATACTCAGTGTCCTGGGATAAATCGTAATGCAAAAGAATATAAACAAGAATGTAAATGTGTGTATAACAGTCACTGTGCGGTACAGCAAAAGCTAACACAACACTGTTTATCAGCTCTACTTCAATTAAAAAAATAAATTTAAGAAAACGCACCATATTCTGCAATTTGTGAACCATGTAAGGGTCTCCCCAGAGGAAAAAAGAAGTATAAATACTCTTGGCAATGTATGCACCTTACTTCTGAACACTCAAGTGAGACAGATTCAGACAGTAAACCTGGAGTGACAAAGCCCATTTTGACACCTGGGCTGGTGGGGACGTAAATCCTGTCAATGACAACCTAGTTGATGATTCCAAAAGAAATGTAAGCAAGAACTTCAGTACGCTGAGATGACAGCCATCGCCAAGCCGATGCATCGCCAAGATCACTCTTCCACCCTCTGCACCCCCTCAGCCTCCATCGCCCGAAGCCCGTCTGCATTTGAGTCAGTCCTTAGCCTCCTTCTCCCCTCTCAGGAGACTGGGGGTGTCTCTCTCCCTCAAAGGCAGGTAGCTCAGCCTGTGCTCCTCCTCCTCCCTTCCCTGCCCTCCAATGATTCCCTTGTTGCTCATGTTTCATTGTTTGCCACTGGTTCCCCACCTTCAATTTATTTATTTAAAATAGCCTTCCCTTTCCCTTCCCTTCCTTCCAAACCTCTCCCTTGAGTCTTTCACCTCAGATATCCTGGGAAGTGTTATCCTCACCTACGGCAGACCAAGCAGATATGCCTTTTCCTCCCACTAGCTCTTTATCCACTTGACCAGCATCACTGTGCTAAAACCACACCTCCCACTGCCCTCCTCTGCCTCCCAAAGGTACCCACACTCAAGAATCTGGTGTGCACCCTTCTGGTCCATTTTACAAACCCTCCCTTGATGTATACACATAATCACAAAAATACAGTATTTGGGGGGAGGAGTTGATTTTACACATTTGGTATCACACTCTGCATATAATTCTGCCATCTAGTTTTTAAAAACTCAACATTAACCTTTTGAGCTCTCTCCAAAGTCATGCATTTTACGTATCATTCATCCATTCTCCTCCTGATGGACATTTCAGTTGTTTCAAGTTTTCTGCTACTAAAACTGAAAGCCGCAGTGAACATCCTCCTTGTACATACATGTAGACCTTCTCCGGAGAGACACATCCAAACATGGAACTGCAATATCACATGATACCGGCAATTTTACTAAATCCCAGATTGCTCCTTGCAGTGTCATACCAAGATCACTTCTACCAGTGGTGTATGACCATTCCTTTCCCCCAGTATCCGTGTCAACACTTGATACTGTCAGACTTCTACCTTTCTGCCAACCTGGTGGTAGTAAAATAGAATTTCATCTGATTACTACTGAAGTTCAATACCATTTCAACATGATACCCAGTTTCCTCTGAGCTGCCTGGTCATCTAACCTTTGCCCATTTTTCCACCAGACTTTAAAAAAAAGAAACAGTAGCTATTCTTTTATACCCTGGATGCGAATCCTTTCTTTATATGTTACAATTACATGTTTTATGCATACAATTATCTTCCCCCAAACTTATATTAGGAATCAGTATTTTACAAAAGCGATACAAGCGATTCTCATGGGAAAACATACTTAAGGAACACTGCTTTGGCAACCCACTCCAGTACTCTTGCCTGGAAAACCCCATGGGCAGAGGAGCCTGGTGGGCTGCAGTCCATGGGGTCGCAAAGAGTCAGACATGACTGAGCGACTTCACTTTCACTTTTCACTTTCCTGCATTGGAGAAGGAAATGGCAACCCACTCCAGTGTTTTCGTCTGGAGAATCCCAGGGACGGAGGAGCCTGGTGGGCTGCCGTCTATGGGGTCACACAGAGTCGGACACGACTGAGGCGACTTAGCAGCAGCAGCAGCAGCTTCTTAAAAAACTTCAGAAAACTACTCTAAATAGCAGTGAAATGATAAAGATTACAGAGGACAAAATGGTATATGTAATTACACTGTACTTCCAACTGGCCTTATCCCCAATTAGCATGAAATCACAAATGTAAGAGGTTAAAAAAAAAAATCTCACTGTGTACTCATGTTACATTTCTTTAACTTCTCTTCCAGGTCAGCTGTATCTCGGAGATCTGCTCCAATGATGGCATATCTTGTTGAATCCAACATGTGCCCATCTGTAAATGCAAGAAGAGATGGTAATTTCAACAGAAACTGATCAGGAAGAGATTGTAACTTCAATGGATGTGGATTTTTCAAAACGAAAGTAAATGTACTGTTTTTCTCCACTATAAAAATGCATGTTCATTATGAGGGGAAAAAAATCAGGAAGTGAAAATTAACTAAAATCATACCTTTCAAAGATAACTATTAGTGTTTTAATGTATAACATTCTATCCCTTTTTCTATGTGCTTAAATTCATATACACAACACAGACACATCCTCCTCCCCCTCCCCCCTCAAATACACACACACACACACTAAAACCATACCTTTCAAAGATAACTATTAGTGTTTTAATGTATAACATTCTATCCCTTTTTCTATGTGCTTTAATTCATATACACAACACGGACACATCCTCCCCCCCATCTCTCCCCCCTCAAATACACACACACACACACACACACACACACATATACATCTTGCACAATAAAAGAAAATGGGACCACCCAATACTTGTTCTGAAAGCTTTTCCTATTTAACAACAGTATCAGGAACAAATGAACTTACTTACAAAACAGGAAGAGACTCACAGGCTTAGAGAATGAACTTATGGTTGCTGGGGGCAAGGATGGGGGAAGGGACAGTTAGGGAGTTTGGGATGGACATATTCACACTGCTATATTTAAAATGGACAACCAACAGTCGCATACTATACAGCACATGGAACTCAGTTCAATGTTATGTGGCAGCCTGGATAGCAGAGGAGTCTGGGGGAGAATGGTTACATGTATATGTATGGCTGAGTCCCCTTGCTGTTCACCTGAAACTATCGTAACGTTGTTAATCAGCTATATTCCAGTATAAGATAAAACGTGGAAAACAACAGTACGAGGGACAACATTCTCTTTAATGATTTCAGTGCTTCACTGAGTAGGTAAAACAACTTACTTAGCCAATCACTCAGTATTAGGCAGTATTTCCAAACACTTCATCTGAAGCATTGCAATGAATATCCTTATATACATATTTTTACAAAGGACTTGCCCAGTTATGCTGGTTATGATGAGCAGAATCAGGAGATCAAAGAGGAAGCCTATTTCAATATCGGTACTAATTGCTCTCAAAATGTTTTGTCAATTTGCAAGATATTACATTTAAAAGAAAACAGTTGATGTACTAAAGTATTTACAGATAAAACAATATTTTGTTGTTCAGTTGCTAAGTTGTGCCTGACTCTGCAAACCCATGGACAGCAGCATGACAGGCTACCCGGTCCTTCACTATCTCCCGGACGGAGTTTGCTCAAATTCACGTCCGTTGAATGGGTGAGGCTATCTAACCCTCTCACCTTCTGCCACCCTCTTCTCCTTCTGCCTTCTATCCTTCCCAGCATAAGGGTCTTTTCCAATAAGTCAGCTCTCCACATCAGGTGGCCAAAGTATTGGCGCTCCAGCTTCAGCATCAGTCCTTCCAATGAATATTTAGGGTTGACTTTCTTTTTTTTTTTCATTTCATCTGAAAATATATTTTTGTATCTCTAAAAGATAAGGATTGTTTTAAAAACACAACTACAGTATCTTTTTTACACTTAGAATGAATAATAGTAATTCTGTAATATGAGCCATCCAGTCTAGATTCACATTTCCAGTTTCGAATGTGTTTTTGCTGGCTTCCCACTGCCCTGTGAAGGCAATGACAAGCCCTTGGCCACCTGTGTCTGGGTGGTTCGTGCATCCTGAAGAAGATTCTGGGCTCAAATTAAATCACAGAGACCTCCCACGAACAGGGTCAGTGGCAGAGAATGGCTGCAGGAGGTCCAGACGCCTGACCTGGCTCGGCTGACCCCTTGCTGGCCTAGGAATTAGGTTGTGGAAGGGATGGAGATGCTGTGCTTCAAAGCCAGGGAGCTCCGCCTAGGGAGTCTTCAGAACCCAAACCCTGTGCCACAGCCCCACACAGTCCTGTGGCATCAGACCCTGAGGGGCGTGGGGGAGGGGGCAGGATTGACTTTCTTGAGGACTGACTAGCTTAATCTCCTTGTCCAAAGGAGACAAGAGTCTTCAAGAGTCTTCTCCAGCACCACAGTTCAAAAGCATCAATCTTTGGCGCTCAGCTTTCTTTGTGGTCCAACTCTCACATCTGTACATTACTGGAAAAACCATAGCTTTCACTATATGGACCTTTACTGGTAAAGTGATGTCTCTACTTTTTAATACGCTGTCTAGGTTTGTCACAGCTTTCCTTCCAAAGAGTAAGTGTCTTTTAACCACCATCTGCAGTGATTTTGAAGCCCAAGAAAATAAAATTTGTCACTGCTTCTACTTTTTCCGCTTCTATTTGTGTTGAAGCGATGGGAACAGATACCATTGTCTTAGTTTTCTGAATGTTGAGTTTTAAGCCAACTTTTTCACTCTCTTCTTTCACCCTCATTAAAAGGCTCTTTAATTCCTCTTCATTTTCTGCCATTAGAGTGGCATCATCTGCATATTTGAGTCTGTTGATATTTCTCCCAGCAATCTTCATTCCAGTTTGTGATTCATCCAGCCAGGGATCTCGCATGAAGTACTCTGCATGTAAGTTAAATAAACAAGGTGACAACATACAGCCTTGTCGTACTTCTTTCTCAATTTTGAACCAGTCTGTTGTTCCACGTAACAACTGTTGCTTCTTGACCCACATACAGGTTTCTCAGGAGGCAAGTAACATAATATTCCCTTTAAGATATTCCAACAGAGATTGGATGAAATGGTATATATTGTGATTCTCAAGCTTTGGCAGGAATCAGAATCACCCAGAGGACTTGTTGAAACAACTGATCAGGCTCTACTCCCTGAGTTTCTGATTTATACTTTTTCAAAATGTTATTGTTATTCAGTCACTAAGTTGTATCTGACTCTTTGTGATCCCATGGACTAAGGCATGCCAGCCTTCCCTATCCTTCATTATTTCCCAGAATTTGCTCAAATTCATGTCCATTGAGTCGGTAATGCCATCTAACCATCTCATCCTCTGCCATCTTCGTTTCTTCTTGACTTCAATCCTTCCCAGCATCAAGGTCTTTTTGAAAATGGAAATCCATATTTCTACTAAGTTTCCAGATTGTGTTGATGCTGTTAGTGTGGGGCTAGACTTTTATTTATTTTTTCAATATTTATTTATTTGGCTGCACCTGGTCTTAGTTGCAGCATGTGGGATCTAGGTCCCTGACCAGGGATCAAACCCAGGCCCCCTGCACTGGAAGCATGGGGTCTTAGCCACTGGACCACCAGAGAAGTCCCATGGGACTACACTTTTAGAACCACAGGTAGATGAAATGGCACTAGCAATAAAGTTAGGCAATGGTACATGGAGATTCATCAGTCTAGTCACATTATTTCTGTGTAGCCCTGAAATTCTTTTCAATTTAAACTTTCCATTTTTAAAGATAGATTAGAATAAAAAAAAGAAATTAAATTGCTTCATTATTTACTCCAAGCACTGTTTGCTCAACTTCCTCAAAGGTACAAACTATGGAAGGAGCTGGGACATTTGATAGCCACCCTGCATCACTGCTGAGAACCCAGTTCTCTCCTGAGAACCCAGAGCAAAAAAGTGTGAGGAAGGAAACAGCACGTGAACTGGTTTTCCCTTACTTTCCTGAGAACCCCGCTGAGCTAGTTCAAATACACTTGGCCACATCCCATAAGCTAACAAGAAATACCTTCTAGGAACCTGCTAGATGTCAGGAAACCACTCAAGGACAAAGCCAGGAGACCCAGAGTCAGTCCTGGGCACCGCAACACCTGAGTCCAGAAAAGAATATAAAGGACGTGAAGGCACTTGCTTGCCCTGCTGTGAAAACAAGCAATGACTCTCAAATGCCTGTGTGCCTTCTGACAACACAGATATTAAGGTTGAGGTTTTCCATCCCTGACCACAAAAAAAGAGAGGCCAAGAATGTTGAAGCATGTGGCTCCCTTGGACCACGCAATTCACAAGAGACCCGCCTTAGAAAGAGACGTGGATCTAGAGGTGTGTGCAAGGGAAAACTGCACATGGTCACGCTTACTCTGAAAACTTGAGCATAAGGCACGGCAGAGGTGCAAAGGGCGATGACCTAGGGCGCACCCAGCAGTGGCCCAGCTGTATTCCCAGGCAAAAGGCCCACTACCTGGGAAGCCCTAAACATCATGACCCCAAGATATCATCAACAATATAATCCGATGCTCTAAATCACACAAACGCCACACCTGTCATGATCCTCAGAAGTCAGGGGCTACGCAAGCTGTGCAGAAATAGAAAGTCTGTCATCTGCCCTTGAAGAATGCCTGACCCCCATTTCACAAGAAACAGAAGGAAGATACAGGCCCAGGGTAAGTTTCAAGAGAGGTATACTATTCTGGGACTTCCCAGGTGGGACAGTAGTAAAGACTCCACCTTCTAATGCAGGAGACTCAAGAGACTTGGGCTCAATCCCTGCATCCGGAAGGTCCCTAGGGGAAGGAAATGCAATCCACCCCAGTATTCTTGCCTGGAAAATCCCATGGACAGAGGAGTCTGGCAGGCTACCCTCCATGGGGTCGCAAAAGAGCCACATGTGACTGAGCGTGCACATTACTATTCTAGGAAAATGCACCATTTTTAGAAAATCTAACAGTGGCAAGAGATCAAAAAAACAACAGAAAAACCTTGGTGCCGTTAGAATGTTTCTGAAAACAGATAAGAAAAAGACCTTCTCACCAAAATGAGGTTCAGAATCCTTTCCTTTATTTCTATATTCTGCTTCCAAAGAGAAAAACAGAAGGGGACTTCAAAGCATTTTGTGTGATATTCACATAAGAACAACTTTCTAAAGGAATAGCTGGTACCCACCCAATTCTGGAAAGCAAATTAACATTGATTTAGAACCTTAAATTGCTACCAGTAGCTCTCTCTGTGATCAGTCATTACAGGACTGACTTCTAAGAGGATTTAAGAGGGAGAAGTCCTGAAGACATAACACCACGACATGGTTTTTTTTAAAACATTAAGAACAAATTAATACCAGGCCAGAATGGCAAGACAAGTATAAAAATCCTATTCCTCAGGCTTGGTCATCATTTCATTCAAGCAGCAGCTTCAACTTTGTCCCTAGGGAACACTGGGTGGTGTCTGGAGACATTTTTGGTTGTCACAACTGGGGGAGGTTAGAGGCATCTAGTAGGTAGAGGTCAGGGACGATGCTAAAACATTATACAATGTGTGGGACAGCCCCCCAACAGGGAATTATCCAGCCCCAGATGTTAGGAGGACTGAGGGTGAGAAACCCTGTGCTAGACTTACACACAAAAATTCGAAGATCATTAGTTGATGTTGAAGCTTAAAAAAAAAATCCTTGAATAGTTCTAATTACTCTCAGATAGGGGAAACTTAACATGCTGTAGCTTGGGAACAGGATATGGTTCCCAAGATGAAAATTCTCTGGAGTGCATCAGCAGAGGAACTGGTTTTGGAGTCAAAACAACCCTAAAAGCAAAGTTCTGTTCTGCCAGTTCCCAGTCACATGACACACCACTCACACCTTTTTAAACATAAAATTCAAACAATGGCAACCTCACGTGGCTATATCGAACATTAAGGGCAATGTAAAAATGTAAGCTCCAGGACTTCCCTGGTGGTTCAGTGGTTAAGAATCCACCTGCCAGTGCAGGGGACAGGGGTTCGACCCCTGGACTGGGAACTAAGATCTCACATGGCGCAGGGCAACTAAATCTGTGTGCCACAACTATGGAAGCCTGTGCTCTAGAGCCTACAAGCCGAAACAAGAGAGTCCACTGCAACGAACACCCCAACGAGAGCAGCCCCCGCTTGCTGCAACGAGGAAAAGCCTACACGGAGCAACAAAGAGTCCGTGCACCACAACAAAGACCCAGCGCAACCAAAAATAGTTTTTTTTTTTTTTTCAAGTGCAAGCTCCATGGTTTCCAACTGTGTACCCTGAGGTGCCCAGGGACAGCACAACCAACTTGGCAGAGAAGGATGTTTTAATAAATTTTTGAGGGAAACACAGAAACCCTCCACATGGATCAGACACAGCAAACCACCAATCCAAGCAGTCACAGTGTCCACTTGAGACTTCTGTGTACTCACTTTTAATGACACCCTCTCTCTGCAAAGTTGACTTATCAAATACAACTGTGATAAAAAAAAAAAAAAAGCCACTACTGCTCAAACATTATTTGCGATATTGCAAGAGGAACAGGTGGTGGTCTCCCACCTGCTCCCAGGTAAGGTCATGACGCGCCTGACAGAAGCACATATCCCATTGGAAGTTACTGTGGTTATTTAAGAAGGAAATTAAAAGAGCATTTGTTCTTAAACTGTATGCGTCTTTTTTTTTTTTTTCAAATTATCAAGAAGCTGTTAGAGTATTCAGCCTAAACTTATTAATAAATAGAATTGTTGATATGTTTTGTAACCTAGGGTCACTATGAAAAGTTTACTGAGGTGCTTAGGGCGCTGTGATCCAAGGAAAGTAGGGACTCCTTGCCTGACCTAATGCCTGGGATGTCACGGAGGTCTTCTGTGAAGACCAGACACAGATGATTAAATCCAGGTAGGTACTGAGAAGATCCACCCGGATGAAAAGTGTTAGTCGCCCAGTCGTGTCCAACTCTTTGTGACCCTATAGACTGTAGCCTGCCAGGATCCTCCGTCCAAGAATACTGGAGTGGGTAGCCATTCCCTTCTCCAAAGGATCTTCCCGACCCAGAGATCAAATCCAGATCGCCTGCATTGCAGATGGATTCTTTACCATCTGAGCCACCAGGGAAGTCCCCAACCCAGATGAACCCAACCCAAATTGGCAAGCTGCAGGATGGTGACCTAAACAAACAGTCATTATTTTAAGCTATGTCCTTTCCAGTGGTTTGTTTCAGAGCAAAAGCTCACACAGGTGTTAATTATCTGCCTCATCAAGCTCATGCCTACAAAAGGATGGGCTTCCCTAGTGGCTCAGAGGTTAAAGCGTCTGCCTGCAAAGCAGGAGACCTGGGTTCAATCCTTGGGTCAGCAAGATCCCTTGGAGAAGGAAATGGCAACCCACTCCAGTATTCTTGCCTGGAGAATCCCATGGACGGAGGAGCCTGGTGGGTTACAGTCCATGGGGTTGCAAAGAGTTAGATTCGACTGAAGCGACTTAGCAGCAGTAGCAGCAGACACGACTGAGTGACTTCACTTTCATTTTCTTTCTACAAAAGGCATGAAGAAATGTTAAGATTTACATGATGCAACAGGGTAAACACACATACAGAGAATCCACAGTGCATACGAGTCATGATCTCTCCCATCACCTCCAAGTCAGAGAGGTGACTCTCTCCAATTTCAAGACAGATGGGTTCCTATGTGCTGTTAAGCTGGAGTGAAGCCCATCAATCTCATTCATTGTACATCTTCAAGGACAGACGCGTTAGTAGGACTGCAAGGTGTCTTTAGGTCTACAGATTTTCGAGAACACTTCAAAAAGGCAGGAGGGTGGGGCATATTGTAAAATGAATTCAGCCTCAAGTGGATTTCTGGACCACATAGAAGTTTTGCTGGTCTGTCTGTCCATCAGTCCACCTGGTAATACTTATTGAGTTCTGACTATGGCCGGGGCACTGAGTTTTGGGAATAAGCGAATGAACAGGGAGATACTGTCTTGCCTGCATGGGGCCTGTGATCCAGCAGGGAAGATGAACACTGGGCAAGTGTGGAGAGCACTACAAAGATGGAGGCGGTCTTGTGGGAACAGGAGCCCACTTCCCTTAGAGCAGAGTCCTGATTTCTTGACCTGGCCCACAAGATCCGAGGCGATGCAGTCCCTGATGGCTTCATCACACCGCCCCACTGTGAAGTTCAGTCACACTGGGCTTTCAGCATCCTCGCACACTCCTCCTTTGCCTGCACTTGCCTTGACTGAGAAAACCTTCCCTAGAGTTTCTCCTTCTTAGGGTTCAGTTGAAATGCCTGATATTTGGAAATGCTTTGATTGGGCTGCCCTTTTTATTTTATATTCATCCAGTGCCACACAGGAGTTGAGATGGATTACAAAAACACAAAATGTTCCTTCATTCAAGCCTTCAGGTACATGTTTATTCCATTAACAATCTCTGTGTCCCAGGTACTGTTTTGGGGTGCTGGGGATACAGTGATGAATGAGACAAGAAGGGCCCCTGCTCTCATGAGGCTTATCCCCTCAGAGAGGGAGACAGTGAGTCATAGACCAAATGAAGAATCAAGATAACATCAGAGTATTAACTGCTATGAAGAGAAGAGGACGGTCAATCTAGATAGTGTATTACAAAGGAGAGACATCACTTTGCCAACAAAGGTCCATACAGTCAAAGCTATGGCTTTGTAAGGAGATCAAACCAGTCAACCCTCAAGGAAATCAGGCCTGAATATTCCCTGGAAAGACTGATGCTGAAGCTGAAGCTCCAATGCTTTGGCCACCTGATGTGAAGAGATGACTCATTGGAAAAGACCCCGATGCTGGGAAAGACTGAGGGCAGGAGGAGAAGGGGGTGACAGAGGATGAGACAGTTAGATGACATTACTGATTCAATGAACATAATCTGAGCAAACTCCAAGAGGTAATGGAACCTGGTGTGCTGCAGTTCATGGGGCCACAAAGAGTTGGACACAACTGAGCAACTGAACAAGAGAAGAGTATGACGTGGCAGCTGAAATGAGACATATGTGACGACATGGAGCCCATCAAGCAAAATTAGGGTGAAAGAGTTCCAGACCAAAGGGAGAGGGAAAAAAAGGTTTGAAGATGAGAGAAAGCTTGGCACAGAGGATAGCAGGAGGGCAGTGTGGCGAAATCCTAGTTACTGTGTATGAAAATAAAAGGAGGAGCCATCCATTTGACCGATTAACCATGTGGATTTCAGCTCTGGGAAGATTTAAGCAGAAAAGTCACATAACCTAATTTACTTTTTAAAAACTCATCCTGATTTATTTTTCATTGTGTATCCATTTATATACTTTTAATTTATTACCCTATGATTACTTCAGCTTAAGAAAACATCTATCATTAATTCTAAGATGCATATTTTTTTTAACATTTTAACATGTCTGAAATCAGGATGCACCTAACAGTTGTTAATGAATCTGTTTAATTTGTCAACACTCTGTCTTATTGATAGACAGTGGTGATTCTTAAAATGACAGACCCACAAGTTTGAAGAAAAAGGATAATTTTTATATTTTTGTTACTTTTATTATTACCTATCACTTTTCTCAGATTTTCATTTGCATTTTAATTTTTATTTATTTTTATTTTTTATTCAATTTCTCTTTTCTCAGTACAATGGCAACATCAAAACTATAAAAGACTGGAAAGACAACAACTATAAAGACTGGAAAATTTACCCATGTTAAGACCCAGAGTTAAAAAAACAAACAAGAATAAGAAAAAAAATCTGCAATTAAAAAAAAAATGACAAAAGGCATTTATCAAAGAACTATCTTTATAAGAGTTCCTATAAATTGGAAAAAAAAAAAAAAGGAAACATTGCAACTGAATAAAAAATTGGGCAAAGGAAATTTACAAAGAAATTCCCAAAGGCTAATGAAATGAAAGAAAGATAACTTACTAGCAATCAAAGTTATATAACATTTTAAAACAACAGGACATCATTTCAGCTAATCAGACTGGCAAATTTCTACCAATATTTAAAAATATTTAATATATGAAAATATCCAGCGTTAGTGAAGATCTAGAGAAAGAGTATCCTCATCTACTCTTAGTGAACACATACATTAATAAAAAGAATTCTGAGGATCATCCTGGTAGTAGCTATTAAAATTCACAATGCACAATCCTTCAACCTAGCAATTCCTGCAAATACGCACATATACATATGTCTTCTACAGCACTGCTGAATACAGAAACACAGAAAGGCACCAAAATGACCACCAGTGAAAGTGAAAGTCACTCGGTGCTGTGGAACTCTCTGTGACCCCATGGACTGTACAGTCCATGGAATTCTGCAGGCCAGAATACTGGAATGGGTAGCCTTTCCCTTCTCCAGGGGATCTTCCCAACCCAGGGATCGAACCCAGGTCTCCCGCATTGCAGGTGGATTCTTTACCAGCGGAACCACAGGGAAGCCCAAGAATACTGGAGTGGGTAGCCCATCCCTTCTCCAACAGATCTTTCCAACCCAGGAATCGAACCTGGGTCTCCTGTATTGCAGGCGGATTCTTTAACAACTGAGCTATCAAGGACAATCAGTAGGGACTAGATTAAATAAAATGGAATTTCCACGCAGAGGAAATGGCTATAAAGCCACTAGAAATAATAAGGAAGGATTATATACAGTGACATGAAAAGACAGTCATGATTTAGCAGGACATGAAAAGAGCAAGTCACAAAACAGTATGTATATTTATTTTATTAAAATTACATATAAACCTATATTCATATATAGAAGCATAGATCATTCATTCAACAAATACATGTTAAACTACAAGATACTTATTCAATGTGTATAGACATTCATTCAACAAAAATTTACTGAATCTTTTATGTACCAGGCATTGGATTATATTCATGTGTGTACTTTATTATATGTATATTCACCTTTCTCTGGGTACACTGTTCATCTATAGGAGAAAATACTCAGAACACTGGTTATCTTGGATAAGGGGAAGGATTATGGAAGGTCCTCTCTCCTTTGAATGTTTCTACACTGATGGATCAAAGTTCCAGCAAAGTACTAGACAGTTCACTACAGACAATTGTTCTGACTCAAATATTAACCAAACATATAGAAAATTATGATCGGCAAAGTGTGGAGAAAGCAAACTGGCCAGCAAATGACAAAGCTTGAACAGTTCTACTCATAATCTGTATAAGGGAAACAGAGGACAGGGGAGATATTATTTTCTGTGGAAACTTTCTTAGTAATCTGATCACTAGCAGGTGTCCAAGGCACTGTGGTTGTGTGAAAGAGAAGGCATACCTAGATATCTGACATTTGTTGTGCTATCTACGCCACCCATCCGAGAAGGCCATCCTCTCTAAGCACATTTTCTGACCTGAATTTTTAATAAGGCCCTTGAACGTCTCTACCAGATACAGATTGAGAATGACAGAACGTTCTGGAAGAGTTTTAGTATAATTCGAGAGGCTTTAGAAATGAGGAAAGTGTTGTTTGCAAGCATTCATACTTAAATCCTAGAAGAAGGGACTTCCCTGGTGGCCCAGTGGCTAAGACTCCACACCCCGAAGGTAAGGGGCCCACGTTTAATCCCTCTTCAGGGAACTAGATCCCAAACTAAAAAGATCCTGCATGCTGCAGAAAGATGGAACATCCTAAGTACTGCAACTAAGACCCGGTGTAGCCAAATACACAAATTTTTTAAAAAATTTGAGGGGAAAAACGAAGGCAGGGGCCAAGCAGGTGACATAAACCAGGAAGCAGGTCCGGTGTCAGACAAGAGCGGGTGGTGGGGTCAGAGCTGGGGAGGACACGATCTGTCTTACCAAGGCAGCTGCTGCCCAGTGACCACCATGCAGAAGTCAGGGTCTGATGTTTCCAAGTAAAACTGGAAATCAAGACTTTCATGAAATATCTCCTGTTTTTGAAATGCTGACAACTAATTTAAATTCTCTTTAAAAAAAAGATTTAGGATTGGGGACCTATGGACATCTAAGATGAGTCATACCAAGTGAGTGAAAGTTGCTCAGTTGAGTCTGACTCTTTGCGACCCCATGGACTATACATACAGTCCATGGAATTCTCTAGGCCAGAATACTGGAGTGGGTAGCCATTCCCTTCTCCAGGGGATCTTCCCAACCCAGGAATCGAACTGGGGTCTCCTGCATTGCAGGCAGATTCTCTACCAACTGAGCTATCAGGGAAGCCCAAATAGTACCAAAAATCATTTTAAATTTCTTCCTGGTAACAGTGGTGGAAGAGAACATTGTAGCAACCGAAGGACAGATGTAAGCATGCGCATACACACACACACACACACACACACACACACACACACACACTAACTCACATTCGATCTTTAAAAAGAAAAGGCGAAAAAAGAGCTGACATGGTCCTACAGCCCAGGTTGTATGACTCAGGTTATGGATACTTGCCCATTTGAAGTGTGTCCTCTGAATGCAAGTCTAAAATGGGTTTTGATAGGAGAGGTTTCAGTCTGCAGAAGATGGGAAAAAGAAAGATGAGGCAAGTAGCTCATTTACCACTAAAACACAGACACTCATACAGACACAGCAAACAGATATTGGGTTGGCTAAAAAGTTCGCTCGGGTTTTCCCTTCAGATGTTATGGAAATATCCAACAGACTCCTTGGCCAATCCAATATCACTAGTGTTCAAAGGAAGGACCACGCCAAACAGTCATCTGTTTAATCACACTTGACCTTAGACACATACAGTAAAAGTCTAGGGGATATGAGTCTCAGGTTAGGTCAGCTAAACTGAGAATCTGCTATCAAATCACAAACAGATCACAACACACTTACTTAGAAACAGCTACAGAAAGGCTAGCAAGAATCGTTCAAATGTTCCAGTAGTTTTCAAGTCATCACTAGTATCTTGTCTCTTCTCAAACAGAACTTTTTAAGATAGCTAATCATTTCTCACAAACTAAAAATATTGACTCTGAGACCTAAAATTTAATAATATTTATGTGATAACTCCCTCAATCGAGAATCTGCTAAAAAACTAGGGAATTCCCTGGTGGTCCAGTGGTTAGGACTCTGTGCTTCCACTCCCAGGAGCCTGGGTTTGATCCCTGTTCAGGCAACCAAGATCTCACAGGCCATGGTATGGCCCCCAAAAAAAGAATATGTGAAAAATCAGAAATCAAAGAACCAAGTTCAACACCCCAAGAATCATACACAAATGTCAATGCTTTTTAACCCCAGAAAACCACCCTGGGCCTTGAGCCTACCTGGCCTGATTTCACTCAAGAGTTCCAACAAGTTTAGTCACACTCTGTATTTAGTCACACTTCGTAGTGTTCCCAGAACTTCAGAATTACACTATAGCACCTTCAAAGCATATTTAATATAAGATATAATTTTATATTTAGAAAGGGTAAAAAAACTTATTTTCACGTGTGTGTGCACACAGTCATATCTGACTCTTTGTGACCCCTTGGACTGTAACCCTCCAGTCTCCTCTGTCCATGGAATTTTCTAGTCAAGAATACTGGAAAGTGAAAGTGAAGTCGCTCAGTCGTGTCTGACTCTCTGCGACCCGTGGACTGTAGCCCACCAAGCTCCTCCGTCCACAGGATTCTCCAGGCAAGAATACTGGAGTGGGTTGCCACTTCCTTCTCCAGGGGATCTTCCCGACCCAGGGATCGAACCCAGGTCTCCCACATTGCAGGCAGACGCTTTAATCTCTGCACCACCAGGGAAGAATACTGGAGCGGGTTGCAATTTCCTCCTCCAGAGGATCTTCCCCACTGAGCGATCAAACTCATGTCTCTTGCATCTCCTGCAGTGGCTAAAGATACAAGGATAAACTACAAAAATAAAGTTTGAAAATGACCTCCAATTCT
Source organism: Neotragus moschatus (assembly GCA_006410615.1). Lineage (NCBI taxonomy): Eukaryota > Metazoa > Chordata > Mammalia > Artiodactyla > Bovidae > Neotragus > Neotragus moschatus. The sequence goes on along the minus strand of SJYA01002948.1, from coordinate 1,876,041 downwards.
CTCTGGATGTCTACAGAATTAGACATCTCTAAAGGATAAGCAGAAACTTTTGTGCTTATGAAAAATTTGATTAAATGTAAGAATTGGGATTTTATTTATATGATCACTATAAAAAGGAGAGTGGACCTGTAGGTTATTACTGTTGGAAAACCTTAACCTTGGTCTTGAAGTCAGGGTTTAAAATTCAGTTCCCCTTTCTAGCTAGGTGACTTTAGGCAAATTAACTAAACTTCTCTGAGCCTCAGTTTTCTCATACTGTAGAAAGGGGTCAATGATACCACTTAATTTACAAGTCGGCTCTGAAGATTGAAGAGGATGATCCAAGCGAAGCATTTAACCTGGGGGAAGGCAAAGAAAAACTCTTGGCAAAGATCAGCAAACTCACCACTTACAACTTGGCAAATTCCTTGAAAACTGAACTCAGAATGGCCCCTGTAACATCTCTTATATAGTAACTGTAACTTCAGCCTCCCATTCATTCATTCAAAAAATTCTGAATGGACTTCCCTGATGGTCCTGTGGTTGAGAATTCATCTGACAATGCAGGGGACACGGGTTCGACCCCTGGTCCAGGAAGATTTCACTAAGCCCGAGTACCACAACCACTGAAGTCCAACTGCCCAAGAGCCTGTGCTCCGCAACAAGAGAAGCCACCAGAATGAGAAGCCCTCAGAACACTGGAGAGTAGCCCCTGCTTGCCACAACCAGAGAAAGCCTACACAGCAACCAAGACACAGCACACACACACACACACACACACACACACACACACACATATATATGCTATTTTTTTTTAAATGAATTTTACTACATATCTATTCTGGGGCCAGGCACCTTTTATATCCTAGGGATAAAGAAGTAAGCAAAATACACACCAAAATTCAGATTAATACACAACACTGTTAATCAACTATCCACAAATTGTTTAAAATTCAGATTACTAATCTACCGTAAGTCACTTTTTGTTAATGTTCAGGGGAATTACATAAACAGAGAAGAGTCAACAAAGGACGGTATATTTCCTGTTGATGACTGCACAGTACATTGGAATGAGGGTCCTGGGGCAAGAAAGAGAGTAGGGAGGGGGTGTCTGCGGTCTCCCAGCAGCTGGTTCTGAATCCCACCAGGCTCTCGCTCTGGCCAAAGCCACACTTACTTGATGCTGTGCAGCTTTCTCGTGACTATCATCGGAAAGTCGATTTCAAAATATTTTCTTGGTAGAAGATCTTCATCCTGAGGAAAAAAACAGAGAGTAACCTTTATACAAGGTTTCCCCGGTGGCTCAGTGGTAAAGAACCTGCCTGCTAATACAGGAGGCACAGGTTCGATCCCTGGGTCAGGAAGATCCCCTGGAGAAGGAAATGGCAACCCACTCCTGTATTCTTGCCTGGGAAATCCCATGAACAGAAGAGCCTGGCGGGCACAGTTCATGGGACACAACTTCGTGACTGAGCACACCTGCAATTTTTATATAATTATTGCTCATACATTTACCGATCACTTTCATGTACCAAGTCCTAGGGGCCCAAAGAACAATGGCGGTGCTTCAGGATTTAAAATCAGAGTAATGAGGACTTTCCTGGCAGTCCAGTGATTAAGACTCACCAAGTCCTAGGGGCCCAAAGAACAATGGCGGTGCTTCAGGATTTAAAATCAGAGTAATGAGGACTTTCCTGGCAGTCCAGTGATTAAGACTCACACTTCTACTGCTGGGAGCAAGGGTTTGGTCCCTGTTGGGAGAATGAAGATCCCACATGCCTCAAAGAGTGGTCAAAATAAAAAAATTAATTAAAATCAGGGCAATGATGTAGTCAGAAATGTTCTCTCCAATTTCCTTGGTCTCAGCATCAAGAATGGATGGAGGGGGAAAGGAGATTATTGTAGTTATCCAAGAGAGAAGTGATGGGGAGTCTAAACCAGGAGAATGGTCACATGGATGTTACAAGATGGTCTGGAAGGAGGAGAGTATTTCTCAAAAGCTCAGCTTGACACCTAATAGAGAGAGTCAAGAAACCAATGTGGTGGGTTGTAACCAGCAGACTGGGGGTGAAATAAAGTAATATACATCAGAAAATTTCACATGGAATTAGGGTCAGCATTATTTTGTGATATATAGTGGGGTGGGGTGGGGTGGTAAACAGCCGGTACTCTGGAGCCCGGGGGTGGGCGAAAGGTTCAAATCCCCACTCCACCACTTGTTTGCTGTAAGGCCTTGGTACAGCCACTAAAATCCCTGGGCCAATGTTTCTTTATTTGAAAAGTAGAGAAAATGATTAACACCTCATAGGGTTGTGAGGATTAAAGAAGAAACACATGAGTAACACTCAGAATGGAGCCTGCCCTTAGTAAGCATTGTGGGTGCCCTCATATCTTGTGTGTACAGACATATGTACATAGATTTAGGTCCTGGCTAGGGGTGTACAGTTTTTTTTTACTGTGGCTATAATTTTTAAAAGTGTGAAACACACACACACAGCCCTGCTTCCCGCTTTTGCTTTTTCTCTCTTAGTCAGTGGTTATACCCCCAACCAGTCACCTACGGTTGTGCTATAATTCTCTCCAGCTTCTCCTCCCTGTCCAATCAAATCAATAACTTAGCCCCAAAAGTATGCAAATAGGTTTCCCCAGTGGCTCAGAGGTAAAGAATCTATCTGCAATTCTGGAGGCACAGGAGACTCAGATTTGATCCCTGGGCCAGGAAGATCCCTTGAGGAAACGGCAACCCAGTCCAGTATTCTTGCCTGGAGAATCCCATAGACAGAGGACCCTGGTGTGCTACAGTTCATGGGGTGTCAGAGTCAGACAAAACTAAGCAACTGAACACACACACATAAATGCATGCAAATATGAGATCACTACGTAATAATACTATGAAACTAACATATTATGTCAAATTATATGATATCACTTATATATGAAATCTAAAAAAAAAATGATACAAATAAACTTATGTACAAACCAGAAACAGACCCACAGACACAGAAAACAAACTTATGGTCATCAAAGGGGAAAGAAGGGAGGAATAAACTGGGAATTTTATATACATATATATACACTGCTGTGTGTTTAGTTACTCAGGCAAATATGACTCCTTTCGACCCTCTGGACTGTAGCCCGCCAGGCTCCTCTGTCCATGGGATTCTCCAGTCAAGAATACTGGAGTGGGTTGCCATGCCCTCTTCAAGGGGATCTTCCCGATCCAGAAGTCAAACCAGGGTCTCTTGTGCTGCAGGTGGATTCTTTACCAGCTGAGCTATATATATGGGAAGCCCATATATACACACTACTATATAGAAAATAACAGACAAGAACCTGCTGTATAGCACGCAATACTACACTAAATATTTCACTGTAACCTCTAAGGGAAAAGATGTATATGTATAACTGAATCATTCTGCCGTAACACATGGTAATTCAACTGTACTCAGACGCATCCTCAGCTGTGAAGACAAAAACTCCACCCCCATTTGCCTGTAGCAGCTCGTCACACCCTAAGACTTAGCAAGAAACAAGGCGCCCCACAACCTGGCCAACATACCCAGAAAGGGGCTGATATCCAGAGCCTGGTGGGGGCTTCTTTGGTGTAGAACAGGACAAACAAAAAGGCGGGGTAAGGATTATACCCTTGTTTCTGACTTGAGCGATCCGGCAGGTAAAGAGTACCATTTATGAAGACAGTAAGGAGAGATGGCCCCTTCATGGATCACCGCCTTGTTGTGGGCGAAGGGGCTTATGTAACTCAGTGAAGTTATGAGCTGTGCCAAGCAGGGTCACCCAAGACGAACAGGTCAAAGTGAAGAGTTCAGACAAAACATGATCCACTGGAGGAGAGAATGGCAAACCACTCCAGTATTCTTGCTGCAAGAACCCCATGAACAATATGAAAAGGCAAAAAGATATGACACCGGAAGATGAGCCCCCGCCCCCCGGGGTTCGAAGGTGTCCAATATACTGCTGGAGAAGAGTGGAACAAATTCCTGGAGACAGTGAAGAAGAAGGGAGCCTGGCGTGCTGCAGTCCAAGGGGTCGGCAAGAGTCGGACATGACTTAGCAACTGAACAACAGCAGCAAATGAGAGACGGAGGACAGGCAGGAAGTGGGAGCAGGCCTGCCCAAGGACAGAGTGATGGGGGCAGAAACCATGAGCACGCACTTCCTGGTGGGAAGGTGACCCCTGAGGGCAAGGAACAGAATGAGGAGATCCACCCACATGGAAAATGGTCCTCAGTTAAAATTTCAGGGGACCTGGTTTGGGAGAAGGAGGGGAAGAAGACGGAATGAGGAAGAAGGAGAGGGAAGGAAGAAAGAAAGAAAGAAAACAAAGGGAGAAGACAGTTTCCTGCCATCAGAGGAAACCTGGGCTCACCCACCCTCAGCCGTTCACTCTCGGAATTGCAACACACTCCTGTTGCATGACTGCAGAGCAGGGCTAGGTAAAAGCTGTCTGCAGCTATTCGGAGGATATGTTGAAAGGATACACCAAAATGACTTTTGCTAAGAAATTCTACAACACCTTTTAAGAACTTATACTCACAAGGTACGGAGCAATAAGTACACCCTAAAATTGGGACTTCCCTGGTGTTCCAGTGGTTAAGAATCTGCCTGCCAAGGCAGGGGACTCGGGTTCGATCCNATATGTTGAAAGGATACACCAAAATGACTTTTGCTAAGAAATTCAACAACATCTTTTAAGAACTTATACTCACAAGGTACGGAGCAATAAGTACACCCTAAAATTGGGACTTCCCTGGTGTTCCAGTGGTTAAGAATCTGCCTGCCAAGGCAGGGGACTCGGGTTCGATCCCTCGTCTGGCAAGATTCCACATGCCATGGGGTTGCTGAGCCCAGGCACCACAGCTACTGAGCCGGTGCTCTAGAGCCTGTGCTCTGGACCAAGAGAAGTCACTACAATGAGAGGTCTGCACACTGCAACTAGAGAAAGCCTGTGTGCAGCAGCGAAGACCCAGTGCAGTCAAAAAAGCTACTAAAAAAAAAAAGGCCTAAAATGCCAGAAGACCACAGGACAATCCAAAGCAAATAAATGAAGGACAGCATAGAGTCCTACATCACTTCTCACTTTTCAAACAGCTTTCCCAGGCACTCGGGCACTTGACCCTCCTAAGAATCTGAATAAGGAGTCACTGTCAAAAGAAAGTTTCTAAAAGGCACACCAGGAGATACTAACAAACAGCCATCCTCTTTCTCAGCTTTCAGAAGGGGCACAATGGCTCTGGCAAGTGATGCTTCAACTTTTCTTTCTGCAATTCTCTGTGGCCCTCCCGACACCACTCCCAGGTAGCTCACAGGGCACAGGAGGCAGGGAGACACTCAAAGCTGAGCATGGCCCCTGGGAGGCAGCCAGGAATAGCCACGAAGAAGGGGAGATCCTCAAAGATCCACTGCTTCACATGTGGCCAAAATTGAGACTGCTTCCCATCCACACCCGAACCCCTAGTTGGGCAGAAACAGACTTCAAGGGCCACCAAGAATCAAGGCCCCTCCATGATGACATAGAAGGGTGGGATGGAGGGGTGGGAGGACGGCTCAAGAGAGAGGGGATATATGTACACTGATTCACTTGGGCTTCCCTGGTGGCTCAGATGGTAAAGAATCCACCTGCAGTGCAGGAGACCTGGGTTCAATCCCTGGATTGGAAAGATCCCCTGGAGGAGGGCATGGCAACCCCCTCCAGTATTCTTGCCTGGAGAATCCCATGGACAGAGGAGCCTGGCAGGCTACAGTCCATAGTGTTGCAAAGAGTTGGACACGACTGAGGGACTAAGCACAGCATAGCTGATTCACGTTGTTGTACAACAGAAACTAACACAACATTGTAAAGCAATTATACTCCAATTAAAAAAAAAAGAACCGAGGACCCTTACAGGGTTTCACTTACCCTTTATTTTTGGCTCATGACAAGATCAACTTTCCCTGTTCTTGCCTGCTGCCTGAAGATGGGCATCTGTGACTGTTCAGTCTTGACCCCCTGAGATTACACAGAGTGAGCTCACATGGTCGTGGCCCCAGAAAGCCTGTGACTTGCAGCTGGGCCTCTGCAGGGGCAGCTGGGGGCGCCGTTTCAGGTGGAAAGAGCCCAAGACATCACGATCAATGGACAGGATTTCCCTGCTCTTTTCTAGAGGCACATACAGCTCTAAAACAGGGATCCGCAAACTTTCTGGCAAGAAAGTAAGCAGTTTAGCCTTGGCAGACCCGAAGATCTCTGTCGTAACTACTCAGCCCTGCTGTCCAAGTGCCAGAACAGCCATAGGTAAAAGATGTAAATAAATGTGCGTGGTTGTATTCCAGTAAAACTTTATTCACAAAACAGGTGGCAGGCTGGATTTGGCCTATGCTACCTTTGCTCTAAGGGAGCAAATAAGATAATATTTGTCTTAAGAAGAAGAACTTAAGATTTTTTTTTTAATCCTTCAGATCAATATAATTATCAAATAATTACACTGATTTCCAAATTTCCACATAGGACTTTGAGGCCCTGTGCCAGGCCCCTTTCTCACCCCTTTTTCTCTTAGTAATGCTGTTTATTTTGGTTGTGCTGGGTCTTCATGGTTGTGCAGGCTTTTCTCTAGTTCAGCACGCAGCGTCTGCTCTCTAGTTGCTGGGTCTTCTCCTGTTGCGTAGGACAGGCTCCCGGGCAGGCAGGCTTCCGTAGTTGCAGTACAGGGGCTCAGTGGTTGGGGCTCCTGGGCTCTAGAGCACAGGCTCAATCGTTGGGGTGCATGGGCTTAGCTGCTCTGTGGCATGAGGGATCCTCCCGAATCATGGATTGAACCTGTATCTCGTGCATTTATTTGGCAGGCGGATTCTTATTCACTGAGCCACTGGGGAAGCTCCTTGTCTTTGTTTCTTGCAAGGGGCACATATGCCTCCGTGTACCTTGCTCAGAAATTAAAACCTCAGATTTATTCATGATTAACCCACCTACAAGATGGGGATAAAAGAAAAAAAAAATCATGGCCAAGTCCAAAGGGTGTCAGTTCAAAGGCGGGATCTCTCCAGCAGCCCGTGTTAATCCCGGCAGTACACACTCTTTTACACTGCATTCTGTTCCATCTGCTTCCACCACACCAGGGTCACAGTGTTATAGGCGCACAACTAACCCAGAGAAAAGACCCCTGAAGCGACCACAGGGCTGCGTGCAGAGGAAAGAGGAAGGAATCAGGAGTTTGACGGGCTGCAGGCCAATGTTGGTATACATCCCAGTGCCACTAGCTGTCCAATTTGGGGGAAGAACTTCCAAGACCCCATATTCCCCATCTGTGTAAGCTCCCCTAACAGAGCTCTCATGTTAATTCCTGAGGTCATGTATGTGACCGCACTTCATGGGGACTTCCCTGGTGGCTTAGTGGTAAAGAATCTGCCAGCCAATGCAGGAGACACAGGTTCAATCTCTGATCCGGGAAGATCCCATGTGCTACAGAGTGCAGCTATTGAGCCTGTGCTCTAGAGCCCGGGAGCCACAACTCCTAAGTCTGTGCCCTAGAGCCCATGCTCTGTAACGAGAAGCCCCCACAATGAGAAGCCCAGGCCCTGCATCCAGAGAGGAGCCCCCACTTGCCGCAACTAGAGAAAAGCTTGCACAGCAACGAAGACCCAGCACAGCCATAAATTAATAGATTAAAAAAAAAAAGCACGTCATAAATATCAGTTACCTTATCCAGAAGGAAGAATGCAGCAGCAAATGATCAACACCAGGGCCATGTTGAGGCCATCGATTTTTGAGTCAAAAAAGGTTGAGAGTTCTTATGACCAAAGACCTTCTTATCAGGTGACAGGGGATAAAACAGATAATGCAGGTTGGCTTATGCCTATACCCTCTGATTTATCTTGCTCTCTGTCTGGAAGAAATCTGGAGAATGCACATACCCATTACTGCCACCTGACAGAAGAACCAAGAAAAGTCTGTACAAACCTACCAAAAAAAAGAAAGAAAGAAAGAAAGAAAAATGCCAACAGTGAGATATTTGTAGAGAAAAAGTTTGGTGATAAAATCCAGTAATCCAGTCCAGGAACCAAAGATCAGAACTTCAGCCCTGGGTCTGCCACTCACCAGACCCAAGTCTCCTTTACCTGTGAGTGAGTGTAATCACACCTGCCCTTGAACAACCCCAAACAGAACAGTTGAGGAATCAAATCAGAGAATGACTTCAAAAAGGCTTTGGATCATGATATCTTTACCCAGTCTTGCAAATCTCCCAGTGTTACTACCTAAGACACTGTTATTCTAACAATAAAATCTTCAGTTCTCAACGAAATTACAAACACGTGTTCTTTTGTCTCAGCAGTCCTACTGGTAGAATTCTTTCTTCTGATACATTTCCACACATGAAGAGGAAAATGCACCCAAGGAATTATTATAACCTTGTTTGTGGCAGCAAAATGTGAGCAACAACCCACATATCTTCACTACTGCCCTGGTGGGATAAAGTACGGAGCTGATGGAAGTTGTGGGGGATGGGAGACAGGCTGTCACCCCGTTTTAATCTATTTTTTCAAGTTTTTGAACCAGGTGAACATCTTCAACAAACTAAATTAAAATGACTGAAGAGAAGGGGGGAAATTTACCTTTAACATCCAGAAGGTGGTATCCATCCCGGCCCCAAGATTTAGAATTTGACAATTACATTCTGTCTTCCGTAGAAATGCCTTTGTAAGCTGACTGACGCCATGGACTCGAGCAAAATATCCTAAGTGACAGACAGAGAAGCAAGCTATCACTTGGTGATGACAGGAATAATCCGTGCAAAGCCCACGGCGCTAGGGAGAGCAGAACAACGCTGTGCTCTTCTTCAGGGTCAGGAGAAACAATGACTTCCAAATTCTTCATTTAAGGAAAAAAAAAAAAAGCTGGTCGGACCAAAATAAGTATAAACTAGTTAATGGTAGTTTAAGAAAAATAAAATTCCCTGTCCTGTTACTTAGGAAAGACGAGTGTCTTCTATCAAAACATCTGATCCAAATGTCCTCTTGGGAAGGTGCTTTTTCACGGCTCCAGGGGAAGTTAATGAGTACTCTGCTAAAACTTGTCTTCAATGCAAGAGAAGCAGGAGATGCTGGTTTGATCCCTGGGTTAGGAAGATCCCCTGGAGGAGGGCATGGCAACCCACCCCAGTATTCTTGCCTGGAGAANTTCACGGCTCCAGGGGAAGTTAATGAGTACTCTGCTAAAACTTGTCTTCAATGCAAGAGAAGCAGGAGATGCTGGTTTGATCCCTGGGTTAGGAAGATCCCCTGGAGGAGGGCATGGCAACCCACCCCAGTATTCTTGCCTGGAGAATCCCACGGACAAAGCCTGGTGAGCTACAGTCCATAGGGTCCCAAAGAGCTGGACACGATTCAGGGACTGAGCAGACATGGAAAATCACATTTTTAGGTCAGGAAATTGAGCAGATGAATGTCAAAGCAAGGAGAGCCATGACTCTTGTTGCTTTCACCTCCATCCTGTGTGGGTTACAGCCTCTGTGTTTACAAAACAGCATCACCAACATGAGGGTGGTGAAGCGGGAAGCGGAGGTACCAGCAAGTGGTGGCCTAATTAATGGACTTGTTAAGCTCTAGGGTGAGGAGCTGGGACAAAGGAGATGGGAAACCCAGAAGGGAGACAGGAAGATAGCGGCTGTCTNGTGTGGGTTACAGCCTCTGTGTTTACAAAACAGCATCACCAACATGAGGGTGGTGAAGCGGGAAGCGGAGGTACCAGCAAGTGGTGGCCTAATTAATGGACTTGTTAAGCTCTAGGGTGAGGAGCTGGGACAAAGGAGATGGGAAACCCAGAAGGGAGACAGGAAGATAGCGGCTGTCTGTTCTAATAGCCTGATACTTAAGGTGTAAATGCTTTAAGAGCAAAATTTGAGAGTAGCATTCAGAAACTTTGTCATTTGACAGAGAAATTTTAGTGAATGTGCTGATAAATACTTTGGGGGGGGATTTCCTAACAGTCCAGTGGTTAGGACTCTGTGTTTCCACTGCCAGGGACCAGAGTTTGATCCCTGGGCAGGGAACTAAGATCCCACAAAGCTGTGTGGCTCGGCCAAATAAACAATTGATAACCCCTATATGACTTATAAACAAACAAATACTTTGCGCTTGTGTTTGCATTTTATTTTTCTAGTAAATCACTTTTTTCTTTTGGCTACACCGTGAACCATGCAAGATCTCAGTTACCCAAGCAGAGCTCGAAGCCGTTTTCCCGGCAGTGGGAGCATGGAGTCTTAACCGCTGGACTGCTAGGGAAATGCCTCTAGTAAATCATCTGTATTGTATTCTGCAGAATATCATCCACAATGGCTTCAAGTTGAGGAAAAACTATCCTCACCTCAGACGTTTGGGCAGTGCCCTCCTCCTGGGCTGGAGGTCCCCAGTCTAGAGATGTGCACCCGGGAGAGGAAGAAGGAAGGGGGCTGCCACGCAGCCTGGGGCTACGAAGAATGGCAGCTGCCTGCCTCCAGAACATTTCCTGGGAAATCTGTCTGGACAGCGGCGGAGGCGGGCTTCAGGAAGGCCTCTTGGCCAGGCCTCGCCTGGGCTAACTGCTGCCCAATTTTACCCTCAGTTCAATGTTAACTACCAAGTCCTTCTCTTCAGGAACCACCATTTACACATTTCTTTGCAGTTCTTACAGAACCCACCTACAGGACCCATCTTTAGGGCCAAGACTCCCCCCTACCCACAAGAATCATGGTCAGTGGTCAATTTTTCAATCTGGGTGCAACTACGTCACACTCCTGTCTCAAATCCTTTGACTTCCTTGCTGGAAATTACCTGCAGAACCTAACGGTGTTACTAACAAAATAGGGCAACAACAACAAAAATAACCCCCTACATGAACAGACAGCTCTCAGTAAAAGATATGTAAGTGGCTTTTAAACACAGAATGAGTTTCAACCACACCTTAAAATAAGAGGAATGTAAAACACCATTTTTCATGTACCAGAGGAATAAAGATTAAAAATTTCATAATACAGTGTGCTGGTGTGGAAGTTGGGAAACGAGCACTCTGGTGGAGATAGTACACCCCAGAACTCTTTTTAAGAATGAATTCCTAGAACCCCAGGGATTCATGAGATGTAGGGAAGGGAGCTGGGCACTTGCCTCTGTTAATTTCAGGTGCCTTCCTCTCTTTGGAGAGTCTCACCAAATGCTGGATGTAAGGGTCCTGCCAGTAGCCAATGCTCACTGCGAACCTGAAAGAGATGAAAAAGGAAACAGGTGATTAGAGAGGAGGGTAGGTCAGGTTCCATGGGCAAGTTCCAGGAACCAGGTCAAGGACCCAAAGATTCATCTCTGGCCAAATCATGCAACTGGAGGTTATCATAAGAAATGAGGTCAGAAAAAGAAAGATAAATACCATGTGATATCACTTACACATGGAATCTAAACTATGACACAAATGAACCTCTCCATGAAACAGAAACGTTTACCGACAAAGGTCCGTCTAGTCAAGGCTATGGTTTTTTCCAGTAGTCATGTTTGGATATGAGAGTTGAACTATAGAGAAAGCTGAGCACCAAAGAACTGATGCTTTTGAACTGTGGTATTGGAGAAGACTCTTAAAGAGTCCCTTGGACTGCAAGGAGATCCAACCAGTCAATCCTAAAGGAAATCAGTCCTGAATACTCATTGGAAGGACTGATGCTGAAGCTGAAACTCCAATACTTTGTCCACCTGATGCAAAGAACTGACTCAATGGAAAAGACCCTGTTGCTGGGGAAGATCGAAGGCAGAAGGAGAAGGGGACGACAGAGGATGAGATGGTTGGATGGCATCACCAACTCGATGGATATGAGTTTGGGCAAGTTCCAGGAGTTAGTGACGGACAGGGAGGCCTGGTGTGCTACAGCCCATGGGGTCGCGCAAAGAGTAGGACACACTGAGCAACTGAACTGAACTGAACTGATGGAACAGAAACAGATCAGGGACATAGAGAGCAGACTGGTGGTTGTCAAAGGGGAGGGGACTGGTGGAAGGATGGAGAGGGAGGTTGCAGTTAGCAGCTGTCGGCTATTACATATAGAATGTATAAACAACAAAGCCCTACTGTATAGCAGAGAATTATATTCAATACCCTACATTAAACCATAACAGAAAAGAATATTTTAAAAAAGAATGTATGTGTAGGAGTATACACACAAACACACATATATATATATATAACTGAATCACTATGTTGTAAGCAGTAATTAACACACTGTAAATCCACTGCACTTCAATTTTTAAAAATGAAAGGTTAAATAACATTTAATGCTCCAGCACAAGTTTAAGCAGACTCATCCATCCATCCACCTTTACATTCACAGTCACTCCCATCACACTTCCCACCACAGTCATTTCTTATCTCTCTTTTCCCGCATATCATTAATTCCTTTCCAAGGACCCTAAACAGCAAGTAAGCGCACCTCATATTTCATACAGCTCTTCGAACATTTATTCACACAGCAAACTCACTGGCTGGAGCTAGTCAGGTAACTCTGCTCAAACAAGAGTTTTGTGTCCAGGGGACGGGAGACCCAAAAATAAATAGCAAATATCACTAATAATGACCAAAGTACTTCTCCTGACTCTGTCGGTCCTTTCATGCCCCTTAAAGAGGCTGTAGTGGAGAAACCAGGAACAAATAAAACAGCTGCCTCTGATGCCAGGGTAGCCTAAAGGTTCTCAACCCTAGTCTACACTACAAGCAATGATAGATGCTGTGGTCCAGCCTGGGAGCTAAAGCCCTGATTACCATTGGAGATCTCCTGGCAAAGGTAAGTGGAACCAGCCTCAGGATAAATGAGAAGTCAGGGAAGGAATCTGGTTCCCTAGGGCCATACCACACCCCCCAGGGGCCCAGAGCCTTCCCTACCACACAATGAAAATTTAGTGAGATAATAAATGTCTTTACCACTTACGTCAAATTGAGTTAGGCTTCTGTTACTTACATGCTTAAGCATCCTAAGTGATAGCCCACATGATACACCCACTCAACATTGCCTGGTAAGGAAGCTGAAACTTAAAGCGTGTGTGTGAGTGCGTATGTGTGTATGGTGTCACTCAACTAAGTTCTAAGCTCCCAGATGCACAAATTACATCTTTTCTTTTCTTCATACCTACCAACAAGGCTTATGGGCTCAGTTGCTCAGTCATGTCCAATTCTTTGCAACCCTATTGACTGTAGCCCACCAGGCTCCTCTGTCCATAGGATTTCCCAGGCAAGAATACTGGAGTGGGTTGCCATTTCCTACTCCAGGGGATCATCCCAACCCAGGGATCAAACCTATGTCTCCTGAGTCTCCTGTACTGGCAGGGAGATTCTTTACCGCTGTGCCACCTGGGAAGCTCCTACCAACAAGGTTTACTGCTGCCTTAATGGCAACAGCTGCTGAATTCTGTACAAACATGCCCCCTAGTCTCCTGCACCCATGTCTGTACATCCAAAGGCATTCACAAGGAAGCACACATGAGAAACATCCAAAATACTAAAGAACACAATTTGCTAAAAGCCCAGACTGTCCAAGGAGAAGAGCAGACAGAGTTTTACAAAGCAAAGTTGCTCAGTTGTCTAAAACAGTGATTCTCAGGAATTCCCTGGAGGTCCAGTCCTTAGGTAGAGAAGGCAATGGCAACCCACTCCAGTACTCTTGCCCGGAAAATCCCATGAATGGAAGAGCCTGGTAGGCTGCAATCCATGGGGTCGTAAAGAGTCAGACATGACTGAGAGACTTCACTTTCACTTTTCACTTTCATGCACTGGAGAAGGAAATGGCAACCCACTCCAGTGTTCTTGCCTGGAGAATCCCAGGGACGGGGGAGCCTGGTGGGCTGCCATCTATGGGGTCGCACAGAGTTGGACATGACTGAAGCGACTTAGCAGCAGCAGCCAGTGCTGAGGACTTCACTGCTCAAGACGAGGGTTCAATTCCTGATTGGGGAACTAAGACACGCATCTCAGCCAATAAGAGTAGTGCTTTTCGAACAATGAGTTGTGACCCACTCATATCACTAAATCAATGTAATAGTTTGGAAATCTCCATTTTAAAAAATGAAGTAGAACATGGTAAAGCAGAAAATAGCAGCCTCATACTATATTGGAGAAGCCAGGACTGTTTTTGTGAAACTTTTGTTTCAACGTGTGTTGGGTATATAAGCGCTATGAAAAAAGTGTTCTTGAGAACTCCCTGGCGGTCCAGCAGTAGACTCGGAACTCTGAGCTTCCACTGCAACAGACATAGGTTCAATCCCTGGTGGAGGAACTAAGATCTCACAAGCAAACAATTACCAAAAAGAAAAAAAGAAAAGAAACACTGATTTAGGAATCATTTCTCGCCATCTAGTGGTAAAAGTCCTATGTGCAGTTGAAGGAAGACCGGCAGATGACGTAGATGTGATGAGAATACAGGTCAAACTGTTCCTGCCCCAACATCCAGGGCAAGAATCCTGTCAACACAGAACCACTGTTGACTACTCCCCACAGAGAAGGCACTCGCCCCACCACCAAGAAGCTCAAACTGCTAAAAAGCTGATCAATTTGCCTCCCTCTAAGTGTTCCCTGCTGGATTCATTAGTGGCCTCTTGGATAACAAGGAGCAGTTTCTAGTCCTTCCAACTCTGCATTATCAGCTGATTTAATACTATTGATTCAGTCCAGCAATGTTTATTGAGTGTCTAGTAGTATTTATTGTCTGCTAAGTGCCAGGCATTGGATTACAGTGGTGAACAAAACAGAGAAGTGAGAGACAGAGATCACAACAAACTAGGGATGTAATTATATGGTGATCGGAGGAGCTATAGTAGAGGTTAAAGGGAAAGCCTCTCTTACAGGGCATGACTGAGCTGAGTCCTAGAGAACCAGAGAAGGCCAGCTGTGCAAAATTCTCCAAGCCAGGCTTCAGCAATATGTGAACCATGAACTTCCAGATGTTCAAGCTGGTTTTANACCTAGCCAAAGCTAATATGTCTTTTTCAAAATTTATTTTACTGAAGTGTAGCTGCTTTACAATGTTATGTTAATTTCTCCCGTACAGCAAAGTGACTCAGCTATATATATATATATTAATATATTCGTTTTCATATTCTTGTCCATTATGCTTTATCACCGGATACTGAATACAGTTTCTTGGGCTTTACAGTAGGACCTTGTTGCTTTATCCTATATATAACAGCTTGTACGTGCTAACCCCAAACTCTCAATGCTTCCCTCCTCAACACCCTCTCCCCAAAGTAATATGTCTTTAAATACACTCAGTTTTCTTAGCACTCAGCTCTGACGTGCTACCTAATATTTCCTTCTAACACACACTGTAACAAATACCTAACTATTAACATTTAAAACATCTATCTCTGTCTCGCCTAAAACCATCTCACATTCCTCCCATGGGAAACACTGATCTGGCCCAACCTATTCATTAAAGAAACATTTATTGATTCTGTCCTATTTGCATGAGTGTCAACTGCAATACTGGAAAATTCATGGAAAGTTGTGAAACGCCCTCCAACAGGGATTTCTTCCTGTGAGGATTCAGGGAATGGGAAGGGACCCTCCCTGCTGTCTCAGACTAGCAGGAACAAGGCAGCGGCTGGCTTGTTTCACTTCTACAGACTCACCATGTGCTTACTGTGTGCCAGGCATTACTCAAATGCCTGACAAATAGAAACACATAGCACCCTTAAAACAATCCTACGTAGTTTGTTCAAGCTGTGGAACCTTCAGGGAAATTAATTTAACTACTTTACAAACCTACTTACCCACGTGGATTCAGACCCCACCCCCAACATTTCAGGGCTTCCCCAGTGGCTCACCGGTAGAGAATCTGCCTGCAAGGCAGGAAATACAGGAATTGCAGGTTCAATCTCAGGTCAGGAAGATCCCCTGGAGGAAGGTGTGGCAACTTGCTCCAGTACTCTCACCTGGAGAATCCCAAGGATAGAAGAGCCTGGAGGGCTACAGTCCACAGGGTTGCAAAGAGTTGCACCCAACTGAAGCAACTGAGCATGCATGCCCACCCAATGTTTCAGGTGCTTAAATGGTACGAATTTGTCATATGAGCGCACGTACGCACGTGTGTGTGTGTGTGTGTGTGTGTGTGTGTGTGTGTGTGTATTGTTTAACTACTTATAGATGTATATGTATGTAAAAGCTGCTCAGTTGTGTTTGACTTTTTGCGACCCCATGGACTACACAGTCCATGGAATACTACAGGCCAGAATACTGGAGTGGGTAGCCATTCCCTTCTCCAGATCTTCCCAACCCAGAAATCAAACCCAGGCCAGTGTGGGAACTACAGGCAGACTCTCTACCAGCTGAGCCAGGAGGGAAGCCCACAGATGCATATGCAGATATGTAATTCCATATATATGCAACTGCAAACAAAAAAAATCAGTGAGCATTCTCAGCATTAATTTTCAAGTTTGAGGGACTTTCCTGGTGGCCCAGGGGCTAGGACTCTGCACTCCCAATGCAGGGGACCCAGATTCAATCCCTGGTCAGAGAACTAGATCCCACATGCCTCGACTAAGAGTTCTGATGCCGCAACTAAAAAAATAGATCCCTTGTGCCGCAACTAAGACCCGGCACAGCCAAAAAACACATAAATAATTTAAAATATTTCTTTAAAAAAATTTTCAAGTTTGGCATTTTTCTTTTTTTTTTTTAAAGCAGAGAATGGTTTTTTACAGGGCCAAGTAAGGAGAACAGGTGGCTCATGCTTAAAAAAACCTGAACTCTTCGGTTAGGGATTTTAACTGTACGCTGCTTGTGGTCTTTAAGTGAAACACTCACTCAGTTGGGTCCAACTCTGCAACACCATGGACTGTAGCCCGACAAGCTCCTCTGTCCATGGAATTCCCCAGGCAGAATACTGGAATGGGTAGCCATTCCCTTCTCCAGAGGATCTTCCCAATCCAGGGATCCAACCCAGGTCTCCTGCACTGCAGGCAGATTTTTTACTGTAGGAGCCACCAGGGAAGCCCTGTGGTCTTTAAGATACTGCTCGAATTTTTAAGTTTATTGTTGTTCTTTTACATCGTTTAGTTGCAGTTTTTGGTTTCTATTTCCTGTTGGTTTCATTCTTGGTTTATAAATGGAAGACAGGAAGCAAAGTCTTGAGGGCAATAGACTCTGTACCTAAACAGAGTCTGGATTCGCTTCCTTCTTGGGAACTCTGGAAAGCTTGTTGCTTGCCTGAGTAGATCGGCAAACCTTAAGGGATCAATCACCTGAAAAACGGGGTCTGAATAACTAAGGAGACTCACAGGATAGTTTCCTCCCAAAGACTACTGGCATGGCCTCTTGGCTTCGTGTAACATCTAATTACTTTACAAGGACTAATATGATCTACAATCTACTGTCCTGCTTGCAAGAAGTCATTGAATAGTGGGCAAAGTGTAAACAGAAAAGGAACCTACATTCACAGAGAGTGAAATAAGTAGGAGAATCAAGTCAGTCCCCCTGGTATAATGTCCCACATCTAACTTTTTAACAATAACAACAACAACAAAAAAATGTAATTAATATAACACAGAACATAGTTACAGGATGCCATGGACCTGAATAATGCTAAGTTTCTAACTCACTTCCAATCAAAACCCTAGCCATTTTTAAAAAAAAACAAAAAACTAACAATTGATTCTACAATGGAAACACAAAGGATCTAAAATAACCCAAACAAATCTCCAAAAGAAGAGTGAAGTTGGAGAACTAAAACTGCTTAATACTACTTAATTTTAAGACCCACTATAAAGCTGAAGTAATTAAAACAGTGTGGTCTCAGCATAAATGCTCAAACTACTGCACAACTGCACTCGTCTCATATGCTAGTAAAGTAATGCTCAAAATTCTCCAAGCCAGGCTTCAGCAATATGTGAACCATGAACTTCCTGATGTTCAAGCTGGTTTTAGAGAAGGCAGAGGAACCAGACATCCAAATTGCCAACATTCACTGGATCATGGAAAAAAGCAAGAAAGTTCCAGAAAAACATCTATTTCTACTTTATTGACTATGCCAAAGCCTTCGACTGTGTTGATCATAATAAACTGTGGAAAATTCTGAAACAGATGGGAATACCAGACCACCCGACCTGCCTCTTGAGAAACCTATATGCAGGTCAGGAAGCAACAGTTAGAACTGGACATGGAACAACAGACTGGTTCCAAATAGGAAAAGGAGTACGTCAAGGCTGTATACTGTCACCCTGCTTATTTAACTTACATGCAGAGTACATCATGAGAAACGCTGGGCTGGAAGAAGCACAAGATGGAATCAAGATTGCTGGGAGAAATATCAATAACCTCAGATATGCAGATGACACCACTCTTATGGCAGAAAGTGAAGAGGAACTCAAAAGCCTCTTGATGAAAGTGAAAGAGAGTGAAAAAGTTGCCATAAAGCTCAACATTCAGAAAACGAAGATCATGGCATCTGGTCCCATCACTTCATGGGAAATAGATGGGGAAACAGTGGAAACAGTGTCAGACTTTATTTTTCTGGGCTCCAAAATCATTGCAGATGGTGACTGCAGCCATGAAATTAAAAGACGCTTACTCCTTGGAAGGAAAGTTATGACCAACCTAGATAGCATATTGAAAAGCAGAGACATTACTTTGCCAGCAAAGGTCCATCTAGTGAAGGCTATAGTTTTTCCAGTGGTCATGTATGGATGTGAGAGTTGGACTGTGAAGAAAGCTGAGTGCCAAAGAATTGATGCTTTTTAACTGTGGTGTTGGAGAAGACTCTTGAGAATCCCTTGGACTTCAAGGAGATCCAGCCAGTCCATTCTAAAGGAGATCAGCCCTGGGTGTTCATTGGAAGAAATGATGCTGAAGCTGAAACTCCAGTACTTTGGCCACCTCATGCAAAAAGTTGACTCATTGGAAAAGACTCTGATGCTGGGAGGGATTGGGGGCAGGAGGAGAAGGGGACGACCGAGGATGAGATGGCTGGATGGCATCCATGGATGGATGGCTCGATGGAGGTGAGTTTGAGTGAACTCCGGGAGTTGGTGAAGGACAGGGAGGCCTGGCGTGCTGCAATTCATGGGGTTGCAAAGAGTTGGACAGGACTGAGCGACTGAACTGAACAAGTCAAAATCAACATTATCATCATCGGTAAAAATAGGCAAGGGCTTTAATAGGTAATTCACAAATGAAGATGTAGGAATAGCCAATAAGTATACAACTGTCACCAAGGAAATGCCATTTAAGGCCATAATAAGATGCTATTGCACACCCATTGATGAATGTTAAACAAGAATATGGAGCAACCGGAGCTTTGACACGTTGCTGGTGGGAAGTATAATCTGATAAACCACTTTGGAAATTAGTCTGCAATTAAATGCATACTCACCCTATGACTAACCAATTCTACTCTTGGATCCAAGAGAAATTTAAGGCTTATATAAGAACGTTCATTGGAGTCTATTCAGAATGACCAAAAACTAGAGACAACTCAAATGTTCATCATCGGCCGAATGGAGGAATAAATCATGGTGTATTCACACAACACACAAAGGAGCAAGCCATTTTATACTGACAAAGTTTCTCTCATTGACCAAACTCTAGCCAGGCTCCACTGATCCTTCCTGGACTAGACCTCGATCTTGGCCTACAATATCAAGAACTAAGCAAAAAACATAAGTTTCTAACAGCTCAAGGCCACACCCCTAAGGATGTCTCCAATCCCCCTTAGGGTGTCGACCTGAGAAAATTCAAGAAGAATTTACTGTTTGTTCCAGGCAACACCTGAAGATAGAGCCTTGCTGTCTCCCAGTTAGCAAATCCAGATGGTTTCACATGGACTAACCCCCCTTTTCACAGTTTCTATAATTTTTCTCTGATTCTACTGACTCCTGGCTCGTTCCCCTGCTTCCTCCCTCATTCTCCCCTTAGGATACCCTCTATACAAATCAGAGTTCAATTCAGTTCATGCTGGACTCTTTTCCCTGTTACAACAGTTATTACTCATTAAAATATCTGACCTTACCACTTTAACTGGCATCCAGCTTCATCTCTGACAATGTGCACAACATGGATGAATCCCAAAGACCATCATGAGTGAAAGGAGACACAGAAAGAGTGCGTTTTGTATGATTCCATTTATATGACATTAATTGGGAAACCTGTGAGAGCCCAAATCAGAAAAATGGTTGCTGGGTTACCAACCATCTCTAGCTGGTGAAGAGACCAAGTAGAGATACAAGGGAACTTTTTGGAGTCTAAGATGTATTTTATATCTTGTTTCAGGTGGTGGTGCACAGATATATACAACTGCCAACACTCTTCAAACTGAATATCTTACTCTGTATAAATTATCTCCCTCTCCTTGCCACCCTTCTAACAACTTCTGAGGGAGCTTTCCCTGGTTGTTCAGTGGTAAAAAATCCACTTGCCAATGCAGGAGATGCGGGTTTGAGCCCTGATCTGGAAAGATCCCACATGCTGCAGAGCGACTAAGCCCGTGTGCACAACTACTAAGCCTGTGCTCTAGGGTCCAGGCTTGGCAACAAGAAAACCCACGACTGTGAGAAGCAGTGCACCGCAACTAGAGAGTAGCCTCCACGCGCTGCAACTCGGGAAAAGCCTGTGTAGCAACAGACACCCAGCACAGCCAAAAGTAAATAAAGCTATAAAAAAAAGGTCTTTAAAAAATAGGACTATCTGAGGAAATTCTCAAGGGGAAAAAGACGGAGGATGTAGTACATCCTCCAAGTTCCTTCTGCGACGTGCACTCACCCCTTGCCTAAGAGGACCCCACTTTGGTTTGAGGCAGCAATCTGCCCCATTAGGTGCACACTTTCCTGCACCCAGGAGCAGATCCATGTGTCCTAACCTTAGCTCATGAGATACACATAGAAGTCTACAGGGTAGGTCTTCCCAAAAAGCTACTGCTTTCCTGATGAAAATGGGCAGTTTCAGACACAAAATATGTCACTTGCTAGCATTCCTTCATTTTCCTTCTTCCTAGACCACAGCTGCTCAAATGGACTTAAAAAATTCTGATAACCCTGCTATAAATCTACCCTTCCCCTGTGAAGCAAGCTATGGAAGCTCTGAATCAATTCACAACTGAGTAATTTTGTCACTCAGAAGTTTTCAGACATAAAAATGAAAAAAAAAATTTCAACTACAAGAATGACATATGCATCCAGTTAGTTCAGTTCAGTCACTCAGTTGTGTCCGACTCTTCACGATCCCATGAACTGCAGCACACCAGGCCTCCCTGTCCATCACCAACTCCCGGAATTCACTCAGACTCACGTCCATCGAGTCGGTGATGCCATCCAGCCATCTGATCTTCTGTCGTCCCCTTCTCCTCCTGCCCCCAATCCCTCCCAGCATCAGGGTCTTTTCAAATGAATCAACTCTTCGCATGAGGTGGCCAAAGTACTGGAGCTTCAGCTTCAGCATCATTCCTTCCAAAGAAATTCCAGGGCTGATCTCCTTCAGAATGGACTGGTTGGATCTCCTTGCAGTCCAAGGGACTCTCAAGAGTCTTCTCCAACACCACAGTTCAAAAGCATCAATTCTTCAGTGCTCAGCATTACTGCATTAAAATATATATAAGAATTTGGTATATGATACAAAGGACATTTCAAATCAATGGGGAAAATACAGACTACTTAATAGATGGTGTAGGGACAACTGGCTAATAATTGCAAACAAAATTAAGGTAAGGGCTTCTCTGGTAGTCTAGTGGTTAAGAATCCACCNTACTGCATTAAAATATATATAAGAATTTGGTATATGATACAAAGGACATTTCAAATCAATGGGGAAAATACAGACTACTTAATAGATGGTGTAGGGACAACTGGCTAATAATTGCAAACAAAATTAAGGTAAGGGCTTCTCTGGTAGTCTAGTGGTTAAGAATCCACCTTGCAATGCAGGGGACACTGGTTCAATTCCTGGTCTGGGAAGATCCCACATGGTTCGGGACAACTAAGTCCAGGTGCCAAAACTACTGAGCCCAAGTGCCTAGCACCTGCAAGCCACAACTACTAAACCGACATGCAGCAACTACTGAAGCCGTCGTGCCCGAGTCCACGCTCCATGACAACGGAAGCCACTGTAATGAGACGCCTGTGCACCGCAGCTAGAGAGTAGCCCCCACTCGCCCACAACTAGAGAACGCCCATGCACAGCAAGGAAGACTCGGGGAAGCCAAATAAATAAGCTTTGAAAAAAATAAGCTGAAACTGCCATCTTATGATGCACAAAATAATAAAGTTAGACGAATGATCTAACCATAAAGCCAAAGCCACAGAAGTGCTAAAAGAAAATGTTATAAGGATTGAGAATGGCCTTTCAAAGCTTTACCCAAAAACCACAAGCCATAAAGTTACACTGTCAAGACTCTACAACCTGAAGAGTCACCATTTCTGTATTATGAAATGGACAGTACAAGCTACACTGAAAGACAAGCAACAGCTTGAAAGAAAACACTGCAACAAATAGCGAAGCAATGGATCACTACTGCAGATACAAAAGGTCCTTACAAATCAGTAATAAAAATACAAATAACCAAACAAAAAAAAGACAACAACCCAGTAGGGCAGGGAGACATAGTGACATAGGAGAGTTGGATTCTCACTATAAATATCCATGTGTGTGAGCAGACAGACAATGCTCAGTCTCACTTGTGATTTTAGAAATGCAAATTAAAAATAGGCAAGCAACTTGGCATTTGTCTTCAAAATATTTCAGATCAGAAGCTGGCCCTGCTCTCTGGGGTACAGCTGTAAAGATGCAATCAGTAGGCTGGTCAGGCCAGGGCCCTCAGGAAAACACCCGCTTTCCTAAGAGGTGATCTTGTGATCTGCTTTCATGACAGTGGCGGCGGCAGGGGGGTCAGGGTGGGGGTGGACTTTTGGATTCAGTTGAGAAATCAGATGAACTTCTACAATTTGCACAACAGAATTTCAGCCTTACAGCCCTTGGTCTGGTTTCTAACACATACAGACTGCTGAAAACCAGCAAAGCAGAACACCAGAATTCTAAGACCTCATTAGGAAGTATCATCTTGAGCACTTGTATTCAGGTCTAATCATTTTCTAGGGAAGGAAATGGCAACTCACTCCAATATTCTTGCCTGGGGAAATCCCATAGACAGAGGAGCCTTGTGGGCCACAGTCTATGGAGTCGAAAAGAATCGGACCCGACTTAGTGGCTGAGCATTAATCACTTTAACCATCCAACACATGCTTGCTATGTGTCTATACTGCGAAGGGCACTAAAGTAGACAGGTCCCTGCTTTGTTTTCATTCTGAGAAAAGACAAACATTAAACAGCATGTCTGAACTACACCTGGGCNGTTCATGTATTGCTGAATCCTGGCTTGGAGAATTTTGAGCATTACTTTACTACCACATGAGATGAGTGCAATTGTGTGGTAGTTTGAGCATTCTTTGGCATTGCCTTTCTTTGGGATTGGAATAAAAACTGACATTTTCCAGTCCTGTGGCCCCTGCTGAGTTTTCCAAATTTGCTGGCATATTGAGTGAAGCACTTTCACAGCATCATCTTTCAGGATTTGGAATAGCTCAACTGGAATTCCATCACTTCCACTAACTTTGTTCGTAGTGATGCTTTCTAAGGCCAACTTGACTTCGCATTCAGGATGTCTGGCTCTGGATGAGTGATCACACCATCGTGATTATCCAGGTCATGATTTTGTACAATTCCTCTGTATATTCTTGCCACCTCTTCTTATTATCTTATACTTCTGTTAGATCCATATCATTTCTGTCCTTTATTGAGCCCATCTTTGCATGAAATCGCCATAGTGGCTGTATAAATTTACATTCCTGCCAACAGTGCAAGAGGGTTCCTTTTTCTCCACATCTTCTCCAGCCTTTATTATTTGTAGATTTTTTGATGATGACCATTCTGACTGGTATGAGGTAATACTTTATTGTAGTTTTAATTTGCATTTATGTAATAATGAGCAATGTTGAGGATCTTTTCATATGTTTGTTGACCATCTGTATGTCTTCTCTGGAGGAATATCTATTTAGATCTTCCAAGCATTTTTGACTGGGTTGTTTGTTTTTCTGATATTGAGCTTCATGAACTGCTTGTATATTTTGGAGATTAATCCTTTGTCAGTTGTTTCATTTGAAATTATTTTATCCCATCCTGAAGGTTGTCCTTTCATCTTGTTTATAGCTTCCTTTGCTGAGCAAAAGCTTTTAAGTTTTTCTCTGACAAAGGAGACGAGAATATACAATGGAGAAAAGACTGTGTCTTCAATAAGTGGTGCTTTGAAATCGCGACAGCTGCATTTAAAAGAATGAAATTAGAACACTTCCTAACACCACACACAAAAATAAACTCAAAATGGATTAAAGACCTAAATGTAAGGCCAGACAATATAAAACTCTTAGAAGAAAACCTAGGCAGAACACTCTTTGACACAAATCACAGCAAGATCCTCTTTGAACCACCTCCTAGAGTAATAGAAATAAAAGCAAAAATAAACACATGGGAACTAATTAAACTTAAAAGCTTTTGCCCAGCAAAGTAAGCTATAAATAAGATGAAAAGGCACATTACCTCTTAGTAGTATCACAGGAGAATATAGCTTTAACTTCCGTGACTCCTTGGTAAGGTCCCTGGGACCCCTAGGGGTTCATGGGCCACACTTTGAGAATTGTTGCTCTAAACCAGAAGACAAAAGAGAACTTTCACAGCAACACAGTAACCTCAAACTGAAGACAAAGTTCATAAAAACTAGTGTTACATTCATACAGGAATGCTTTATAGCAATGACGAACAATTAACCACAACCACATACATTAATAAGCTAGTGTTTATTTTTTTTTTTAAAAAAGGAAAGTCACAGAAGAAAATGCTGTGTTTTCATTTGTTAAAGTTCAAAGCAGAATAAAAAAAAGTTCCATTGTTTATGGACCCATACAAAGGTGATAAAATCATAAAGAAAACAAGGAAATGATTAACCCTCAAAGCCAGGAGAGTGGCTACCTAGAGGGAAATAGGTGGATAATGTGATCAGGGAGTGGCTTTGCAGATACCAGCTGTATTCTAGTTCCTCACTGTGTGGGAATATCTTAAAGATTCACTCTAAACATTGCAATATATCTTATATGCTCTAGGTATATTTCTCAATAATTAAAACCTCAGATGTGTGATAGTCATAGACATAGCTCTCATTTTCAATATATTCTTAAGAAGAAAAAAGAAGAAAAGCAAGAGGCAGAATAATACATAACACATAATCTGCCACCTTTTGTAGGATAAATGAGAAGGAAAAGAATACATTAATACTTGTCTTAATGCTTCTATTGATAGACACACAGACTGTTGCTGGAAAGGTATGGAGGCAACTAACAATGATGAAGGCTGTAAGGGCTGGAATGATAAGGAGATTGGGCTGGAAGGGGAGTCTTTTCTTTCATCTTTTGGCACCTTTTACACATTTTGCTTTTGAACAATTCATGACTTGCCAATACTAAAATATTTTTTAAAAGACCTGTACATCTGGAAGTTTAAAAATACTTCTAAATACCACCTGCATTAAATACAAATCTTACTGGAAATTGTAAACCATTTAGAAGCTTATTACAACTTGAGCATTACACAGAAAAAATTGGCTTTACGTAAGCTTTTAAATCTTGAACAATCTGATGGGCAAATACATCTCATTTAATTTGCTTTTGTTGGTTGCTGTTGAGTTTGAGCTTCTTTTTTTCTTTCTCTTTTTTCTTCTCTTACTCCTTCTTGTTCTCCCTCTTTTCTTCCTCTTCTTTCTTTTTCTTCTTTGATTTGTATTTTTCTACGAAATTCCTGGTCATATCCTCTGTTGGTTTAAATTATTGTTGTCAGAATTCTGTGTATTTTCTGGATATTCATTCAATGTAATAATTTTTTTCTCCTACACTTTTCTCATTTCTTCCAACCTTTATTATAGCATTTCTTTTAACAGAAGTATATTTTATAAGGACAAATCTTGCAGGTTTTTATGGCTTCTGGGTTTTGTGTTTTGCTTAGGAAGGCTTTCTCCACCCCAATATTATTAAAAATATAGTTTAAAAGCCTTAAAATATTTTATCTCGCCCCCACCTCCACCACAAATGTTTAACTGTGTTTGATGTGATGGGCCAGGAGGTTCAGTCTAAAATTATTTTTCCTTCAGTGGATAGCCATTATGTCATATGATTTATTGAAAAAAAGCCACCCTTCCTTCATAGATTTTAAACATTGCCTGTATTGTTAGCTCCATATGGATCTGTTTCTGCATTTTATTCTATTCCATTGATCTGCTTTTATTCCTTTAGTTTTATATTGCTAAATCTATTTCTAAAATATTAATATAGCTTTATATATTTAAAAAATAATTTAATTTTTTAATATTTGGCTGTGCTGGGACTTTGTTGCTTCACGGGCTTTTCTCTAGTTGTGGTGTGCAGGCTTCTCATTATGGTGGCTTCTCTAGGGTGTGTGGGCTTCAGTAGTTGTGACACATGGGCTTAGTTGCTCTATGGCATGTGGGATCTTCCCAGACCAGAGATCAAAGCCATGTCTCCAGCATTGGCAGGCAGATTCTTTACAACTGGGCCACCAGGGAAGACTCAGCTTTATGTATTTTTATATTTATATTTATATAAGTATAAATATAAATAAATACAAATAAAAATAAAATATAAAAAATTTTATGTTTATATTGCAAATTCCCATGCAATAATCCTTTTCAGATTTTTTTTGACTGTCATTGAATACTTTATCTTTCAGAAGAGAATCAGAATTCTTAAATTCCAATTTAATAGTCCTGTTAGGATTTGACTGGGGTTGCAATGAATTTATAGATTAATTTGATTGTTCTGAATGACGATAGCATAGAAAAGTCTTTTGCAGGGTGATGTAATTACCAGATTCAAGTGGCTTTCCATACAGTATCTTTTGTGAATTTCTGTTGTTTGATTCTGACAGGCAGTTCCAAGGAGCCATCACTGTCTGAGTTGTCCACAAGAGGTTCTTGATATCCAAAGTGTTGATGGTGCTTAGAGTGGGCTCTGCTCTGTCTTTGGGTAAATGCTATAACTTCAAAGTGGTGGGCCGGGTTAGATGCAAAGAGCCTCTTTAACTTGCAATATTTCCAAATGGAAGTGCACTGGTAATCCTAACTAGTTTACTTAACTACCTCCGTGACCATGTTGTCAGATGTCAGAGTCCCTGTGGACACCCCGGGAAGGGCAGACTTTCCTCTGCTAACACACCCTGGCTGGGACAGACAGGGGTGCTCCCTAGAGGTCGCCAGTGATACTGTGGGGGTGGGGTCTATTTTCTGACTCTATGGATTTGCCTGTTCTAAACATTTCACATCCATGGGATCAACAAATATGTGGCCCTTTGTAACTGCCTTCTTTCACTTAGCATGTTTTTAAGATTCATCCATATTATAGCATCTTTCAGTACTTCATTACTTTTTATTGTCAAATAATATTTCATTCTGGAGGAGGTAATGGCAACCCACTCCAGTATTCTTGCTGGGAAAGTCCTATAAATGGAGGAGCCTGGCAACCCCATGGGGTTGCAAAGAGTCAAACACTACAAAGCTACTGAGCATGAATGTGAATACTTCATTGTGTGATTATACCACATTTTGCTTATCCATTCATCAGTTGGTAAACATTGGCATTGTTTCCTCTTTTTGGCTGCTATGAATAATGTTGCAATCAATATCCACGTGCAAACTTTTATATGGATAAATATTTCCATTTCTCTTGATTGTACACCTAGAAGTAGAATTGCTGAGTAATATGATAATTCTGTGTGTAACCTTTTACATGATTACCAGACTGTTTCCCAAAGTGGCTGGAAATTTTACATTCCTACCAGAAATGTATGAGAGTTCCTATTTCTTACTATTCTCCCTGTTTTTAAAAAATGAACGTTTCATTTTATATTGAAGTATATAGCTGGTTAACAATGTTGTGACAGATTCGGGTACACAGCAGAGCGACTTCAGCCATGCATATACACGTATCCATTTTCCCTCAAACTCCTCTCTCATCCAGGCTGCCACGTAACATTGAACAGAGTTTCCTGTGTTGTACAGTAGGTCTTTTTTGGTTATTCATTTTAAACATAGCAGTGTGCATGTTGATTTTAAACTTCCTAAGTATCCTTTCTCTTATCCTGGCCCTCCCCCTCCCATCACTGTAGCAACCATAAATTCATTCTTGAATAAGTCTGTGAGTCTGTATTTTGTAAATAAGTTCATTTGTATCATTTGTTTTCTGCATATAACTGATATTTCCCTTTCTCTGTCTGACTTACTTCACTCCCTATGACAATCTTTAGGTCCCTCTACATTGCTGCAATGGCATTTCATCCTTCTGTATGACTGGGTTGTATTCCATTGAATGTATGTACCACATCTTCTTTATCCATTCCTCTGTCGGTGACTGCAGCCATGAAATTAAAAGACGCTTACTCCTTGGAAGAAAAGTTATGACCAACCTAGATAGCATATTCAAAAGAAGAGACATTACTTTGCCGACTAAGGTCTGTCTAGTCAAGGCTATGGTTTTTCCTGTGGTCATGTATGGTTGTGAGAGTTGGACTGTGAAGAAGGCTGAGTGCCGAAGCGTTGATGCTTTTGAACTGTGGTGTTGGAGAAGACTCTCGAGAGTCCCTTGGACTGCAAGGAGATCCAACCAGTCCATTCTGAAGGAGATCAGCCCTGGGATTTCTTTGGAAGGAATGATGCTAAACCTGAAGCTCCAGTACTTTGGCCACCTCATGCAAAGCGTTGACTCATTGGAAAAGACTGTGATGCTGGGAGGGATTGGGGGCAGGAGGAGAAGGGGATGACAGAGGATGAGATGGCTGGATGGCATCACTGACTCGATAGGCATGAGTGTGAGTGAACTCCGGAAGTTGGTGATGGACAGGGAGGCCTGGTGTGCTGCAATTCATGGGGTCACAAAGAGTCGGACAAGACTGAGTGACTGAACTGAACTGGACTGTCGATAGTATTGTCCATCTTTTTTATCCTAGTGTGTATAAAGTGTTTTTCATTGTAAGGGGCTTTAATATTTTACTTAGAATATTTTCAGGTTTACAAATAATTTTTTTGAAAACACAGAGATTTCCCACATACCCCTCTCCTTGAGCACACTATATCCCCTACTATTTACTTCTTATATTAGTGTGGTGAGTGAGTGAGTGAGTGAAGTTGCTCAGTCATGTCCGACTCTTTGCGACCCTGTGGACTGTAGCCCGCCAGGCTCCTCTGTCCATGGGATTCTCCAGGCAAGAATACTGGAGTGGGTTGCCATTTCCTTCTC
This sequence comes from Neotragus moschatus, assembly GCA_006410615.1. Classification (NCBI taxonomy): domain Eukaryota; kingdom Metazoa; phylum Chordata; class Mammalia; order Artiodactyla; family Bovidae; genus Neotragus; species Neotragus moschatus. The sequence goes on along the minus strand of SJYA01002948.1, from coordinate 1,846,737 downwards.
CAGGGAATCTTCCCAACCCAGGGATCGAACTCAGGGATCGAACCCAGGTCTCCTGCATTGCAGGCAGATGCTTTATCCTCTGAGCCACCAGGGAAGGCCAATTGATGATTAACTGAAGTCCATAGTTAACACTGGGAATCACTCTATGTGTTGTACATTCTATGGGCTTTGACAAATGTATGATGACTTGTGTCTACCATTACTGTATTGTATAGAATAGTTTCACCTCCCTAAAGATCCCCTGTGCTCCCCCTATTCATCCCTTCCTCCCCTGGGCCACTGGCAATCACTAACCTTTTTACTGTCTCCATAATTTTATCTTTTCAACAATGTCATATAGCTGGAATCAGACAGTATGTTGCCTTTTCAGATTGGTCTCTTTCACTTAGCAGTATGCTTTAAAGGTTCCTTCATATCTTTTCATGGCTTGATACTTCATTTCTTTTTATCACTCAATAATATTCCATTGATTGAATGTACCAGAGTTTATTTCTCCATCCACTTACTGAAGGACATGTTGGTTGCTTCCAAGTTTCAACAATTATGAATAAAGCTTCTATAAATATCCATGTACAGGTTTTAGTGTAAACATAAGTTTTCAGCCCAGTTGGTTACATACTGAGGCATGTAATTGCTAGATTGTATGGTAAGAGTATGTTTAGTTTTGTAAGAAACTGCTAACCTGTCTTCTAGCTGTACCATTTTGCATTCCCACTAGCAATGAATGAGTTCCTGTTACTCTGTATTCTCATCAGCATTTGATGTTATCGGTGTTTTGGATTCTGGCCATTCTAATAGGTGTGTAATATTTTAATTTTCATTTCCTTGATGATATATTATGTGGAGCATCTCTTCACATGCTTCAGTTCAGTTCAGTCGATCAGTCATGTCTGACTCTTTGCGACCCCATGAATCACAGCACGCCAGGCCTCCCTGTCCATCACCAANTAAGAGGATCCTGTTCTACCCCAAGACACCAGGCGGCTCCCATCTCGCTGACACTGAAAGCTGGGTCCTTACAAGAGCTCCTCTCCTTCTCTTTCACCCAGGTCTTTCTACTCCTGGACCAGCTAGGCCAGCTGCTGCCCCAAGGCCTTTGTACCCTCTGCCTGGGATACTGCTTCTCCAGCTGTCCATCCTTGGGCTCACTTCCTCCCCAGCACTGACCTTCTTGGTGGGACTGTCCCTGGGCATCCCAGCTCACGGGGCAACTCCCTCCAACACTCCTGCGGCAGCGCCCACCAGTGCAGCTGCCAGGTATGTTGCTGGTTTGTTTCCTGGCTGCCTCCCCCACTACATGCCCCACAAGAGCGCCGCTGTGCCTGCTTCCATTCACTGCTACGTCATCACTACCACAGGGCCTCCATAAACCGAGCAGGGTCTCAATAAAGAACATCAGGTGGAGAAATTAGTCTGAGGGATGATGTGGAGCTGATCAGACAAGGGAGGGAGGGAGAAAGCATTTCGGGAGGGGCCGGCCTGCTGAAAGGCCCCAGGGAAGGCAGGCACAGGGCACACTGGAGGAACCGAGAGGGAGGTGGACAGAGGGCAAGAGGTAGGGGAAACGAAATTGGAGAAGCAGGGTGGAGCAGGCAGGGCTGGGTGGACCACGTGAGGAACTTGCTATTTCTCTAACATCAATAGCGTGTGCGCACTCAGTCGCGTCTGACTCTGCAACCCCATGGGCTGAGGCCTGCCAGGATCCTCTGTCCGCGGAATTTTCCAGGCAAGAATACTGGAGTGGGTTGCCATTTCCTACTCCGGCAATAAAAAGCCATTAAAACAGGGAGTGACATGGGCCCGGGCACCTTTCCCAAACCTTTGGCTTCGGTGTGAGAACTGGATTTGGGGAGGGAAGCGCCACTGGGGAGCTCAGCTGGCAGATTAGCGCCCTGGCTCAGATCACGGACGACCTGAGTGTGGAATGAGACAGCAGCCGTGAAGGCGGAGGGAAGGAAACAGATTTCAGAAATATTTCCCAGGTACATTCTAAGGTCTGAGTAATTGATCGCAGAGAAGGTAAGTGAAAGGGCAGTTCCCTGATGACTCCAATCTTTTTTACTCGTGAGCCAAGTGGAAAGGGGCACCATCCACTGACTTGGGGGCTGGGGGCGGGGGAGGGATGGCTTGTCAGAAAATTGGGGAAGATAATCTAGAGTGCAGTTTCAGAAATAATGAATTTGAGGTCATTCTGAAAGTGAAAGTTGCTTGGTTGTGTCCGACTCTTTGAGACCCCCATGGACTGTAATCCGCCAAGTTCCTCTGTGCATGGAATTCTCCAGGCCAGAATACTGGAGTGGGTAACCACTGCCTTCTCCAGGGGATCCTCCCAACCAAGGGATCGAATCCAGGTCTCCGGCACTGTAGGCAGATTCTTTACCAGCTGAGCTACCGAAGCCCAAGATCATTCTGAGACAACCAAACAGAGATTTCCGGTTGGCAGGGATAGACCTGGAGCAGTGTGATTTGATCAGGAAAGGTGAGGTGTGTCCTACCACCTAGTGTCACGCTTTACCTTGTGGCGGACAGAGAATCAAAAAGGTTCAAGTAACAAAGTGACAGGGTAACATTTGTGATTCTGAAAAATCACCCTGGCCACGGCATAAACGCTTGGGACAGGGGAGGTGGCCAGATTAAAAGCGGGCAAAACAATAAGGATGTTCTGCGCCAGGTCAGGTGAGCAAGGGCTACATCCAACAGGAAGAAAACAGAACAGACTTTCCATCCGATGCCAGCCTGTCTCCTCCACAGCTGCTGGGGACTTTTCTTTAAATTTTTATTTAGCTTTGACTGGGCTAGGTCTTCAAGGCTGCACACAGGCTTTCTCGAGTTGCAGCAAGCCGGCTTCTCGTTGCAGTAAGCCGGCTTCTCGTTGCAGTGGCTTCTCTTGTTGCGAAGCATGAGATCTAGAATGCGGACTCAGTAGTTGCAGCTCACAGGCCTAGTTGCCCCACAGCATGGGGATCCTCCTGAAGCAGGGGTCGAGCCCGTGTCTCCTGCACTGGCAGGCATTCTTAACCACTGGACCACCAGGGAAGCCCCTGGGGATTTTTCTAAAACACAAACTCAGAGCATGTCAGTTCCCCCACTTAAAAACCCTCAGGACCTTTCCTACTTTGTTTTCTGACAACCTCTCCAGAATTCTTTCTACCTAGCCCCCATCAGAGGTCAAGTTTCCCTAACACTCCAATCTCAAGAGCTTCAATCTCTATGCTCTTCGACGTCTCTTATTTTCTTCTGCCTGGACAACACCTATCTTTCTAAGACTCAACTCCTCCCCGATGAAAATAAAGAAAAGTGGTGCTAGCCCCCAGAAGCGGGCCTGGCGCCGCGAGCCAGGCTTCACCGCTGTTAGATGCTTGCCTGGTGCTCACTGAGGCCACGCTGTCCTCCGGCTGGACAGAAACAATCTCACAGGACGACCTGCACACGGTCACACTAAAACAGTGATGAAGGCAGACAAAACCAGGACACCTTCATCATTTTGTCCAAACAGACAAAACCAAGGCCTGCTACAGGGTCCCAAACACTCCTCTCCCCCAGCTGACGTTGAGTGACTGTGGCTTCTTTATTCACCACAGCGTGTCCGACTCTAGTCCCGCCGCCTCCTTCCTTTTTATGTAAATTTTGTAATTTATCTTAATTCTCTTTTTTCTGGAGTTTATTTCAGGCTGTGCTAGGTCTTCATTGCTTTGCGCAGGCTTCCTCTAGCTGCGGTGAGCAGGGGCTACTCTCCGATGCAGTGCTCGGGCTTCCCATCGCGGCGGCTTCTCTTGTCGCACAGCGTGGGCTCTACGTCCGCAGCCTTCAGCAGTTGTGGCGCTCAGGCTTGCTTGTTCCGCAGCACGCGGGATCTTCCTGGACCAGGGATCAAACCCGTGTCCCTTATACTGGCAGGTGGACTCTTATCCACTGTACCACTAGGGAAGTCTGTCACACCTCCTCAAAAAGACTAAGCTACCTACGCAATCACAGAACTGTCTCTGCCTCTTGTGAGCACCCAATCCTGGGCAAGTCCCTGCTTCCTTGAAACACCCTCCACCAAATTATCCAACCAAAGTCTAAATCCTGTAAGTTCTTTCTAACACCCCTTATGAAGAGACCCCCAAAGCTCCCCATGAGGTGAGCTCTCTCTCACGAGAATGAGTCACTAAATTTGTTACCATGAAAAGGAACAAAATTGTGCTATTTGCAGAGATGTGGATGGACCTACAGACTGTCATACACAGTGAAGTCAGAAAGAGAAAAATAAATACCGTATATTAATGAATATATTGGGAATCTAGAAAAATAGTACAGATGAACCTATATGCAAAGCAGAAACAGATACAAATGTGGAGAACAAACCTATGGACATCAAGGTGGGAAGAGGGGGTGGGATGAATTAGGAGACTGGCATACAAACACCACTATTTATAAAGCAGACAAATAATGAGAATCCCCCGTAGAGGGCAGGGAGCTCTACTCGGTGCTCCGTGGGATCTAAATAGGAAGGAAATCAAAACAGAGGGGGTGCACACATTCATATGTCTGATTCACTATGTGGAGCAGCAGAAACTAACACAGCAGTGCAAAGCTGCTATGTGTGCGCGTGTGTAGCTGTGTCCAACTCTGCAACCCCCGGGACTGTGGCCCACCAGGCTCCTCTGTCCATGGGATTTTCCCAGCAAGAAGACTGGAATGGTTGCCAATTTCTCCTCCGGAGGATCATCCCGACGGAGGGATCAAACCCAAGCCTACCTGCGTCTTCTGCATTGCAGGCAGGTTGTTTACCACTGAGCCACCTGGGAAGCCCCTACAGCAGCTATCAGTTCAGTTCAGTTCAGTCGCTCAGTCGTTTCTGGCTCTTTGCGACCCCGTGAACCGCAGCACAGCAGCCCTCCCTGTCCATCATCAACTCCCGGAGTTCACTCAAACTCATGTCCATCGAGTCGGTGATGCCATCCAGCCATCTCATCCTCTGTCGTCCCCTTCTCCTCCTGCCTTCAACCTTTCCCAGCATCAGAGTCTTTTCCAATGAGTCAGCTCTTTGCATCAGGTGGCTAAAGTACTGAAGTTTAAGCTTCAATATCAGTCCTTCCAATAAACACCCAGGACTGATCTGCTTTAGTATGGACTGGTTGGATCTCCTTGCAGTCCAAGGGACTCTCAAGAGTCTTCTCCAACACCACAGTTCAAATGCATCAATTCTTTGGCACTCAGCTTTCTTTATAGTCCAACTCTCACATCCATACATGACCACTGGAAAAACCATAGCCTTGGCCAATGGACCTTTGTTGGCAAAGTAATGTCTCTGCATTTTAATATGCTATCTAGGTTGGTCATAACTTTTCTTCCAAGGAGTAAGTGTCTTTATATTTCATGGCTGCAGGCACCATCTGCAGTGATTTTGAAAGCAGCTATACTCATATTAAAAGAAAAACAAAACCTTGTTTAACTAAATTAGATATATTTCTAATGGTCTCTGCTAGAGGACACTGACAACTCTCACGGTAGGAAAGGATGGTAAAGTTTCTAGGAGGGAAGTTAACTGAGTGCCAGTATGAAGGCTTCCACTTTCTGTGACACAATACCCTGGCATCACCCTGGTTATCTTGAGGCTGAGGGAAGGCGGAGTAAATCAAAAGCTGGAGGAAAGTGAAAAATGTCTGATTTAAGTCTCTGAAAAGCGGGAAAGGGAGCTAGCCAAAGCATCATACTGGAATGAATGAGTCAGCTCTGTAAGGGTGCAAATGAGGCTGGCTGACACGAATCCACACAGGGCCAAGTTGCCCTGCTGTGTAATTTCTACCATCAGTATTCAAGCTGGAAATGGAGAGTCTGGTTCAATCCAGGGTCTGAGGTTTACTAGGATGAAGGGCAAGGGAGATAAAGGCACTGCCAAGAGAATTACCAGGGAATGGACTATGATCTCTGAGCTCAACTGACAGGCAGGAGCGTATAGGGAAGCATCTAAAGGCTGCAGAAACCACGGACGTCCTAGGGTTTTGAAGGCAGAGCAGAAATAACTGATCAAGCATGCTGTAAAGAGACTGGGGTTGGAGGGTGCTGCACTGTTCATCTGTGAGGTGGTATACACAGCACCTGGAAATCCAGGGGATTATGGCAGGAATGGTAATAGAGGCGAATGAGCAGAGGTAATCACTGCAGGCAAGGTGTTCAAGAAAGCAAGTGCCCCGCCTATAGGGTGGGTCCTGCACACACACTGGAAAGTCAACTAGGATGATGGCATGCACTGAGGCAGAGGAAGCCTTATGCGCCAGGTGCCCAAGTCATCAATGAATTAGGTGAGTAACCAGTAAACAGACAGAAAACAGTAATATGGGGGAGAGGATGCTGGGGACATCGGTCTCAAAGAAATGGGGGGAGGAGACAAAGGGCAGTAAGGACACAAATTTTGACCATCCTAATGCTAGGACCCTGGAGAAGGAAATGACAACCCACTCCAGTATTCCTGCCTGGAGGATCCCACTGAGAGAGGAGCCTGGCAGGCCATAGTTCATAGGGTTGCAGAGAGTCACATACGACTGAATCGACTAAGCACACACACGTGCTAGGGCAGTCGGGGTATGGGAAAACAGAGGTGTGACTTGGCTTCAAGTAAACGATGCTCCTGGGGAAGGGCCAGGGTCAGTGCAAAGAGAGGAAGGGAATGACTAAAGAGAGGCTAAGGAAACAGGTGGCTGGTGATCAGAGCAGTAATTTCAAAGGACTCAGTAGGGGCTGCAGGAGGGGGCTGGTGGTCAAAAGTAAACAAGAGTGGGAAACTGACTGAGGGGCATGGGGCAAAGTGGGCGATAGGAGAGGAGGAATGGGGAGAGGGGATAAGTCAGCAAGAATGCTAAGTGCTTTATAGATAGCTGTTGAATCAGACGGGATTCTTAGGCATAAACCTAGCATACCTGATCACAAGAGTTCTAACTATTGAACTGTAGGAGGGACAGAGTCTGTGGTAGTGATGATGATGAAGACTGGGGACAATGGGATGCTGCTGATGCCGACTACCAATTTTGAACATCTACTATGTACCAAGCACTGCTGGAGGCACTCCACATTTAATCCTCACAACAGCTCTCTAACACCAGGAAGGGCCCTGTACCAAAGAAGAGAGCAAATTACAACAAAAACAACTTCTTCCCTGGTGGACCAGTGGTTAAGAATCCACCTTCCAATGCAGAGAAACTAACGGTTTGATCCCTGGTTGGGGAACTAAGATCCCACATTCCACACAGCAACAAAGCCCACAAGCCCCAACTACAGAATCTGTGCACCGCAATCAAGAGCCTGCGTGCTGCAATGAAAGATCCGGCACGCCACAACTAAGACCCAATGCAGCCAAATAATTAATTTAAAAAAAAGAAAGAAAGAAACAGCAGAGCACTAGGAGCCCTGGGGAGCTAACTGGCTCTTTGAACATTATTTTAGGGATCTTAGAGCTATAACTCAGGGTGGCAGGAACCAGTCGAACCCATAGCTATTTCAGTAACTTCAAACAAATAACATTCAGACTGGAGGCAAATTAAAACTAGCAATAGCAATTTACTTGAGGCTTTTCTTCATGCCAGATCCTATGCTAACCTCTGCATGATCTCATTTAATCCTTAATCCTCCCATCCAAAAAGCCAGTGACTATTACTATCCTCATTTTCTAGATGAGGAAACTGAGACAGAAACACAGTAATGTGCCCACAACTCACACAAGGAATCCCTATTTAACAAGATGAATTTGTGACAAGACTTATGGGTTCCAAACGTTACAAAAAAGATGCAGGTCACAGTATCACAGACTTTGAAAGTCCTTGAATCCTGCAAAACATTTTTAAAACATTAACTTATGGATTCTCACCATCTCATTGCATGTTTTTTCCAGATGAGAGAAAAAAAAAGGCTCTGAAGAAATGCATCCAGATGGCAAACAGGTCTGGTTTTTATAGACCCAAGACCCACCCTGGAAGGTTCTGATTCAATGGATCCAGAACTGGGCCCGAGTAACTGCATATCTTTTAAAAGCTCCACAGGCTATGCTGGTGTGCAGTTCAGGCTGGGAACCACTGCCTTAGATTCTCTGCAGTTCCAAACCCAAACTTTCTCTACAATGTTGAGAGATGGCTGAAGAATACTGAGGGCACTAAAAACCGAAGCAGAGAAGAGCTGAGATTATAAAACTATCCGAGACAGAGCCAAGGAAAGACATGCTCTAGTTACATTATTTCTCTGTACTTTTTGTGTCAGAACTAATTTATAGCTAATTTGCTTTTTTAAAAAATCATTTTTATTGGAATATGGTTGATTTATAATGTTGCGTTAGTTTTTGCTGTTACAGCAAAGTGAACCAGTTATACATAGACATATATCCACTCTTTTTTAGATTTTTTTCCCATAAAGGTCATTATGGAGTATTGAGTAGAGTCTCCTGTGCTATAAAGTAGGTTCTTCTTAGTTATCTCTTTTATATATAGTAGCTAATTAGCTTTAAGTAAGCAAGTTGGCCAGACTTCCCAGGTAGTGCTAGTTGTAAAGAACCCCCCGTCAATGCAGGAGACCTAAGAGACTCGGGTTCAATCCCTGGGTCGGGAAGATCCCCTGGGGAAGGGCATGGCAACCCACTCCAGTATTCTTGCCTGGAGAATCCCAGGAACAGAGGAGCCTGGTGGGCTACAGAACTGGGGTCACAACGACAACTTAGCACACATGCAAGCAAGTTGGCCACAAGTGTCACCAACAAATAGTAAATAAGCCAATCATTACCCACTGATATTAAGTAAACCTAACCCTAACCCGCTCTTGAAAAGCATTTTATTTTCCTCTGAAAATTCTGCAGACAATTCTGATTTTCTTAGCACACAGCAAGCAATATGAGAAAAACTGCTCTTAATTCAACAATGCCACGGATGTAGTCAACAGCAACCAAAAGCTGGAGAAGAAATAAGCTGGGTATAGTTCATTTAAGTTCACAAATTCCACCAAGAACTGCCTTCACGCCTTTAATGCTTATGAATGTATTTATTTGTGGAACAACTACCACTAACACCTGGTACATGCCAGACACTGTTCTAAGTACTTTACTAATATTGAATATCATTTCATCTTTACAGATGACTGAATATCATTTCATCCCCACTTTATAGATCAGGCGATACAGACAGAGAGTAGTTTAGTAGCCTGCACAAGTTTCCACAGCCGGGACCAGCCTGACAGTCTGGCTCCAGAGTCAGTGTTCTCAATCACTACGCTTTGTCTCCAAGAACCTACACAAAGCGCCAGCCCTAACCCAAAACTTTCGTCTTCTGGACTCAGTCCCTACAGGGCCCCAGCTTCCAAAGCATTTATTCAGCTCCTCTAACAGTCCATGAGCCTTCTTTGCTCTGCCTGAACACCCTCCTACAAGCTTATTCTCTCTTTTTTTTTTTTCAAGTCTTCTGTTCCCAGCTCAAACATTATCAACTAAATTACAAACTCTAATGGTGGACTGTATTTCTCAGCACACAACACAAAATTATAATTAGGCTACTTCCTGAGTAATTACTTGCTTCCTGCCTTTCCCAAGCAGGCAGGTGAGTTGACACCATGTCAATCTTGTTCATCTTTTGGTCTCGATCACTGAATACCTATCAACCAAAAGGAAAAGCCTGACACAAAGTAAGCTCTCAACGATTTTTGCTGAATGAATGAAAGAGTAGCATACACTCAAGCCTCATGTTTTCTTTTTCATGCTTTCAGGCACCTGACACATACCTCTGCTCACAGCGTCCCCCACACAGCCCTCACCACACCCCTAAAAGTGGAGACTCCCATAACACACAGGTAACAGCTCTGGAAAATACTGGCTCTGCACGCAAATATTAAGTGGCCCTGGACAGGTCATCTCCCCCATTAACTGGCCTGAGTTTCAGGTGCACAATGGGGATCATGACAAGTCCCAGTGAAACGTAACCTATGAAAGAGGGAGGACCTGCACTTCTCCTCATAACCCATCAAAACTGCAGTTATTACTTGCTTCNTTTCAAGTGTGTGTGTGTGAAGTCGTGGTGGTGACCAGGTTGGTACAATCAGAATGAATTCCAGGAGTTGGATGGGAGTCGCAAAACCTAGAAAAAGTGATCTTTTCCAGCAGACTTAAACGCAGGAGGCTGTACCTTTGGAGCTACTGAGAGCCATCCTGCTACCTCGTATCGCCTGAGAATGATGCTTATTGGAACAGCCCATGGAGTCTGGAGGACTGTGTGCTCAGTTAGGGGTGACCTGGCTTTGCAGTGTGGGAGTTTATGGGAACATCCCCAGAACCTGTGATGCTAATCAATCAGAAGAAGCTGAATTCAGAAAGATGAAATAAATCGTTATCCAGCACTTGGAGCTTTCATCCTGAGCTGAGTCAATGAATCCATTGAATAGAATGTCAATGAAACCATTATATTCGTTCTTCGCTGGCCCAATGTTCCAAGTTTTTGACCTGTAATGTCATAGCTGTAGCCTATTGAAAAGTCTGCCTTTCCTCCTTTGAACTACTTTTGCACCTTTCTCAAATATTAGTTCAGCATATTTGTGTGGGACTATTTCTGGGTTCTGTGTTCATTGATCCATGTATCTATGTCTCTTCAAATATTGCACAGTCCTGGTTACTGTAGATATACATTAATAATAAGTTTTAAAACAGTGAACTGACTTCTCCCATTTTATTACTTTTTCAAAGTTGTTTTGGCTATTCTAGTTCCCTTATCTTTACATAAAATTTTAGATTAATCTTGTCTATATCTAGGAAAAAAGGCATACTGGGTTTTGATAGGAATTACATTAAATCTATCAATTTGGGGAGAATTGACATTTTACTATGTTTTGTCTTCAAATTCATGACCATGGCGTATCTCTGCATTTATTTAGACCTTTGATTTGTTTTATCAGTGTTGTAGAGTTTTCAGTATACAAGTCCTGGATATACTTTATTAGATTTACACTTGATTATTTCAATTAGTGATTGTAAATGTATTGTAATTTTTGGCATCCACATGTTCATTGCTAGTATCTAGAAATACCATTGATGGTGGTGTTTATTTTGTATCCTGTGACATTATTGAACTCAATTACTTTTTAATAACTTCTTGTGGCATGAGGCCTGCAATTAGAGTTCTATTGTTTTTTCTTCTTTTTGCCGTACCTCACAGCATACNATGTATTGTAATTTTTGGCATCCACATGTTCATTGCTAGTATCTAGAAATACCATTGATGGTGGTGTTTATTTTGTATCCTGTGACATTATTGAACTCAATTACTTTTTAATAACTTCTTGTGGCATGAGGCCTGCAATTAGAGTTCTATTGTTTTTTCTTCTTTTTGCCGTACCTCACAGCATACAGGGCTTCCCTTGTGGCTCAGCTGGTAAAGAATCCACCTGCAATGTGGGAGACCTGGGTTCGATCCCTGGGTTGGGAAGATCCCCTGGAGAAGGGAAGGGCTACCTACCCCAGTATTCTGGCCTGGAGAATCCCAGGGACTATACAGCCCATGAAGTCACAAAGAGTCAGACACAACTGAACGACTTTCACTCACTCACTTACTCTCACAGCATACAGGATCTTAGCTCCCTGACCAGTAATCGAACCCATGGCCCCTCCTGTAGAAGCTCAGAGACATAACCACTGGACTGCCTGGGAAGTCGCAAGTTCAACATTGAGAGCTGTTTTAACATCAAGTAAAGTTGAGATGGCCTCAAATGGCTTAAATGCAATTCCCCACTCCCTCTACTCCCACAGGTAAAGTTCCCCTAGCCATATTATCCGTCTTATCATAGGAACCAGACACAGTACCTGCTCATTCCCAAGTAGCAGACTTCAGTTCTGTTCAACCCGCTAAATTATTCAAATAGGCAGGAACCAGGGCTCATCCCCATTCTTTGGTATTACAAAGTCTGCCTCCCAAGCCCTGGCTTGTTCATTCTGTTCCCAAGTGCAACCCCCTGTGTGGCCCTGCATGATATGTGGTATCTTCCCCTGGGCTGTAGGTAAAGGTGGCTCATAAATTGCTGTCCATCCCATCTTTTGGGGTTGAGTGTTGAGTGTCAGCCAACCCCATTAACCTAGGGTTGGAGTCTCCTTGATGGATTGAAGAAGTAAAACAATTTGCATCACAAATAAGATGGTCTAACTCAATTGAGGACACCTCGTTAGGTTTAACTATGGATTCCTTTGCTAGTTAACTGGTTTGCAAGGCAGCAGTTACTATCTTGGATGTAAGTGCCAGTTGCTGGCCAGCTTGGGCTTTAGCTCATGTTATCTCAAATGGATTTTGCCATCTCTTTCCACTCTGTGGTCTCATGCTGGCCAACTAGGCAGAAACTATTGTTAACTGACTATATCCCAGAGTGAGGTGCCATTGAGTGTGGCTTGTGTCTGGCAGGTGGTCGCTGAGGCTCCTACTTGAGAATAGAAACAACATAAAGTCCTAACTGATGGATGCTAGAGTTCCACAGCACTTTGCTTACTGTGTCTAGCCTGATGACTGTCACTGACTGCTTAGGGCAGTCATAGGGACTCTGTTTGGGAAAGTAGCGCCCCCCTGGCACGCTTGTGTTTGTAGTCCTGGGGATGAACCTTGGTGTTGTTTGTAGAAAGGAAGGAGGCCATGACCTCAGGAAGATTTAAGAATGACCACTTGATTGACTCCTGAGTCATTGCTGTTCAGGCAGAGGTAGTGACTTTGTCCATCTCCTGTGCTGAAACTTTTCTTGGGATTGTTGTGTGCTCTCCTGACCCCTAAGGGTTTGGAGGTGCACATCCATGGCAGTTCATGGTCTGAGAACTGATTTAAAAAAACGGAAATGGGTGTTGATACTCAACTGCTCTCTCAGTGCCAAACCCCCAGTCAACACCTGTGAGTTTTGCTTCCCACTGTTACTTACCAGCACGCCAAAGGACTGATCTTGTCATCTAGGGCTTGAGGTCCCCACCCAGCCCATAGACAAAATGATCTTACTGGATGTGGATTCTAACACTCTGGAGATGGACTGGCATTCTCTGAAGGAAGGGAATAGCCTTCTATAGGGCCCGCCATCCAGCTTTCTTTCCCCATAACCACCCAGAAGCTCTGCACCACCTGTGATTGGATGGAGACAGAAACAAAAACCTGTGACGTTAGATGGTTAGAAATCAAAAATGTCCTGAGACACTGTGTTCCAGGAGTTTGGGGGAACAGTGCACATGGGGGAAGAGGTAGGGCTGCAGCAGAAGATGGTTTTGATCCACCTGCTTCGGGGCTGTGATCTTTCACTGACTCCCTGCTGCCTACCCTGATGTGGCACAAAATCCACGTCATTGGGGTTATGAGCAAAAATATTCGTGGTGGCCCTGTGTCACAATGAAGGGATTAATTCAAACCTGACTTAAGTACAGGTTGCTAAACTCTCTAACCATTGTCATGAGAGAGGCCCTAATCCTGAAAATACTGATCTCAGAGATTCTCTGTAGGAAAAAAAAATAATAATAATAAATGTGAGCAGGGTAAAAAGACCCCCCCCTACCCCGGGACTTCCCTAATGATCCAGTGGCTAGGACTCTGCCCTCCAGCACGGCTTCAGTCCCTGGTTGGGAAACAGGTTCTGCATGCTGTGGGGTGTGGCCAAAAATTTTTCAAAACAGACCTTCCCCCGTCAAGCATATCCAGTGATAAAAAAAAAAAAAAAAAAAAAAAGAATGAATGAAAGAAACCTAGCCGAAGCGGGAGGTACCAAAAGATTCAATTAAACAAAAATTCACCATTTGACCCAAATGGAAAACCAAAATTTACTAAAAATCTCTTTTATGGCAAAAACATAAAGGGAGATGATTGGCTTTTGTGCATCTTCAATATATAGGTTTGGGACTAATTTTAACATCTGCCAAAATGCAACAGTTGGCAAACTTTCATGGACTTTATACTAAAGCATCAAATTACAGTTACACCTAGTGTAATAACCATGCTTTCTAGTTCCTGTATTTAATGCTGTGACATCTGAGTCCTTGCTCCTCTTGGAGGAACTGCCCTGCCAGGGTTAGATAATCTCTAGAGATAGCAAACAACTCACCTGTGAGTGTACCTTTCACAGGTAAACTGGGCCAATCAGAGCCCACACTCACAACCACCTCCTCTATGGGGCTCTTATAATCTAGACCACTATCCCTCTGCTCTAATTACCCCAGAGACGGGCACCAGGCAACTGGAGACACCACTGTGCCCCAGAGCCCACTGAAATTATTCAAACTAGCCAATCCTAAACCTACTTGCCCTGCCTCACCTTCTCCTTCCCATGGAAATCATGAAAAAGACTCTTGTCCCCGTCTGCTCCTTGCTCCCTCTGCCTCCTGATGGACCCTTGTGCTTCCCCAAGTGGCCCTCCGTGGTGAGCTGGACCTCCTGTTTCTCAGGATCTGTAGGCATAAAAAGCTTTTTTCATTTCTATATCTCTGTGTCTTACCATACCTGATTAAAATGAATCTCAGATACCCTTAAAACACCTGCTGCTGCTAAGTCACTTCAGCTGTGTCTGACTCTTTGCGACACTATGGACTATAGCATGCCAGGCCCCTCTGTCCAAGGGATTCTTCAAGGAAGAATACTGGAGTGGGTTGCCATGCCCTCCTCCAGGGGATCTTCCCATCTCAGGGATCGAACCAGCATCACTTATGTCTCGTGCATTAGCAGGTAGGTTCTTTACCACTAGTGCCACCTGGGAAGCCCTAAAACACCTACATTTAAATGTACTAAATATTTTGCTAATTATAGATGTGGCTGCTAGGTTTCATTCAATGCCGATCTCAACATCCTTTCAGCCAGTTTGCCGTCATCTCCAAAGGAGCACAGTACATTTTCACCTTGTTACCCACAGGGTCCCGAAACAGCTCTGCTATCACACACAGTCTTTGCAGACAGTCTTAACTGCACCCACCTTTCTCCAGGAGTACAGGTGTGACATTCAGTTCAGTTCAGTCGCTCAGTCGTGTCCGACTCTTTGCGACCCCATGAATCGCAGCACGCCANGCATTACTTTACTAGCATGTGAGATGAATGCAATTGTGTGGTAGTTTGAGCATTCTTTGGCATTGCCTTTCTTTGGGATTGGAATAAAAACTGACCTTTTCCAGTCCTGTGGCCACTGCTGAGTTTTCCAAATGTGCTGGCATATTGAGTGCAGCACTTTCACAGCAGCGCAGGCGGCCGAGAGGAGACACCCCGCATCCGAGGTCAGAGGCGGCGGCTGGGGGGAGCACCCCAACGTCCAAGGAGCTGTGGCTGCACAGGCACAGGAGGGCCTAGAGGAGCTATCCCACGTTGAAGGTCGGGAAGGACGGTGGTGTGGAGATACCCCTCATCCGAGGTAAGGAGCAGCGGCTGCACTTTGCTGGAGCAGCCGTGAGGAGATACCCCACTCCAAGGTAAGAGAAACCCAAGTAAGATGTTAGGTGTTGCAAGAGGGCATCAGAGGTGTGACATTACCTGTATTTTATTTTATTAGTTTTCATTGCAGTAGAGTTACTTTACAATATTGTGTTAGTTTCTACTGTGCAGCAAAACGAACCAGCCATCCATATACATAGATCTCTTCCCTTTAGGATTTCCCTCTCTTTCAGTTCCCCACAGTTCCTGAAGTATGTCCTCATCAGTTGTCTATTTTATACATAGTATCAATAATGTGGACTTCTTAGGTGGCACTCATGGTTTAAAAAAAAAAAAAAAAAAAACCTGCCAATGCAGAAGACAAGAGAATTGGGTTCAGACCTTGAATCTGGAAGATCCCCTGGAGGAGGAAATGGCAACTCACTCAGGTATTCTTGCCTGGAGAATTCCAGAGACAGAGGAGCCTGGTGAGCTACAGTCCATAGGGTCGCAACACACACGCATGTCAATAGTGTATATGTGAGGGATGACATTACCTTTATGATGTCATTTGCACACATTTGTTTGACACACTTGTTAAGGACACACGAGTCCATCTTTTAGTCCTTTTTGGATTCTTGGGAAAACATATCCTTGGTTTACAAATTTTACTTAAGCCCGTTTATGGTGCTACTTTTAAATGAGCCCACCTTGAGTAGAAACCCCTCCAATAACAGGCACTCCCCTTAGTGCCCTCAGAGACTCCTTCAGTGAAGAGGCTTTAGCAGCTTCCCCTCCTGCCTCATGGAGTCTCTGGACTGCCCATGTTGTCTATAAATCATCCTTGGGCTTCTGATGCAAGAAATTGCCCTCTTTAGCCCTGTGTCACATACCATCAGAGCAGGAATCGCTGGCCACATACTGAAAAGTGTGTCTCTCCCAGACCCCGAGTTTCCATACCCAGCTGCCAATGATTCCTTGACATAGGAGCAAAGGTATGGGTCCCCAACCTCAGCATGAGTCGCAGGTCTCCTCGCTACAGGATGGAGCCAAACCTGGGCCGTCTGGCACATCTTACTGGTAGGTGGGAATGGCCTCCAGTCATCAGTCCATTGCCAGACGCCATGGAGCTGTAAGATGTCACCGCTCCCTCAGGCCCTTTGGGATCAACTGAGTGAATATCAGTGAGTTCAGACACTTTATGTTGTAGAGGACCATCTCTTCCTCTTGGTCAAGCACCAACTTCACTGCCTAGGAAAGGGCTTCGCCTACTACCTAAAAGTTTCATCATCAGCAAGGTTTAAACTGACATCAAGCGACTTCCCCAGTGGTCCAGCGGTTAAGACTTCATCTTCTAATGCAGGGATTATGGGGTCAGTGCCTGGCTAGGAAACTAAGATCCCACATGACTCACGGCCAAAGCACCAAACATAGAACAGAAGCGATATTCCAACAAATTCAATAAGAACTTTAAAAACAGTCCATATAAAAAAAAAATCTTTAAAAAGCAAACAAACTGATGCCAAGGTATCAAATAGTTGTGGTAAAAGCCATGAAATCAAGTGTTAAGGGTTTTGCCCTGACATCTGATCAAATCAGAGGGCTTCAAATGACCTGACTTCAAACTCCCCTCCCTTTCTGCTCCCACAGGTAAGGTCCCCTAGCCAAGCCACTCTCCTTATCACAGGGACAAGGCACAGTTTATCCCCAAGAGCAGCCTCCAGGTCCCTGCCAGCCTGTGAAGTCATTCAAACAACCCTCCAGAGGGGGAATTAAAGATACCTCCAATCTCTTGTTCCTCCAAAGTCCTCCTTCTAAAGTCCCGCTTGTTCACCCTTTTCCCAAGTGCAGCCTCTGTGGCCATACATGGTGTAGGAACATCCTTCCCTGGGCTATAAGTATATGTTACAAATAAACTGCTGGAGGGCTTATCTGTTCAGTGTTGGGCCCTCACAATAACTCTAGAGTGGGAATGCCCTTCCCCACAGTGGGTGGAAAGGAAGCAAATGAGACACTTCTTTGATCTGCACTCTTTGGGAAGCATTATCCTGCTATGATCAAGCTCGTGGGCTTGAAGTTATTCAGGTAATAGTCTGTCTGGGTTTGTAAGAAGTCACATATAGCTGGAGGGTGACCTGCGGGTGGTTGAGGAGTAGGGAAGTAAGGTTACTTTGGTAACTTTTGCTTTGGTTACTTTGTTAAAGTTTGGCTCCAAGCAGTGGGGACACCTAAGATAATTTAAAGCTGGGAGGTATCATCAGATCTTTATGTTAGAAAGTTCAGCTTTACCAATGTCTGCAAAATGGACTCAAGGAGACCCAGGAGTGGCACCAGCAAGACCTGTGAGGAGCCTACTGTACTAGTTCATGGAAGAGACAGGAAAGGAAAGAACTGAGGGCCCTTTGGTAGTTGATTGGATATGGAGCAAGGGAGACGAAAAGATCAGGCATGACTCTGATGCCTCTTGCTTGGGTGACAAGATGGACATGGGTTTTGGGAAATGATAAAAGGAATGGAGGAGGATTCTAAAGGAAGGTCCTGAGTTCCCTTTTGGACAGGTTGATTTTTTTTTTAATGACTTTATTTTTTTAAATTTAGATAACTTTTAATTTTTCATCTCAGGTGTACATGAGTTCCCAATCTTGAACCACCCCCCCACCTCCCACTCCACATCAACTCTCTGGATCATCCCCGTGCACCAGTCCCAAGCATCCTGTATCCTGAACGGAATATAGACCAACGATTCGTTTCCCACTTGACAGCACACATGTTTCAGTGCCATTCTCCCAATCCTTCCCCCCCTCCCTCTCCCTCAAAGTCCAAAAGTCCACTCCATGCATCTGTGTCTCTTTTGCTGTCTCGTATACAGGGTTATCATCCCCATGTTTCTAGATTCCATATATATGAGTTAGTATACTGTATTGGTGCTTCTCTTTCTGGCTTACTTCACTCTGTATAATTGGCTGGACACGTTGATTTTGAGAAGCCCACGGACATCCTGACAGAGGTGTCCAGCAGACAATCAGATAAGTCAGTATGGAGTCAGTAGAAGGGGGAGGTCAGATATAGGCATTCAGAAGTCATCATCAGTGTCCAGGTGAAAGTGGAGGGAATGAGCTTGCCCTGAGACCACAGGGAGGTGCAATTAGCTGAAGGTGGTACCTTAGAGAACAAATCTATCAAGGAGTTGTCCAAAGAACCTGCTGGAGAGCACAGGGAACTCTGCTCACTGTTAGCTGGCATCCTGGATGGGAGGAGAGTTTGCGGGAGATGAATTCGTGTATGTGTATGGCTGAGTCCCTTTGCTCTTCACCTGAAACTATAACATTGTTAATCAGCTATACCCCCAATACAATATGCTGCTGCTGCTGCCAAGTTGCATCAGTCGTGTCCGACTCTGTGCGACCCCATAGACGGCAGCCCACGAGGCTCCCGCATCCCTGGGATTCTCCAGGCAAGAACACGGGAGTGGGTTACCATTTCCTTCTCCAATGCATGAAAGTGAAAAGTGAAAGTGAAGTCGCTCAGTCATGTCCAACTTTTAGCGACCTCATGGACTGTAGCCTAGGAGGCTCCTCTGTCCATGGGATTTCCCAGGCAAGAGTACTGGAGTGGGGTGCCATTGCCTTCTCCAATATAAAAAGTTCAAAAAAAAAATAAAAGTGATCCAAAGAAGAAGTCACAGAAGAAGCAGAGAAAGAAGATTCTGATGTTAAGGAAAGGAACTTAAGGAGAGTAGCATCTCCAAAAGAGAGAAGGTGGAGAGAACTTTTAAGAATGAAGATGGGGCTAACATTTACCAGCTATCACTGAGAGTTTAGGGAAATAAGAAGACTGCTTTCTAATGCATTGGAAGGAAATGGCAAATCACTCCGGTATTTTTGCCTGGAAAATCCCATGGACAGAGGAGCCTGGCAGGCTATAGTCCATGTAATCATGAGAGTCAGACACAGTAGCGACTAAACTACCACCGCCACTGAGAGTTTAGGGAAATAAGAAGACTACTTTCTAATGCATTAGAAAATACCTGGGACATTGAGACAAGATTTTGTGGTGCTTTCAAAAAGAAGTCCGTGAGGACTTCCCTGGTAGCAGAGTGAATAAGAATCCACCAGCCAATGCAAGGGTCGCAGGTTCGATCCCTGGTCTGGGAAGATGCTACATGCTGCAGAGCAACTAAACCCGTGCGCTGCAACTACTGAAACCCGCATGTCCTAGAGCCCTGCTCTGCAACAAGAGAAGCCACCACAATGAGAAGCTGGAGCCCCGCAACTAGAGAAAGCCCGCCCACACAGCCACAAAGACCAAGCACAGCCACAAACAAAATAATTTTTTTTTTAAGTCAGTGAGAAATGAGACGGTGGGGAGGAGTGGAGAATTTTTTTCAGAACCTTTGTTGTGAAAGGTAAAGAGAGATGGTGGTAGCTGAAAGAGCAGAAAGGTAAGGATTGCTTGCTGGAGGGACTTGGACAGGCTCTGAAGCTTAGGGGAAAGAGACAGGCACAAGATAAGGCCGGAAGGAAAATCAATGGAATGAAGTCTTTGAAAAAGTCTGAGTGGATAGTTTCTGGGGCACAATAGAGCATTTAGACTTTCACTGCAAAGCTGGATCCCTTGTCCTCTACAACAAAAGAGGGGAAGTAGAAGTGGAGGGAAGTGAGTAGATGGTTAAATATAGGAAGGGGGTGTGGGAAATTGGGAGTTCCTGACTGCTGGCCTCTAGTTTCTGCAAGAGGGCATAAGGCATACTTCAGGAAAGCGATGACAGTTTGGAGCAGTTCTTAAGGAAATGGGCAAGAGAGTTGGTCATGGCCATGATAGTTTGGGGGATACAAACTGCTTAAATGCTGATTAATAGAAGCTAGTTAAAAGAATTAGGGTACGTCTACACAGCAAACTAACTGCTGCTTTTTATAAAGGGTAAGAGGGAATTCATTCACACCTGGAAAGATCTCTAAGGTGTATTTTTTTTTTAAACAAGTCAGAGAATATACACAAATACGCAAATATTTCTAAAAAGCCTGAGAGAATACAGTTTACTAACAGAGTAGCTTCCCAGGCAATGAAGGATTTTCCAGGTGGCACTAATGGTAAAGAACCCACCTGCTAATACAGGAGATATAAGGGATGCAGGTTTGATTCCTAAGCCAGGAAGATCCTCTGGAGAGGGTCAAGGCAACCCACTCCAGTACTCTTGTGCAGAGAATCCCATGGACAGAGGAGCCTGGCAAGCTGCAGTCCATAGGGTTGCACAGAGTCAGACATGACTGAAGCGACTTAGCACAATAGCACCAGGAAATGAAAAGAGGAGTGGGACTTAGCCAGGAAAAGTAACCTTTCATTCTTAAAAATGTTAGGCATCTTGTACTTTTGGGCCGTCCACCTTTTTTCTTATACAAAGACTGTGTACTTGTGTATTCTATTATTTTGAACATTCTGTGTGTATGTGGTTAGTCATGTCCGACTCTTTGTGACTCCATGGACTGTAGCCTGCCAGGTTCCTCTGTCCATGGGATTTCCCAGGCAAAAATACTGGAGTGCGTTGCTATTTCCTCCTCCAAGGGATCTTCCCAACCCAGGGATCAAAACTGTGCCTCTTGGGTCTCCTGCATTGGCAGGCAGGCTCTTTTCCACTAGCGCCACATGGGAAGTCCCATTTTGAACGTTAACAAAAGGTAATATTTTAATTTCCCAAAGTCTACATAAGTACCTGCTTCTTATAAAAAAAAAAAAAGTGAAAGCATAACAACACTATTTGAAGCATCCCTTGGCCACAGCCTCCAATCCCACCCATGCCCTTTCTCATAAAAAGTAACTACTGTTGAAGTCTCATAAAAAGTAATTATCTTTGAAGTCCTTAAAATATACACTTAAAAAAAGTATTAATATTTTTATTAAACAAAGTGACTCTGAAAACTCATGCTCTGGTAAGGCACACAAACACAGTGACTTTGGTTTTTTAAAGTGGCTAGTTTCTCATCTCTGAAGGATCATCTATGGCTTTGAAAAGTCTTTCGACACATCTCCAGCTCTCTTGCCAGGTGACAGAACCAAAGGTGGGTATGTAGGCAAAACATCATTTAAAAGAAGATGCCCAGACTTGGTGCTTTTAGGTCTGGGTGGGTTAGTCAGAGACAATGTTGATTCACATCTGGTTTAGGGGGTGTGGATCCTGAGACAGTTTTAAGACTTGGTGGTACATTTTTAGGCAATTGTTTGTTTCCTGGTGAACCCAAAGACTTTGGTTTCAGTGGCAGTAGAGTGAGATGAGATGCTGTTTCGAGAAATTTAATAGAGTTCCAAGAAAGAATTCTTCGTCTTTGGTGGCTGATTTGGTCTCAGAGGTGTGCTGAGGACACTTTTTGTTCCAAGTCAGCCAGTCATCCATAGGGTACCACTGCCTTGCTCTTCATTCACAGTCACATAGATTTCTTCCTTTGCGATACCCAGAGTGTTACCCATTATCTGCAACACTTCGTGATGTTGTTTTTGGTGTTTGAAAATACCCTGTGAAGAGGTTTCTCACGAGGCTCTTGTCAGCTTCTTCTGCATTACTTAGTAACTTCATTAACTTCTGTACCTCATCCAGCACTTCCTGTTGAACCTCATTTTTTTTTTTTCAGGTCTTTAATTTGTTCTTCCTTTAGATTCCAGGCAGCATTCACTTTCTCCTGATGTCCTTGTGCCGATGTTAATTTTCCTTCTAGGTTTATCTACCTTTACCACCCCTTCTCCGGCTCCCACCTTCAGGTCAGCTAGCGCTTGGGCACCCTCCTTTACTGTTCTCACGACACAGAAGGCTGTCTCAAAACGTCATCTCTCTGTGTTGGGATGATATTCACTTGTTCCTTCAACGACTCTATCTGCAAACTGTCTTGTTGATTTGCACTTTCCATTGCATTAGAAAATAGAAGGAACTTTTCCTCCAACACGGTGACTTTCGTTCTTAGTTTAGCCGTTCTGTCTTCTGCAGCCAAAGCCTGGCAGTTATAAGATGCTTCTGCGTCTACAGCCCATTACGCACTCTCTCCTGTTCCTGCTTTAAGCACAGATCTTTGCTGTGTCAAGGTTGAACCTCTGTCTGGAGAGCATGGTTTTCCATTTATTTCTGTTTTAGTACCAGTATGGCTTCATTTCTCTCCTGTCGAAACATGTCTTTTCTTGCGTCAATGTCACTACATTTAAAAAATGACTTATTTCCTGTTTTGCCTTGTTCTGTTCCTTTTAACAGATGCTCAAAAGCAAGCGCCTTCTCCACCATTGTAAAATACTCCATTTTTTTTCCTCTCTCCACATCATAGACAGCTGCCTATTTGTCTCTTGCAATGCTTGATTTTCTGTTTCCTTTTCCCTAGATGTTTCTACTATTTTTTCCTTTTCCTCTTCTAGTTGACACATCTCGGATTCAACGTCGACTGCTCTCTCCTTCAGGTTGATTACTGCCTGCTTCAAAAGGTCGTTTTCATGCACTTTGTTGTGAAATTTTCTAAAAAGCAGAAAATCAAGCATTGCGAGAGACAAATATGCAGCTGTCTATGATGTGGAGAGAGAAAAAAAATGGAGTATTTTACAATGGAGGAGAAGGCGCTTGCTTTTGAGCATCTGTTAAAAGGAACAGAACAAGGCAAAACAGGAAATAAGTCATTTTTTAAATGTAGTGACATCGACGCAAGAAAAGACATGTTTCGACAGGAGAGAAATGAAGCCACACTGGTACTAAAACAGAAATGAATGGAAAACCATGCTCTCCAGACAGAGGTTCAACCTTGACACAGCAAAGATCTGCGCTTCAAGCAGTTAAACAAAGTAACTCATCACTTTTGGCTTGGATTAAAAGCTCCTTAAGGTTTGTAAGTCATCTTGTTCCTCCTGTAGCTGCTGCATTTCTGAATCCACTTGTTCACGTCGCTTTCTTTCGAGTGCTGAACTGTCTGCGATGGAATTGGACAATCTCTGATCATCTTTCTGGAGGGTTCTAATGGTTGCATCTTTCTCCTCCATTAATTTTCTTAACTCTTCAATCTCTTCCTTGACCATTTTGGAAGAGTCACTCAATTCATCAGCTTTAACTACCTTAAGAGAGGCTGCTGACGTGGAGCTAAGTGGCTCTTCAGAAGGCTGTGGTAAAATCGGTTCAGACACTCCAAAGAGAAAGCCTGGGGCACTGCAAAGCTGCTCTGGGCTGAGATCAATCTGTGCTACCTGCTGCTCCAAGTTTTTGAGTTGGATTTTATTCCTTTCGTCATTTTGATCAGGTCAGTACAGTTCATCTGTAGTTTAGAATTATTAACCTTGTCAACTGAAACCGGTGCCTGAAATTGTTGAAGTTCTTTCGGAAGACTGGTTGACCCACGCTGCATATTCTGTACCAGGCCATCATGTGCTCTTTCCATTCTTCTAGCATCTTCACCTGCTGTCTCAATTTATCACGTTCCCATAGAAGCTCCTCAAATGGATCCATAGGAACGTCTCTCACCTACCACCATTGCTGGACATTTGCACTGTTGTCAGTAAAGTCTGACATTTCTGAGTCAAAGCGTCAATTTCAGTGACTTTTTCTCGAACCATGTGGGACGAATTCTGGATCGTTTCTCTAAACATATGCTGATCATTTCTCTAAACAAATATTCTCTAAACATATTCCAGGATGTGTTTGGATATGTGCAGGAGATGTTCGAGAAACCTGGTGGAGAGTTCTGTGGTGGCGGCATCTTTGAGTCTCAGGAGGTCAGCTTCTTTGGCCACAGTTCTATCTATCATTCTGAAAGTTTCTCTTGTAAGATGATTATTTTCCCTAGTTTTCTCATCTAAAACAGCTAACGTTTGTTCTCTTTCCAAAGCATATGCTTGCAATTGATGAATCTCTTCATTACCTTGGCCACTGGAAGAAGCTGAAGATGCTTTCATACAAAGAAACCATATCTCCAAATCTTTTTGCCAGATGAGCTGAGTTAGCTTACCATTCTCACCATCGGACAGCTGGTCAATCTGTTCAGTTAAAAGGGTACTTTTTTCAGCTAGAAGTTTAATCTCCAATTTTTGTTATTTCTTGTAATAGTCTTTCAGTTTCAGCTTTAGATCAGTCATGCTTTACACTTCCGTTTTCTATGTGAAGACTCTGAACTTCTGTTACTCGAAAAATGTCACAGCGTTCTACTGGCATATACTGGGATTCTTCAGGCAACTGGGTTTTGATTTGTTCTGTTGCATTTTGCAAATTCCCGATTTCCTCCCCTTGGATGGAAAAGAGCTGATTGTGTTTAATATTCATTTGCTCACGTTGTTATCTGAGATCTATTTCTTTTGATGATATTTAATTTCAAGATTATCTTCAACTGTGCTCCCTGGAGAGTCCTCAGATTCTATTTCTGGAACAGTTTTAGGGTTAATCACTGTTGCGGTTTGACTGTGTTCTTCCTTCAGTTGTTCCAATTCTTCTTTCAGATGATTTTTTTCTTCTCTCGTGGATGCAAGACTTTTGGCTTTTTCCACTATGGTTTACTGTAAATTTTCCATTTTGCTTAAGGCTTGAGTATACTGATTTAACTTCTCCTAAAGCTGTGGACCTCCTTGAAGATTTTCAATAAAAATGTCTTTCTCCCGTATGTTGTTTCAACTGCTTTCGCTCTTCTAAACTAGATGACAAAATTTCTTTGGTTTCTTTGTGGTCAGCAATCATCTGCTCAACAGTATTTCTCTTGACCGAGTTTAACCAAACCCTCACACTCCAGCTATTAGGCCGAGCTCTCTGGATCCTCTGTACTTGACGGTTCTTTAATAGCTTGCTCAGACTTCCTCCTTTCTTCCAGTAGCCTCTGTTCTGCCTGACACAATTCTGCTTCTAACTGTCTTTTTTGCATTTTATAATGAATTAACTTTTCTTTTTGCCATCCACCTCTTTAGTAATGTTCATTTTATCATCTTCAAGTTGACTAATGCTCTTTTTTTTCACATTCTAGATCTTGTTTTAGTTAACTGATGATGCTATCCCCCTTCATTTTTTCTGGATTTCTGATCTTTCATCAAAACCATGCACACTGTCGTTTTTTGTTTCTGCCTGTCTAGCTCTCCTAACTCAGGGATCAGTAATTTCTTTTCAGCAGTGACAATGAGTTTTCCTTCTTTGATTTCCAAGTCCTTTGTTAAATGAGGTATTTCTGAATCCAAGTTCATATGTCTGATAGTTGAGCTTTTAATGGGTTCATATTCATTGCTCAATCTGACAAGTGATAGTTGGAAGTTGTTACTTTTCTCTATTTAATAATGAATTTTCTTTTTCTAAAACTTGGGCTCGTTTTTGAAGCTCGTTTTCAGGTTCTCTTCAATGAGATTTTTATTCTGCTTCAAACTACTTAATCTCATCATTTCATTTTCAGCATCAGCCAGTGGCTGTTGTTGTCTGGATGCTTCTTCCAGGGATGTTCTCTGTGGAAGAACTTTTTCCTTTTCTGTCATACCATCACTATGCTTCTTAGTAGAAGGCTTCAACTCACCTTTTTTAAATCTTTTATTCGTTTCATTTATCTGGTCTTGTTCTCTAACTGAAGCATCCATTTCCTTTTCTACAGAAGATAATTTTCTTTTAAGGTATTTTACTCTAATCTCAAGTCCTTTGATTTTCTTGGTAGATGCTACTTTTTCAGTGTCTAGGACTTGAATAGCTTTTTGCATATCATGAATCATCTCCTCGTAATCCTTTAATTGCTTTCTATGCCTGCCACTTATTTCTGCCAGTTTCTGCTGATGAATTTCCTGCAGTACTGCCACTTCAAGTTGATGGTCATCAATTTCCTTATTTCGATTCTGTTCAAGTTCCTTGATAGTATTTTTCATTTCGTAGATTTCCTTTAGATTAGAACTATCTGCTCCATGTGCTGTAGAAGTTTGAGCAAAATGTCTCCAGAGGCTGACGTCAGCCTCAAGTCTTAAAACTTCATTTGACAGTCTATTTATTTCTTGCTGTGACCAAATTAGATCAGCGAAGTCCATATCGTCATTCTGGGAAGCTAAAGCATGCTGATAGACATTATAACCCAGTGAAGAGGATGCAGGAGTTAAGGGCTGAAAGCTAGCCTGAAGATTTACTGAGTGGATGACTGACTGTAGCTTTAGCAACTGATCCTTCATTGCTACCTCTCTTGATGTCAGAAGTCTGATTTCTATGTCTTTCTGGTGTAACTGATGTCTGTAGCTAGCAGTTTGCTGCTTCAACTGAAGCTCTGAGGCTTCATACTTCTCTTGCAGATCGCTACAAAGAATTCGAAGCCTCTCAATCTCTGATTTTAAGACTGATGGAAAGTTGACAACCTCCTCTCTTGCAGAATCAGCGAGTTCTTCTACCTTTTCAGCTCCCTTTCTCAGTACATCTTTTGTGAAACTAGAAACACGGTCTGTTAAAAAGGCCATAGTACCACCCACTTGCCCCACGGAATTGCCTAAGCTGGAGCCAAGGCCACGAAACCAGGACATTGTCACAGGTCGTAAAACTGACCTGATGTGTCCGGCGAAAAGGATCCAGCGGAGTCGGACAGCCTCACTGCTGACTAGCTCGAGGTTAAGAAACAAATGAGGAGTTTCTAGGCAACGTGGGCTGCGAAGGCCCCTCTATAGAACCCCAGGCATGGCCTGTGACCTGACAAAGAACCTGCCTCCTGTGACGTGTCCCCGCTTCCGGCGTATGCTCATCCTCACGACTTCCCAGCGCTAGCGGAGGGCACTTCTCTGCTTGCGTGATTTTCCCAGGGCCGGTAACACCCCGGTCCCCTGGATGGCGACCATCACCGCAGCTCTGACGGCGCCGACAGTGAGCGCATGTTCATAGAAAGCACACCTTGTCTCTTTCTTTTTTTCTCTTCTTTATGATATAGAGTGACATTCAAGGTAGATTTAAATCAATAAAAGAAAAGCGGCACTACAGTAATAGTATTCAAATGGGAATAAAATATATTTAATTGTTTCTGGCTTTTTTACTAAATGACATCTCACATACACACAATCCTGCAGCTTGTTTCACGNTTGAGGGAGTTACGAGGTGGTGCTGTCTCTAGACCAGAGGCGAATATGAACTGGACTGCTTGACATTTAAAAAAGCTTGGGGGGAGGGTGGGAAATTAGAAGAAAAGGATTCTGGAAACGCCTAGCGCCAGTTTAAAAATAAGTATCATTTTAAAAAAGTCTTTCTCACTTTGGGTTTGGAAGCGCTCCTGCTCCCTGCTTCTTTGGAATTCCTTGACTGCTCGACAAGCCTTGATTCTGAAATGACAGGAGAGAACGGAGTTAGTAGAGGATCCGGCCATTGGGACAGGACTGGTCTGTGGTCTTGAGAGCTTTTGAAGATGGCTGTCATGTGCTGTGTTACCTGGGGCAGATTTTTCAAGGTCTATCCAGGGCAAGTTAGCTGTATGGTAGCGATTTTGCTGTTTATTCTGGAAAGAGAAATGAATGCGGGAATTTTTTTTCACCGCGTTGGCTTCTTTTTTTTCAGCAGTTGAGTCAAAGGGGTTGTTTCCTTTGGCCAAAGCACGTGGCACACTTCTTTTTTGCGTGTATGTATGAAAATACTTTTACTTCCTCTTGAGTTTTCTAAATGTGCTCTTTACTGTTTCGTTTCCCTCAACTTTTTGCTTAGTTTTGTTGTTTAGGTCTTTTTGGTACCCCACCCTCTTAGCTTGGGGTGCATCTATCCTTTTTCCAGACTTAATTCCTGTCTAGGCTAAAGCCTAGATGTGCCTTGTTTTCTGTTATTTGTGGAGAAATGATAGAAATAATGTGGAGAAGAAGGTTGACAAAATATTGTGGTGGTGGCAGTTGAGTCGCTATGTTGTGTCGGATTTGCGACCATGGACTGTAGCCTCCCAGGCTCCTCTGTCCATGGGATTTCCCAGGGCAGAATACTGGAAAGTGAAGTGGCTCAGTCGTGTCCAACTCTTGGCAACCCCATGGACTGTAGCCTACCACGCTTCTCCGTCCATGGGATTTTCCAGGCAAGAGTACTGGAGTAGGGTGCCATTTCCTTCTCTGGGGGAATCTTCCTGACCCATGATTCAAACCCATGTCTCCTGCATTGCAGGCAGTCTCCTGCATCACAGGTGAATTCTTCATGGCTAAGCTACCAGGAGAGAGTATTGGTGATGGCTCGTGTTTCAGTCAAGAATCTGGGAATGAATTACAAGATAATTCTGTGAATTTTCTACCCCTCTTAGTGTTCTCAGGAACATGCATCAGGGAATCAATATTTAGTGAGTGTCAAGATGCATTCCTCCCAGAGTCATTTTGGCCTGTTTAAACATTGTATCAGGCAAGTGATTTTTTTTTTTTTTCTTTAAACAGAATTCTGCGTCTTTAAAAGCTGCAAAGCTGGTGCAGGGAAACTGTTCAGGGTGTCTTTGGCCCCTGTTCCCTTTGTCCCAGCTTCTCTTTCTGTACTTTTAAATTCTAGCCATCTTGCCTACTTTCAGTTTTAGTGGGGGCTATACTTTTCTTACATACTAGCCTCTACTCGGAACTTTCAGAAAGAAGTCTCTTTTACCACACCTGCCCTAGGCCACCTCCCACTTGTTCCTCAGGTCTCCTTGGAAAGGTCTCTGCCTCTAAAAGGCCTTCTCTGGGACAAAGTCTGGATGTCCCTCCTTGGCTCTTTCCTAATCCCATACAGCACCTGTTTTTCCATAATGTAATTGCTTCTTTACTGCCCGCCTTCTTCATCGCGCTAAACATTTAAGAATGTTTACCCTTTCTTCTCTGATTCCCAAGATCTTCCGTGGTTCCTATCACTTGGCAGATCCTCAATAAACATTGTCAAATGAATGTAAATCCAGTTCTCACTAGATTGTTCGAGTGGTATGGGAAAACGAGAACTGGATAGAATGAGTGGAGTGATGTGACTCACCCTCGGACTGTAATTCTGGCTCTGACCTTTGACTCTGAAAATCTTTATGGCTTGATGCAGTGTAGGCTGCAGCTATACAGTAGTATTAAGGGTGTGGAAATTATGCACCTAAAATCAAAACTGTTTTTACTGGGGAACCTGTTGCTTTACTGTTGTTGATTTCCTATATGTTTGTCTTCCCCCCACCGCCCCCACTTAAGTAATTGTAAAGGACGAGGGAGGAAAGATGGAGGAGGCAGGAGAGAGCCTGAAATTGTTATTGGGCAGAAGCAGATAGTTGGTGGATATCAGAACCAGGCTTCTGGATGTATTGGGGTCAAAACAAAGGCTAAAACACACACACTCACTAAGGAGTGAAGTTGTGTGTGTGAATGACTTGCCCATAGTGTGTACTGTCAGTTTGTAGTTCTAGGTGGTGTCATGCGATGAAGTAGTCTCTTTGCAGAATGAGGACCTTGTGAGTAACCCCACAGTGAGGTTCCATGGGACTGACATGTGGGAAAATTAGTAATGGCTGGAAGGAGTGAGTTCTCATGATGCAATTTGTCTGTAATGGGTGGATGAGTCTGTTTCAGAAGGTGGTTCAAATGAGGTTGTCTCCTAAGGTGGCTGTCCCAAAGGAGACAATGAGGATGGTTCTTTTGTGCTCTCTGCCTTTTGTTGATTCATCTGTTTGATAATTGTTATGCCCACACTGTGTGTGAGTATGTGAGGTATTGGAGTCTATTTCTGCCTCCCTGTTTCTGCCCTGAAGGAGCTCAATACATTTGTGGAAGAGATAGGCAAGCAAAGAAATAATTGTTACCCTGAGATATGTGCTTTCAGAGGGCTGGCTAATGCTGCTTCTTATTGGATGGGGAAAGGTAACAAAAAACAGAAGAAAGCTTGGGCAAAGCCTTTTGGCTTTGTTTTCATCTTCAAGCACTTTCAGATTTTTTTTGTATTAATGAGGAGCCTGGTGGTCTGCAGTCCATGGGGTCGCTAGGAGTTGGAAATGACCGAGTGACCTCACTTTCACTTTTCACTTTCATGCATTGGAGAATGCAGTGGCAACCCACTCCTTCTTGCCGAGAGAATCCCAGGGACGGGAGAGCCTGATGGGCTGCCGTCTCTGGGGTTGCACAGAGTCGGACACAACTGAAGTGACTTAGCAGCAGCAGCCGCCCTTGGTAGTATGAAAACCCATTTTAAGCTGCCATAAGTGAAGATGGGTATTAATTGGCTTATATGTGACCAAAAAATATCCAAAAGGAGTCTGGCTTCAGGCTGGGCTAGATCCAGGGGTTCACTCTCCGGACAAGCTGGGTCCACAGAAGAACCTCTCCCCGCTCCCACCTTCCGTCGTCCTCGGTTCCAGTCCCAGAAGGATGGAAAAACCTTTCTCCCAGTCACTGTCTCCAAAGGCCCACAATTGACTCAGTGCTTCTGACCATGTCCCCTGCTTCTCCCTGGAAATGGGTGTGGAGTCAATGCCCATCTAAACCTTAGGGACTGAGAGTGGGGGAGCACTGGCTCCCCCAGGGAAACCGGAGTTCTGGTTAGGAAACAAGAAACATCATGTCAGATCTTTTGTAGTCTGAGTCCCTGGACAGAGGAGCCTTGACAGCCCACGGGGTCGCAAAGAGTCGGACATGACTGAGCACAGTCCAGTACAGCAGTAGCAAGAAGCAGGCATTCTGTTCTTTGAAAATCCTTGGTGCTGATAATCCAGTGGGCACAGGTGGCAATTTGGAGGAGGTGATGCTCTGCCAGGAGGAAAGTGTACATGGGATGAAGACCTCAAGGAACGTTTAGTTGTGAGGTTTGAGTGTCCAAGAGAAAAGGAATCTGAAGGACTAACTAGGAGAGTTATGACCTAGGTGAGGCTCTGGGAGGGAGTGTCTCATTGGGTGTGGGTTCCTGCCTTGACTGAAGTACTCCCTGGAGGTTCAAAGCTTTTTCGATAAGCCAAGGTTACAAACTCAAATACCTGGAGGGACCAGACGAGTAAAATAAATGAGTGACTGAAGACAGGTAAGGGTTGGGGGCGTGCCCCTCTCTGCCCCTCTCCTCTCACCAAAAAAGGGCATATGAGAATATGGGCCCAGAGTGACTCAACCTTTGCAACTTTCCAGAAAAGCCTGAAATCTGGATTTTAATGAAAGTTTAGGTGGTATTTAATGCAAATGAGACAATCACTGTGATACTGGGGCAAACAAAATGCATTATTGGCCAGATCTGGCCTGTGGGTCACCAGCTGCCAATTGCTTGTCTAGAAGGACCTGGGAGTTCAGGATCCCTATTATTATTTTTCTTAGTTTTCCTGTACCTTCCCCTGATATTATTGGAGAAGGAAATGGCAACCCACTCCAGTATTCTTGCCTGGAGAATCCATGGACAGAGGAGCCTGGTGGGCTATAGTCCATGGGATCATGACTGAGCAACTAACACACAATCTGATATTATTACATTCTCGGTTCTTTGGATTTGTTGAGGAGCTCATACTTTCCTTTATGCGAGTGGTTTAGTCATTAAGTCATACCTGACTCCTGCAACCTCATGGACTGTGGCCTGCCAGGCTCCTCTGTCCATGAGATTTTCCAGGCAAGAAACTGTTGTGGGTTGCTGTTTCCTTCTCCAGGGGTTCTTCCTGGCCCAGGAATAGAACACACATCTCCTGCATTGCAAGTGGTTTCCCTCATTGCAGGCGAATTCTTTACGCCTAGCCACCAGGATGGAAATCTTTAAAAGATTTGATAGTATTATTCGTCAGCTTGTCTCTAGTTGCTTTACCAAGTGCTTTACCAAACCAGGGCTTCCCTGGTGGCTCAAATGATAAAGAATCCACCTGCTATGCAGGAGACCTGGGTTAGAAAGATCCCCTGGAGGAGGGCACGGCAACCCCCTCCAGTATTCTTGCCTGGAGAATCGCCATGGACTGAGGAGCCTGACAGACGGCAGTCAGTTGGGTCGCAAAGAGTCAGACACAACTGAGCAACTAAGCACACAGCACAGTACCCAACCACCTGGCTTGGTTCTTGCTACTGGCAATGATCATTTCTATTTTAAAAACGGGAAATGACTTGCCAGGTTCATACAGCTACTAAGAGGCTGAGCCATGACTTGAGTCCTGGGCTTCTGACTCTGGATCCCATGTGCTTCTCACTACACAATCTGGGCTGCCTTTTCACCCGGGAAGGATTAATGTTTATTAAATGTCCTTGGTGCTTATTAAGCTGCTGGGCTCAGTGCTTTGCATAAATTATCCTGTCGCCCTCTTTCAGTAACTCGAAGAGGTGATGTTATTTGTTCCTGATATAATGATAAGGAAGCCAGAACTCAGAGAGGTCATCAAGCTAGTAAATGACAGATTTAAACTCTGGATTCTAGTTCCAAAGCAGCTGTAAATTCGTACTTCATGTGGGAACTCTTAGGTAAGAAACCTGTGTGAGTCTCGAGTGATGCTTTTGTTAAAATCCTTGAGGCTGAGAGTTGGATATTGCTCTAGTTTAGTGGCTCTTACCAGGTATGGTTTTACCCCCTGGGGGACATTTGGCGACGTCTGGAGACTGTTTTTTGATTGTCCTGACTTGGTTGGGGGAGGGGTAGGTGGAGGCCTGGGAGGCTGCCACATACGCTACAATGCACCTGACCTGAGAGCCTCACAGCCCAGACTTATCTGATCCCAAATTCAAGACTGCTGAGACTGACAAAGCCTGTTCTAGTCCTTCCAGGATCCGGACATGTGAATGATCCAAACCAAGGCGCCAATGTGTTCTCTTTGGCCTACCCAGTGCTTTTTTTTTTTTTTAACAATCATTGGCTCATATTTTTATCTATTTTTAAGATATATTTTATTTGTTTATTTGGCTGCACCGGGTCTTAGTTGTGGCACTCTGGATCTCAGCTGCAGCGTGCGGGATCTGTTTTCCCGACCAGGGATGGAACACGGGCCCCTGCGTTGGGAGCTCGGAGTCTTTGTTGTGCTATGCTTAGTCGCTGGGTTGTGTCCGACTCTTTTGGAGCCCATGGACTGTAGCAGGCCAGGCTCCTCTGTCCATGGGGTTTCTCCAGGCAAGGAATACTGGAGTCTTCATTGGCTCCTACTTAAAAATGAGTTTTCATATGAAAACCTGCATTTCCAGAGGCTTGTAAAATCTCAGAAAACCTGGCAGTGCCTGCCACGCCTCCCGAGTACAAGACGCAGGAGCTGAGCTCCTGTTTAGCCCAGTCCCGCCCAGTCCCTACCTGGCTTGTTGTAGTCTGTTTTTGGGTTGGCCAAAAAGTTTGTTCTGAGTTTTCCTGAAGATGTCACGGAAACATCTGAATGAACTTTTTGGTCACCCAAAATAAAGTCTTTGCCGACCCTCCCTGAAGGTCACAGATATCTACTGACCTCCTCTCCTGCCCAGGTGGGCAGCACTAAACTCTCAAGGTGAGTCAACAATACCGCTCTACCTGCGCACCCAGAATATCCCTCTGGAGCCACGCAGACGCTATCTTGTCTCTCTTTATGAGACAGCCCTTCCTTGTTCTTGTCAGCATCATACAGTACAGCCCTCACCTGCTCTGGGCTTCCCAGGTGGCCCTGCTGGTAATGCAGGAGACATGGAAGACTTGGGTTTGAACCCTGGGTTGGCAAGATCCCCTGGAGGAGAGCATGGCAGTGCACTTGGGATTGCCTGGAGAATCCCATGCACAAGAGAGCCTGCTGGGCTATAGTCCATGGGGTCTCAAAGAGTCCAACACAGCTGAAGCGACTGAGGATGCACCCCGACTCTGCTGCCTCATTTTACTCACGTTGACTTTCTCTGAACAGGAATTCTGAGGCAGAGAAGGCAGCTGTGCTCTGCTCCAGTCCGAGTGGATTCCATCCAGCCTCTGCTTAGAGCATGGGTGGCAAGGAATCTGGTCCTTTCGCAGCTTCTTCTGAATCTGATCTTCTGTGGCCTTGTGATGTACTTTACATATTGTGAAATCCTAGAATAGCAAACAGGGTATTTATAGGTGAGTGAAAACCCATTATTCACCAAGAAGGGGAAAAAAAAAAAACCCCAAAGGATGTGGTCACATAGCATCATTTTCACATATCATATAGTGTATGTGATGCAGGAGACCCCAGTTTGATTCCTGGGTTGGGAAGATCCGCTAAAGAATGGCTACCCACTCCAGTATTCTTGAGCTTCGCTTATGGCTCAGCTGGTAAAGAATCTGTCTGCAATGCAAGAGACCTGGGTTCGATCCCTAGGTTGGAAAGATCCCCTGGACAAGGAAAGGGCTACCCACTCCAGTATTCTGGCCTGCAGAATTCCATGGACTGTGTAGTCCATGGGGTCGCAAAGAGCGACTCTCACTTTCAGTTTGTCCCTGTGATTCCCAGTGTGTACATGGCCGACCTCACCAGGGTCAGGTGTGGGGTCACACACTCTGGCATAAGAGCCAGCCTGTGCTCTATGCATTCTTCTCAGACTGTGGACGGTTTTGCATATCGTTCTATTTCTGTTTCTCACATATAGATAAATGCCGTTATAATTGATCAAGTATAAATCCATGTAAAAAATACTATTATTGATTGCAAGGTTTTTTTTATTTTAGAGTGATGGATAAGGGATTGTGGACCTATAACATTCCTGGTGAGAGAGTCTGAAATTTTGTTTTACATAATGTCTCCTATTTTCCAAAAAGTTGGGAACCACAATTAATACTCTGTAAAGAGGGAGTCACAAACTCAAATGCTGGGCAAGCAAAATTAGTAAGTGAAGTGGTAGACAGGTGTAAGGCATAGGGCATGGTGAGGACTATGAACCTAGTGAGGCATGTTTATTTAAAGGGGACAGTTGGGCCCTCCTTGGCAGTCCAGTGGTTAAGACTTGGCCTTCCAGTGCAGGGGGCTGCAGGTTTGATCCTTGGTCGGAGAGCTAAGAACCCACACCCCTGGCATTCAAAAAGCTAAAACATGAAACTGAAGCAATATTGTGACAGATTCAATAAAGACTTTAAAAATGGTCCATACATATCAAAAAAGAATCTTAAACAAAAGGGATATCTGCTCTCAGCTCCAGCGCTTGTTGCCGTGGTGAAATGTGCATACATTGTAGTCACGTCTCCCCTTTAAAAATAATATTTATATTCCAGAATGCCATTTCTTGTTGTTTAAATGCTCACAGCCAAAAAGAAAAAATTAGCATAGGCCCAGGAAAATATAACTTCAGGCTTTCTCTGGTCTTGGGCTGCCTGCTTTGACCTCTGGCTTTAGAGACTAACTCTTATGGTATGAATATTGGGCAGTAGTGTTTTGATAATGAACTTAATTCGCTGCTTCTTAAGATGGGGGACCAAACATTTGTTCTGTCATCATTCATTATACTTTACACACATGTGATAGATGTTTTGAGTATAAAATTCATAATAAAAATGAAACATTAAAAAGTTGATAGGCATTTTATTTTAGAATTGCCTTATTTTCCAGCCAGTGGGAAGTTCTCTTTTTCATCTATGACATTGAAACTCAATCTTGGAAGTCATCAACCTTGGAAAAGGGAATGAAAGCCCTGTGTTAAAATAGGAGCCTCTTTTTAGGATAAAGGAATTAAGGAAGGTTAGGTTATAATGCCCCTATCTTTTTCATGGCCATAGTGAGCTGAGGTGACATTGCCCACCTGCCCTGGATTGGGACAGGGAAGCGCCCTTCATCCCTTCTCTTCTGAGGCCATTTCTCCCAGGTGATCTCAGCCCCATCCCCGCCACCACATGCCTGACAACTCTCGATTTTATGCCTCTGGCCCTAGCGTCTCTTTGTCTAGACTGACATCTCCACTTTAAGTGTCAGCATTGAACTCCTGAACTTCATCTCCAGATTGATCTCCTTTCCTTGGATTCCCTAGTCTCCAGGTCGACAAACTTTGGTCCGCAGGCCAAATCCTGCCCACCACCTGCTTTGTAAAAAACAAAACAAAACAAAAAAAAACCATGCGCTGATGCAGCAGAGCTAAGTAGTTTGAACGGTGATCGTCTGGCCCGCAGAGCCTGTGCCGTTTACCATCTGTTCCCTTTACAGAAGCGCTTGCTGACTCTTGCCCTAGTGCGTGGAATGCCACCACACCTACTCAGTCGCCTGTCAGGCCCGCCCTCCACCTCCAGCCCCCACCTTGTTCATATCCAGGCTGTCACCACCATCTGGCAGCCTCCTGAGTATCTTTTGGCTTGGTCTCTGCCCCTTGATGACCATTCTTCCAATGACCTTAGTTCAAGCTTTCATTTTTTTTTTCCACCTGGACCCACAGTGTCCTTCCAGCTGGCTCTGCTGGCTTGAGCTGGTCCTTATCCCTTCTGAGGAGAATCTAGCTCTCCTCTTGCTTTTGACATGGCCTGTCGCTGTTTTAATGGTCTTAGCCATTCCCCTCTAATTTTTTTTTTTTTTTCCTGATGAATTTTCTGGAGTTGTGAATCCATACATTTGTAGGAAATCAGTATTTTGCTGGTCACTGTACTGCAAATTGGGGGTTCCCTGGTGGCTCAGTGGTAAAGAATCCACCTGTCAAGCTGGAAATGCAGGTTCGATCCCTTTGTTGGGAAGATCCCCTAGAGAAGGGCATGGGAACCCACTCCAGTATTCTTGCCTGGGAAATCCCATGGACAGAGGAGCCTGGCGGGCTGCACTGCATGGGGTCGCAAGAGCTGGACATAGCTGAGCGGCTGAGCAGGCAGGCATGCGCTGCAAATTGCCTGCTAGCATGACGGCATGGTCATTTCGTTTGCAGGACATTTGCAGCAGGTATGTCCCCCAGCAATGCACATCACCGTGCAAGACATGATGAGCGCCGTGTCTCATCATCACGCTCGTAGCCCTAGACTTGTTTTTTTTAAGTAATTATTTTTGGGTGTGTGGGTCTGTTGCTGCATGCAGGCTTTCTCTAGTTGTGGTGAGTAGGAGCTACTCTTCATTGAGGTTTTGTGGGCTTCTCATTGTCGTGGCTTCTTTAACTGCTGGACACAGGCTTTAGGTGCACGGGCTTCAGTACTTGGGGCACATTGGCTTCGTTGCTCCTTGGCATGTGGGATTTCCCCAGCCCAGGGATCAAAGCCATGTGCCCTGCATTAGCAGGTGGACTGCTAACCACCGGATCACTAGGGAAGTCCAGATGTTGTCTTTTTTTAAAACACTGAAGTGAAGTGAAGTGAAGTCGCTCAATTGTGTTCGACTCTTTGCGACCTCATGGACTGTAGCCTATCAGGCTCCTCCGTCCATGGGCTTTTCCAGGCAAGAGTACTGGAGTGGATTGCCATCTCCTTCTCCAGGGGACTTTCCCGACCCAGGAAACGAACCCAGGCCTTCTGCATTGCGGGCAGATGCTTTACCGTGGGAGCCATCAGGGAAGCCCTTTAAATTCACTACTTATTTTAATTTTTTCCACTAGAGTTGAAATGGCCATTGTCGCTATATTTGTGTTTCCTTGTACTTTCAAGTTTTCTGTATGTCATTTGTGTATTTAATTGCCATGGAATTAATGTTCAGTTGTCAGTTTCACCGTTCAGTTACCAGTTCAGCTCAACCAGCGTGTATTGTGCGTGGGTGCTAACTTGCTTCTGTCCTGTCCTACTCTTTGCGACTCTATGGACTGAAGCCTGCCCGGCTCCTCTGTCTGTAGGATTCTCCAGGCAAGAATACTAGAGTGGGTTGCCATGTCCTCCTCCAGATGATCTTCCCATCCCAGGGATCGAACTTGTGTCTCCTGCAGTGGAAGACAGATTCTTTACCACACTGCCACCTGGGAATATCCAGTGTATATTGAGAACCTGTCAAATGCTAGGGGCTAGGGTTAAAAATTGGAGAAGGCAATGGCACCCCACTCCAGTACTCTTTTGCCTAGAAAATCCCATGCACGGAGGAGCCTGGTGGCCTGCAGTCCATGGGGTCGCTAAGAGTCCAGCACGGCTGAGCGACTTCACTTTCACTTTTCACTTTCCTGCATTGGAGAAGGAAATGGCAACCCACTCCAATGTTCTTGCCTGGAGAATCCCAGGGACGGGGGAGCCGGGTGGGCTACCGTCTCTGGGGTCGCACAGAGTCGGACACAACTGAAGCAACTTACCAGCGGCAGCAGCAGGGTTAAAAATATAACCTACGCCTAGGAACTTGAGTGGGAAGACAGACACACAGATAATTCAAATACACCCAAATGTATCTATTCTAGTGGATTTTAGGTGTTAGTAAGTAAATATTAATGCCATGTCTTGATTTTGAATAAGTAGAGCCTGTTTGTAGCAGATGAAATGAGAACATACTCAGTTCCCCTCAGCACTCTGGGTTGTAAGATTTGCTTCCTGTGTCTTGATATTTCACAGCTTGTTATTTGCACAGGCCTCTTCCTTTTAATTAGTCTTAAGATGTTTCTCTTCCTCTGCTTTCCCTCAATTCTTTTTTAGGTATCTTCCTTATCAATAGTCTAATCTAGGAGTCAATTTGATCTCTCTCTTAATGTTTCATCAGCATTTCTTCTATGGTTTCTCAGTGTTCTTCCACATGGGTTAGCCAAGTTTTTGCCTCCTAGAGTTTAAATCATAAATTGTAGACTAAGTGAACAAAAGCTGAAATAAATACAAATATTTAAATATATAAGTGTTCAGAACTACACGGAAATTCTTGTAGGCAACTACCTGTTGCCTGTCAGCGTGAACATTTACACATCTGCCAGCTTGGGTTTCACCTGGTCATTGGATACTTTCAGATGCATTGCCTGGACTGGCCACCTGAACCCGTGCCCAGCTGTACCTCGGGAAAATATACCAGACTATTTCTGCTTCATTAGCTGTGGTGAGTGCTAGGCTAGATGGAGCAGGGGCTCAGGCTTGTGGTCTCTGAAATGTGCTGGGGGCTCAGTGAAGCTTTTCTGACATGTGATACTTTAGCAGTGTTGGTAGCAGGCAGGAAGAGATGACAGGTGATTAAGGATTCCAAGAGAGAAGAAAAGTTCATAGTGGAAAACCTAAAACCCTGAAAAGTATATTCTTTACTTAATGTTTTTTTTGTCTGTAAATTGAAACAAGACGATTATATCTGACTCTTAACAGTGGTAAAACTCCACCCAGCTCTTATTTTCACATTAGCTAATGAAAGGTTGTGTGTAGATCCATATGATCTCAAGTCCAGAATGACTGTGGTCTTTCAATTCACAAGTCCCTGGATGCATTTCCATCCAGTAGAAGCAGAAGTAAATAGGTTTTTCAAAGTTGAAGAAGCCTTAAGACCAGTATCCTCAGGTTTCTTCACTTTGTGTAAATGAATGACCATCTACCCTGGAGTGACAGTTGTGTTGCACAGGGAAAGTCTATTGAAGCCTTATTTCCACAGTGCAGCTTTTAAGTTTCTTTCCATTACACTTGTTTGTCCTCTCTTATAACCTTTTCAGTACTCTCACTGCTTTTGCATTTCTGGGCATGCTAGGATTAATCGTAATTCCCAAACAACCCCAGTATGGCAGAACTCAAACACATGATCACCCATGACCACTGACACCCAACTTTCTGAAGTCAGGTAGTATTGACTGGCTTTTGTTCTCCTCTGTGGAAGACCATCATTATAAAGACATCTCTTCCAGCTTTGGGGACCATTGCAGTGGATCTGGGGAGCCCTTATATGCAGAAGGTCGAGAAAATTAAGTCGGTTTTCTTTAAAAGACAATTCTGTCAGCAGATGGAGGAAGGGAAAGAGGAGAGGGTGAAAGGAGGCTAGCTAGGAAGCTCTGGAACAGACTGAGGGAAGTGGTGGTGGCCAGAGCTAAGACAAGGGCACTGGCAATTGACTTGAAAACACATTTAACAGTATGATGTTTGAGGTGAAGGGAAGAGGTGTATGGTTAGATGTTACTTACAAAAATAGGTAACACCACGATACTGGCCTTTCCAGTGTTTTATAATGCTTCTCTCTTTTTTAAAATGTACACTTCATATATCTACTTTCCTGACTGCGCTTTCCCTTCCACTGATTTATGGCTTTAGTGTGCCTGTGGATCTGCAGTGTGTTTTGAATCTGGTACATATGGTTTCTGTGAGCTCTTCTTTTTCAGGTATTCTTGCCTCTTTCTGTCTAAAAGTGAATTTTGGTATCACTTTTCTAGTTCTGAGAAAAATTCATTTAGGATTTTGGCTGATATGGAGCTCCCTCACTTATCCAAACAATGTTTATCGGGTGCCTGCTATGGGCTAGGTCCTGAGGAGACAGAAATAACTAAAGCCCAGGAATTATGGTCTAGGAAACCTGTGAGCTAGACCTGGGGAGAATTGATATCTTTACAGCGTGAGCATGACACATCCTTTATGGAACCAAAGCTTTTGTGTGCTTCCTAAATATTTTGTTGCAATAGTTCTGTTGACAGTGCTTCCTGATTAGTGTGATTGTATTGATGTTTGCATATACTTTACCACTTCTCTAGCTACAGTTGATAATTTTGTTACTTCTTTGACTTTTCTGTATATATAATATTATCTGTGTTTGTTTCTATTTCTTGTATTATTTTAATGATTTCTTTTTCTTTCCTTATTTAAGTAGTTAGACTCCCCAAAATAATGCTTAAGCTGTATAATTGTTTATAGCAATATTGTATAAAGGGCATGGGATTGCAC
Source organism: Neotragus moschatus (assembly GCA_006410615.1). Lineage (NCBI taxonomy): Eukaryota > Metazoa > Chordata > Mammalia > Artiodactyla > Bovidae > Neotragus > Neotragus moschatus. The sequence continues at coordinate 1,805,904 of SJYA01002948.1, read as the reverse complement.
CTCTAATGGGCGTTCCAGAAATATGATAGAGAATGCTTAAATCCTGCTAAAATGCAGACGTTCTAACCCGAATGCTTTCCAGTGGAAATCAGCAAGCATTTCCCTCTACTCTTCTCTCTCTCTCTTTTCTGGCCACGCCACTTGGCATGTGGGATCTTAGTTCCCCAACCAAGGATCAAAGTTTCGCCCCTTGCCTTGGAAGCATGGAGTCTTAATCACTGGACCGCCAGGGAAGTCCTTCCGCTCTTTTAGCCTCACACCTTTTAATATGTATGGTGAGCATTTATTCTGTGTCTTAGTCATAAGATTGACAGGTGATCTTATGGGAAGAATGCTGAACTTGTAGACGTTCACCTGTATGGAGAAAGCAATTGCAATGCACTTAGGCTAAGGACTTCCCTGACTCAGACAGTAAAGCGTCTGTCTACAGTGCGGGAGACCTGGGTTTGATCCCTGGGTCAGGAAGTTTCCCTGGAGAAGGAAATGGCAACCCACTCCAGTACTGTTGCCTGGAAAATCCCATGGACGGAGGAGCTCGGTACAGGCCACTCACTGTCCATGGGATCACAAAGAGTCGGGCACGACTGAACGACTTCACTTTCACTTTCACTTTAGGCTAAGGAAGGACTTGGAAGCGAAAGTTGAGAAATAGAGGAGGTTTTATTTTTTAACTTATTTCTTTTAATTGGAAGATAATTGCTTCACAGCGTTGTGTTGGTTTCTGCCATACATCAGCGTGGCTCAGTCACAGGTACACATGTTTCTCTCCCTCTGGAAGATCCCTCCCAGCCCCCACCCCGTCCCACCCCTCTAGGTTGTCTCAGGGCACCAGGCGGAGCTCCCTGTGTTATACAGCAACATCCCACTAGCTCTCTGTTTTACATATGGTAATGTATATATTTCAGGGCTGCTCTCTCAATTTGTCCCATCCTCTCCTGCCCCCACTGTGTCCGTAAGTCTGTGTCTCTATTCCTGCCCTGCAAATAGATTCATCAGTATGGTTTTTCTAGATTCCATATATATGCATCAATATTTGATCTTTTTCTCTTTCTAACTTATTTCACTGTGTAACAGGCTCTAGCTTCATCTACCTCACTAGAATGGACTCAAATTCTTTCTTCTTTATGGCTGAATATTCTATTGCACATATGTACCACAACGTCTTTATCCATTCATCTGTTGGCAGACATCTAGGTTGCTTCCATGTCCTGGCTCTTGTAAATAGTGCTGCAGTGATCATAAGGGGACATGTGACTTTTCAATTATGGTTTTCTCAGTATATGCCCAGTAGTGGGATGGCTGGGTCATATGGTAGTTTTTTATTCCTAGTTTTTAAAGAAATCTCCATTCTTCTGTTCTTCATAGTGGCTGTATCAGTTTACATTCCCACCAACAGTGCAAAAGGGTTCCCTTTGATCCTGCTGCTGCTGCTGCTGCTGCTAAGTCGCTTCAGTCGTGTCTGACTCTGTGCGACCCCATAGACAGCAGCCCACCAGGCTCCCCTGTCCCCGGGATTCTCCAGGCAAGAACACTGGAGTGGATTACCATTTCCTTCTCCAATGCATGAAAGTGAAAAGTGAAAGTGAAGTCGCTCAGTCGTGTCTGACTCTTAGTGACCCCATGAACTGTAGCCTACCAGGCTTCCTCCGTCCATGGGATTTTCCAGGCAAGAGTACTGGAGTGGGGTGCCATTGCCTTCTCCCTTTGATGAGAGGAGTTTAAATGGAACATATGTGATGATATGTTCATAGAACTTGTCAAGTGGTCAACAGGTCACAGATCAATGGACTTCATTGTAGTCTTTGAATCTTAGAAAAGTGTTTAGGAACAGATTTGCTAACCCACAGATTTTGACGAATGTTCTAACAATCCTCTCCCCAGAAAAAAAAAATCTCCACAAATGTACACTTTGTATATAATTTCATGGACTTCCCAGACATCTTCAAGCCTATGGATGAGAACCCCAGGATTAAAGGAAACTCATGGTCTGCAGCTCAGGAAGCCTACTGGTGATCAGAGAGATGCAGTTTCCAGGCTATGAACTGATTTTAATGTACAGATGGGTCCCTCACACATCTGTCTATGTGTATTGTTCTGCTGGTCTCCAAAATACACACTCGAGGTCTCTCTGAGAGCCCTCCCCTGCCAAAGGCAGAAATTTGGTTCTCTAATTGATAAGATTTGATGAGCACATCACATTACTGCCCCTTAATCTAAAGCAGCTTGTTGGGCAGTTTGTTAATTTCGTTGTTTTTCAAACTTGCAGATGAGAGCACAAGAAGGCAGACATTGCTTTAGGGCAACGGGGGTATGGGAAGAGGTGAATGTGAGATCCTCACTGCGCTGCTCACTGGCCAGCTCTCTGTCTCTGACCTCGGCCGCATCAGCCTCCCTGCTGTGTTTCCACAGTTGTCCGCCAGAGAACAAGCCCGGGTATGTTTAGGAAGTTGGCAGGTGATAAGGAGACATCATAAGGCAGTAAGGAAACAGTCTGAGACAGCAAGTTAGTATTGGGGAAAAGAGTCAGGTGAGATTCCACCTCACCACTACATGCCAAGATAAATTCCAAATGGATTAAGAGTTTTGTGTAAAAAAATAAAACCATAAAATAAATAAAAGGAAATATGAAAAGAACTTCGTGCTCTGCCTTACAAATGCAGAGAATGAACAATAAAAGATAGCCTTTAGATTTAGCTGCATAAGTAAAATTCTGTCTATCATAGATCATAATTAAAATTATTGTGAATGAGTAACTGTAAAAAATCGAGAGCAGCCACAACAGAGGGTTAATATCCTTAACGTATAAAGCTTTCTTACCAATCATTTTAGAGAACTCTACTGGGGCTTCTTTGGTGTCTCAGGCAGTTAAGAATCCCCCTGCAATGCAGGAGACTAGTGTTTGGGTCCTGGGTTGGGAAGTTCCCCTAGAGAATGGAATGGCAACCCACTCCAGTATTCTTGTCTGGAGAATCCCATGGACAGAGGAGCCTGGCAGGCTATAGCCCATGGGGTCGCAAAGAGTCGGACATGACTGAGCAACTAACACTTTCACTGCCATAAGCAAATAGCATAAGCAGAAAATCACAGAGGAAGTACAGATAAGCAGCAAATGTGTGAGATTCTCCAAAATTCAAGGAACTGAAGAAGCAGAACGCTTTGAGACTCCATTTTTCATTGACCAAATTGGCAGAGTGGAAACTCATGTTGTACTGCTGCCTTGGGAGAGGGGAGGAAGGCTGTGGCATGCACTGCTGGTAGAAGTGCAAAGTGGCTTTCTTTTCCAGAGAGAAATTTGCCATTGTGTTTAAGAACCACTTCCATGTAGGGGAGGAAGAATAAATTGAGACTCTGGAATTGACATATACACACTGCTGCTGCTGCTGCTGCTGCTAAGTCACTTCAGTCGTGTCCGACTCTGTGCGACCCCGTAGACGGCAGCCTATCAGGTTCCTCCGTCCCTGGGATTCTCCAGGCAAGAACACTGGAGTGGGTTGCCATTTCCTTCTCCAATGCCTGAGAGTGAAAAGTGAAAGTGAAAGTCGCTGAGTCGTGCCCGACCCTTAGCGACCCCATGGACTGCAGCCCAGCAAGCTCCTCCGACCATGGGAGTTTCCAGGCAAGAGTGCTGGAGCGGGGTGCCACTGCCTTCTCCACATATACACACTACTGTATTTAAAATAGATAACCATGGGACTTTCCTGGTGGTCCAGTGGCTAAGATTCAGTGCTGCCAATCCAGGGGCCTCGGTTCCTTCCCTGGTCAGGGAACTAGATCCCACATGCCACAACTAAGACTTTGTGCAAATGAATGAAGATAAATAAAATATTCTTTTAAACAAGAAAATACATTCACTAAAAAAATAAAATAGGTCTAACCAGCAAGGACCTACTATATAGCACAGGCAACTCTGCTTTATAGTCTGTAATCACCGAAATAGGGAAAGAATTTGAAAAGGAGTAGATATATAAATATGTATAACCGAATCACTTTGCTGTGCACCCGAACCTATCTCAACATTGTAAATCAACCATAGTCCAATATAAAATAAAAGTTAAAAAAAAAAATATCTGCTTCAAAAGTCTTAGCCCCAGATTCTCTGTCTGCCACCTGACTGCAGTCTCGCACTCAGATTTCTCTGTAATCCAGTTCCTCCTGCCCTCGATGAAGCCCCCTTCCTCCTCCAACCTCAGTCCACCCTGGTGGCCTCCCTTTGACACCGCTTTCAGAACTCTGTTCAGCCGGCCTTTTCCTTTGGCCTGTTCTGCAGCCCAGCAGCCTGACGCCTTTATCTTCTTGGCAGCTTCACTCCAATACCTGGGATGCAGGGCACGGTCCAGAAAGATCATCCAGTTGTGCAGGTTAGGGCTGCCAAAAGTTTATGGCCTCCAAGCTCTGCTAGGCTTTTCATACTGCTTTCCTATCCTGGGCTGAGTCTCCCATCCCATTTTCCTAAGTGTCTTCGCCAGACTTTTTACTTTCTCAAACCTACTCCACCCGGCTCCAGACACACCCACTCTCCTCAGATGACCTGCCTCCTAACTGCCGAGAAGACGGCTGCTGCCCCCGCTTCTCGGTCCCTGATGCTCAGGGGTACCATCTTCACACTCATCCTTGCTTCTGCTCTGCCCACCTCGCAGGAGCCTTTCTTCGATGGTCTTCCCCAGTCTTTTCTGCATCTTCAGGTCTCCCTCCCTCCGCTGGCTCTTTCTTCTTGACTGCTAACTGTGTTCAGGTTTCTCTCCGCTTTCTGAGAAAGCTTTGCCTCTCCCCCCTCCACCCTCCGTCTTGGCTTCCAGGAGCCATTCTCCTCATACTTTCCTGTCCTCTCTGCCACCGTTTGCGTTTTTCACCGGTCTCTCAGCCTCGCTTCCCTCCCTGCCCCGCCCCTCCCCTCCCAGGGGACTCATCTTTGGCTCCCTGCCTCGGCTCCTCTTCTGCTGCGTTCACAAGCCTTCTGTCCTCAGCCTCCATCTTCTCTGTAGGATTCAGAGTGAACTCCCCCGAATCTATGTTTGCTGCTCGTCCGTACAGCATGATCTGAACTCCCCCATCCAGACGCCTCTTCTGTGCTTCAGAACCGTACATCAAAACACCATACATGCATCAAACCATCCATCCATCCATCAGAAAACATGCAGGGCGTCTCCACCTGAGCGTTCAACAGAACCCTGAAACTCAGCATTTCTGGAGCTGCCCTCATCGAACTGACCTGCAGATCCTTCCAAATCTCCTCTCCAGGTGAAGAGCCTTGTTATCCAGTCAGCCACTCAAGACAGAAACTTGGTCACCACTCTAGGCCCTTCCTTCTTGCTTCCCACGCACGTTGCATCACCAGGACCTGAGCACTGTACCTCTGTAAAAACTCCCGTCCCCTCCTCTGCCTGCCACTGCTTTCCTTTTCTTTCCCCCGCTTGTTTTAACATTTGTTTCTGGTTGCGCTGGGTCTTCGTTGCTGCATGTGGGCTTTCTCTAATTGTGGTGCACAGGCTTGTGCTGCAGCGGCTTTGCCCGTAGCTGAGCACAGACTCCAGGCTCACGGGCTTCAGTAGTTGCAGCCACAGGCTCAGCCATTTTGGTGCACAGGCTTAGCTGTCCCACAGCGTGTGGGAGCTTCCTGGCCAGGGATTGAACTGGCGTCCCCTTCATTGCAAGGCAGTTTCTTAACCACTGGACCACCAGGGAAGCCCTGCCCGCTGCTTTCTTACTTGAGGTCTGGACCCTCCTCTTCCCTTACTTGGATCTCCTGTATGTGGGTCTCTTAACATTCTCCTCACCCTCCAGTGTGTCTTCCCTTCAGTCTTTTTCCATATGGTTGCCAGAAACATCCAAAGGAAAATCATTGCAGTAACGGCAGCTTACATTTATTTGGGTGCTTACTGTATACCAGGCGCAATTCCAAGTGCTAGTTATGTACCGACTCACTTAAAACCCAGCACAATTGTATCGGACTATCCCCTTTTACAGATGAGGAAACAGAGATTCAATAACTTGTCTGAGGCCACAGAGCTGGTAAGTCTGTCTCCAGAGTCTATACTCTTAACATCCTGTGATGAAACAATGACTGAAACCATTTGAGGGGCATACTAGGAATTACACCTCACATGTGTTATCTTTTTCAATCCTTTCAGGTCTCTAACTGCAGAACTCAATATCTCCATTTGGGGGCTTCCCAGGTGGCTCATTGATGAAGAATCCGCCTGCCAGTGCAGGAGATGTGGGTTCAGTCCCTGGGTCAGGAAGATCTCCTGGAGAAGGAAGTGGCAACCCACTCTAGCATTCTTGCTGGGAAATCCCATGGACAGAGGAGCCCGGAGGGCTACAGTTCATGAGGCTGCCAAAGACTTGGACGTGACTGAGCAACTAAAGAACAATTTCCGTTTTTCCACGTGAGGAAATAGAGGCCCAGAAATGTGAAGTAACCTCGTACTTACACAACTTTTAGGTGGTGGATGGGGCTTTGAGCCCTTGCAAACTTAGCCCCCTCATCTACCCACAAGGAGCTGGGGGTGTGTGAAGGGGTACCTTCTGAAATCAACACTTTTATGAGTGTTTTTCTATTCTACTTTCAAAGTTATAGGTGGCAAGGGAGGTACACAGGTATAAGGTGTTCTCACTTAGAAGAGCATTTGTAGTGGTAAGGAAAGATTAGCTTCCTGTAGGAACGATATCCAGATGTGATAAAATACCAGATTTGCCCCGTGATACCGTAGAAATTCCTCTGCTCACTTAATGTGCTCCATTCGGATTGCTCTCTCTCTGCCTTTGGATCTGCTGATTTCTTAATCCGGAGTTTTTATAAATTCTTAGGGACATAGCCGTCATAATAACAGCATAGCAAATGGGACTGTCGTCTCCACTGGTATTCCTGAAATTATCCATGGTAGGAAAATTCTCTGCTGAGGAGAGGAACTTAAGACATTATTAGAGATGGCTTCATTTAAGATGATTGGCTAAATACATATTTATTTCTTCTCTCCCATTAAAATCTATTGAAATGTTGCTGCTGCTGCTGCTAAGTCGCTTCAGCCGTGTCTGACTCTGTGCGACCCCACAGACAGCAGCCCACCAGGCTCCCCCGTCCCTGGGATCCTCCAGGCAAGAACACTGGAGTGGGTTGCCATTTCCTTCTCCAACGCGTGAAAGTGAAGTAACTCAGTCGTGTCCGACTGCTAGCAACCCCATGAACTGCAGCCTACCAGGCTCCTCCGTCCATGGGATTTTCCAGGCAAGAGTACTGGAGTGGGGTGCCATTGCCTTCTCCATTGAAATGTTAGAAGGAATATTAAAAAAAAATTTTTTAATTAAAAATAAGTTACCGTAAGCCATTCAGAAAAAGTCCCAAGGGACTTTTTGAGTAGCAGGTAGCTCTACAGATGACTAAAGCAAGTGCAGTTTTATTTGCTCACTCATTGTTCAAGGCAGAACCATAGTTTGTAAGAAAAGTCCCCAGAAAAGATATTACCTCCACTTAAAAAAAAAAAAAAAGAGGAGATGGCTACAAAAAGATACAGAGTTCTTGGAAGTTAAAAAAAAAAAAAANACCTGGGATGCAGGGCACGGTCCAGAAAGATCATCCAGTTGTGCAGGTTAGGGCTGCCAAAAGTTTATGGCCTCCAAGCTCTGCTAGGCTTTTCATACTGCTTTCCTATCCTGGGCTGAGTCTCCCATCCCATTTTCCTAAGTGTCTTCGCCAGACTTTTTACTTTCTCAAACCTACTCCACCCGGCTCCAGACACACCCACTCTCCTCAGATGACCTGCCTCCTAACTGCCGAGAAGACGGCTGCTGCCCCCGCTTCTCGGTCCCTGATGCTCAGGGGTACCATCTTCACACTCATCCTTGCTTCTGCTCTGCCCACCTCGCAGGAGCCTTTCTTCGATGGTCTTCCCCAGTCTTTTCTGCATCTTCAGGTCTCCCTCCCTCCGCTGGCTCTTTCTTCTTGACTGCTAACTGTGTTCAGGTTTCTCTCCGCTTTCTGAGAAAGCTTTGCCTCTCCCCCCTCCACCCTCCGTCTTGGCTTCCAGGAGCCATTCTCCTCATACTTTCCTGTCCTCTCTGCCACCGTTTGCGTTTTTCACTGGTCTCTCAGCCTCGCTTCCCTCCCTGCCCCGCCCCTCCCCTCCCAGGGGACTCATCTTTGGCTCCCTGCCTCGGCTCCTCTTCTGCTGCGTTCACAAGCCTTCTGTCCTCAGCCTCCATCTTCTCTGTAGGATTCAGAGTGAACTCCCCCGAATCTATGTTTGCTGCTCGTCCGTACAGCATGATCTGAACTCCCCCATCCAGACGCCTCTTCTGTGCTTCAGAACCGTACATCAAAACACCATACATGCATCAAACCATCCATCCATTCCTCAGAAAACATGCAGGGCGTCTCCACCTGAGCGTTCAACAGAACCCTGAAACTCAGCATTTCTGGAGCTGCCCTCATCGAACTGACCTGCAGATCCTTCCAAATCTCCTCTCCAGGTGAAGAGCCTTGTTATCCAGTCAGCCACTCAAGACAGAAACTTGGTCACCACTCTAGGCCCTTCCTTCTTGCTTCCCACGCACGTTGCATCACCAGGACCTGAGCACTGTACCTCTGTAAAAACTCCCGTCCCCTCCTCTGCCTGCCACTGCTTTCCTTTTCTTTCCCCCGCTTGTTTTAACATTTGTTTCTGGTTGCGCTGGGTCTTCGTTGCTGCATGTGGGCTTTCTCTAATTGTGGTGCACAGGCTTGTGCTGCAGCGGCTTTGCCCGTAGCTGAGCACAGACTCCAGGCTCACGGGCTTCAGTAGTTGCAGCCACAGGCTCAGCCATTTTGGTGCACAGGCTTAGCTGTCCCACAGCGTGTGGGAGCTTCCTGGCCAGGGATTGAACTGGCGTCCCCTTCATTGCAAGGCAGTTTCTTAACCACTGGACCACCAGGGAAGCCCTGCCCGCTGCTTTCTTACTTGAGGTCTGGACCCTCCTCTTCCCTTACTTGGATCTCCTGTATGTGGGTCTCTTAACATTCTCCTCACCCTCCAGTGTGTCTTCCCTTCAGTCTTTTTCCATATGGTTGCCAGAAACATCCAAAGGAAAATCATTGCAGTAACGGCAGCTTACATTTATTTGGGTGCTTACTGTATACCAGGCGCAATTCCAAGTGCTAGTTATGTACCGACTCACTTAAAACCCAGCACAATTGTATCGGACTATCCCCTTTTACAGATGAGGAAACAGAGATTCAATAACTTGTCTGAGGCCACAGAGCTGGTAAGTCTGTCTCCAGAGTCTATACTCTTAACATCCTGTGATGAAACAATGACTGAAACCATTTGAGGGGCATACTAGGAATTACACCTCACATGTGTTATCTTTTTCAATCCTTTCAGGTCTCTAACTGCAGAACTCAATATCTCCATTTGGGGGCTTCCCAGGTGGCTCATTGATGAAGAATCCGCCTGCCAGTGCAGGAGATGTGGGTTCAGTCCCTGGGTCAGGAAGATCTCCTGGAGAAGGAAGTGGCAACCCACTCTAGCATTCTTGCTGGGAAATCCCATGGACAGAGGAGCCCGGAGGGCTACAGTTCATGAGGCTGCCAAAGACTTGGACGTGACTGAGCAACTAAAGAACAATTTCCGTTTTTCCACGTGAGGAAATAGAGGCCCAGAAATGTGAAGTAACCTCGTACTTACACAACTTTTAGGTGGTGGATGGGGCTTTGAGCCCTTGCAAACTTAGCCCCCTCATCTACCCACAAGGAGCTGGGGGTGTGTGAAGGGGTACCTTCTGAAATCAACACTTTTATGAGTGTTTTTCTATTCTACTTTCAAAGTTATAGGTGGCAAGGGAGGTACACAGGTATAAGGTGTTCTCACTTAGAAGAGCATTTGTAGTGGTAAGGAAAGATTAGCTTCCTGTAGGAACGATATCCAGATGTGATAAAATACCAGATTTGCCCCGTGATACCGTAGAAATTCCTCTGCTCACTTAATGTGCTCCATTCGGATTGCTCTCTCTCTGCCTTTGGATCTGCTGATTTCTTAATCCGGAGTTTTTATAAATTCTTAGGGACATAGCCGTCATAATAACAGCATAGCAAATGGGACTGTCGTCTCCACTGGTATTCCTGAAATTATCCATGGTAGGAAAATTCTCTGCTGAGGAGAGGAACTTAAGACATTATTAGAGATGGCTTCATTTAAGATGATTGGCTAAATACATATTTATTTCTTCTCTCCCATTAAAATCTATTGAAATGTTGCTGCTGCTGCTGCTAAGTCGCTTCAGCCGTGTCTGACTCTGTGCGACCCCACAGACAGCAGCCCACCAGGCTCCCCCGTCCCTGGGATCCTCCAGGCAAGAACACTGGAGTGGGTTGCCATTTCCTTCTCCAACGCGTGAAAGTGAAGTAACTCAGTCGTGTCCGACTGCTAGCAACCCCATGAACTGCAGCCTACCAGGCTCCTCCGTCCATGGGATTTTCCAGGCAAGAGTACTGGAGTGGGGTGCCATTGCCTTCTCCATTGAAATGTTAGAAGGAATATTAAAAAAAATTTTTTTAATTAAAAATAAGTTACCGTAAGCCATTCAGAAAAAGTCCCAAGGGACTTTTTGAGTAGCAGGTAGCTCTACAGATGACTAAAGCAAGTGCAGTTTTATTTGCTCACTCATTGTTCAAGGCAGAACCATAGTTTGTAAGAAAAGTCCCCAGAAAAGATATTACCTCCACTTAAAAAAAAAAAAAAAGAGGAGATGGCTACAAAAAGATACAGAGTTCTTGGAAGTTAAAAAAAAAAAAAAATACAATGCTGTCACCATTTCATAAAATGTTTCTCATGGGACTAAAGAAGTAGTCTTCAGAGAAGAAGTAAAGGAAGCTTCTATGTTCTTTTATTTTCCAGAGTACAGGACGCCCCCAGACGTACATCATCAGAGATAATACTAATAATACTAATAAAACAAAAACAGAGTTATTTACTAGGTCATTACAAAATGAGAGGAGTATGCTCTGTCTTCCTTCAACCTCCCGTCCCATTCATGTGGATAAATTACACTGATCTTCACACTGAAAGAATGCCACGTTCCTGCCTTTCTGACGGCCATCAAGGTGCTTTCTATTAACCCCCAGTTTTGCCCCCTACCCCAACATTTGGCAATATACCTAGATGATTTTGATTTTCCTCTCTGGGGTAAAGGGAATACACTACCACCGGCTTCTAAGCTGAAGGATCCAGGGCCACTGTTAACGTTCTGCAGTGCCCAGGACAGCACCCCTAGCAAGAAGGAATTATCTAGACCAAAACGCCAGTGGTGCCAAGGTTGAGAAGTCCACTCTAAATTGCCTAGCACACTTGGAGCCCAAAGTTTTACTTTATCTCCTGAGACTTCAGAGATGTAAGCAGTTAAAATCTGAAAGCTAAAAACTGGCAGTCTTCTTTGTGTTAAACTGTCCTCTAATATTTTACTAGAAAGTAGATGAAATCTCTTAACATTTCACTGTGCCTAATCTGCCTGCAAGGTGAAACTAGGGTGTGACGTTAAATTTGACATTGAATGCCTGGGGCAAACATATCAGTGGTTGGAACGACTGGCGCATCCCTCTGCCACTCTGTCATTGTCTGTCTGGTTCTCTTTCCCAGGGAGTTTGGGTACAGGCTCATGGTGCCTCTCTGACCCAGGCTACAGGCAGCATTGACTAATGGGACTTGGCATGGGAAGGAAGAGCTCAGAGCTTTCTGCAGCCCAGACTGGATCAGACTGCCTACATTCTCTCCATCTCCTGGGTCCTCCCCACTGCAGTGTTGCAGTAAGGTCTTCAGAAGATGAACTCTTTTTAACCTTGTCTCTCTAAAAATGTCTTTATTTCGCCTTCATCTCTAAGGGAAATTTTCATTTGACGTGGAATCACTGGTTGTCTTTTTTGCTCTCACCACTGTAGAGATGTTATTCCATTGGCATCTGGTCCCAGTGTTTCTGATGGCAAGTCAGCCGTCATTCTTGTTGTGCCCTTGTCTGTGAAGTGCCCTTCTCTTATCTTCTTTTTCCTCTCTGCTTTTTAAGATTTTCTCTTTGAGTTTTAACAATTTGACCTTGATCTTTGTTTTTAGTTTGGCCACACCATGCAGCATGGGGGAATCTTAGTTCTCAGACCAAGGATCAAGCCTGTGCTCCCTGCATTGGAAGTGCAGGTTCCTAACCTCTGGGCCACAAAGGAAGTCCCTGACCTTAATCTTTAAAAAAAAAAAAAAAATTATTTTTATTTATTCATTTATTTCTGGTTGCACTGGGTCTTCATTGCTGTGTTTAGACTTGCTCTAGTTGCAGCAACCCAGATCTACTCCTCACTGCAGTGCTTGGACTTCTCACTGGGGTGGCTTCTCTTGTTGTGGAGTACAGGCTCTAGGTTGCGTAGGCTTCAGTAGTGGTGGCATGAGGGTCCAGAAGTTGATACTCTCGGGCTCTAGAGCACGGGTTCAGTAGTTACAGTGCATGAGCTTAGTTGCTCCGCAGCATGTGTAGTCTTCCCAGATCAGAGTTCAAACCTGTGTCCCCTGCATGGACAAGTGGATTCCTATCTACTATACCACCAGAGAATTTCTGACCTTGTTTTTTTTTTTAGGTGTGTTTTCCTTTGTGTTTATCCCACTAAAAGTTCTCCAAGCTTGGGTCGCTGGTTTGATATTGTTCATTAAATTGGAAACTTTTCAGCCACTGTTTGTTCAACCATTTCTTCTGTCTTATATTCTTTCTTTTTTCCCTTGAGCACTGTATAGTTACATATGTGAGAGACTGATATTGTCCCATAGGTTTTAGATACTTTACATCTTAGCTTGGATCAGTTCAGTTCAGTCACTCAGTTGTGTCTGACTCTTTGCCACCCCATGAATCGCAGCACTCCAGGCCTCCCTGTCCATCACCAGCTCCCGGAGTTCACTCAGACTCACGCCCATCGAGTCAGTGATGCCATCCAGCCATCTCATCCTCTGTTGTCCCTTTCTCCTCTTGCCCACAATCCCTCCCAGCATCAGGGTCTTTTCCAACGAGTCAACTCTTCGCATGAGGTGGCCAAAGTACTGAAGTTTCAGCTTTAGCATCATTCCTTCCAAAGAAATCCCAGGGCCGATCTCCTTCAGAATGGGCTGGTTGGCTCTCCTTGCAGTCCAAGGGACTCTCAAGAGTCTTCTCCAACACCACAGTTCAAAAGCATCAATTCTTCAGCGCTCAGCCTTCTTCACAGTCCAACTGTCACATCCATACATGACTACTGGAAAAACCATAGCCTTGACNAACACCACAGTTGAAAAGCATTAATTCTAGTATCATATATATGTCATATATTATATGAGTTTGCCAATTGCATTGATACAATAGCCAAAAAAAAAACAAACAAATAACCTGATTAAAAAATGGTCAAAAGAGAGACAGACATTTATCCAATGAAGACATTTTCCCATATGGCCAAAATGTAACTGAAAGCCTTTTACACTGTCGGTGGTGTAAATTGGTACAGCTATTAAAGAAAACAGTATGGAGGTTCCTCAAAAAAAGGAGTACGATATGATCCAGGAATCCTATTTCTGGCTGTGTATCCGAAAGAAGTGAAATCAGGTTTTCTAAGAGATATTTACATGTCCATGGTCATTGTAGCATAGTTACAATAACTAAGGTGTCAAAACAAAGTGTCCATCAATAGTGGATGAATAGATAAAGCATGCATGCAGGCACACAGGAGCATTATTCAGCCAGGAGAAAGAAGGAAATTGGGAAATCCTGCCATTCGCAACACGTGGGTGAACCAGAAGGACCTTATGCTAAGGGAAATAAACCAGAGAAAGACCAATACTGTATGATCTCAATTATATGTGAAGTCTTAAATAAAACGGAGTTGAACTGCAAGAAACAGTGGTGGTTACCAGGGAATGGGGCATTAGGGAAATGCTGGGGATACTAGTCAGAAGGTAAAAGCCCTCAATTATAAGATGAATAAATTCTGGGGCTCTCACTCAGTTGGTAAAGAATGTGCCTGCAATGCAGGAGATCTGGGCTCGATCCCTGGGTTGGGAAGATCCCCTGGAGAAAGGAAAGGCTACCCACTCCAGTGTTCTGGCCTGCAGAATTCCATGGACTGTGTAGTCCATGGGGTCGCAGAGTCAGCCACGAGTGAGTGACTTTCACTTTCACAACGGCATGGTGACTATAGTTAATAATACATACTTGACATCTGCTGGGAGTGGATCTCAAGCATTCTCACAACTATAACAAAGAAAGGTAATGGAATGTGTTCATTAACCTGATTGTGGTAATCACTTCACAATGTGTGTGTCAATCCAATCATCACATCGTATACTTTAAATATATGGAGTTTTGTCAATTATGTATAGCTAGGGGAAAATAATCTTTCCTGATTATAGGCAATTTTAATTAATTTCATTGAACACAAAAAGCTGATTAAGAAGTTGCACTGGATCTCTTTCTAAAGTTAGCTTCATCGGTGTGGTATACCGAGTGTCCACAAAGGAGGAAAACAGAGGGTAGACTCACCTTTAAGCTGTCTGTTAACATTTTCACATAGTAAGTTCCATGTATTTTTCAGTCTGCAGATACCTTGGCAAGTAAAGTGCCTCTAAATTTAAAGGAAAGGATCACAGTTGTCAATCTGAAGAAAGGACAACAAATACACCGATTTGCCTTGTATTTCATATGCTCTAATGTCTGTGTTCTATTGTTCTTTGGTACAGATTGACAGTTGGCCCCATCACTTTAGAGTTATGCTTCACTTAAGTTTATGCATCACTTGAAACCATGTCAAGCGTGTTGCTGAAAAAAGTAATGAACTGTTGTTACTTTTTAACTATTTTGGAAAGTGCTTTTTTCTTTTTTTGAAATTTGTTGTCATTTTAAAAGTCAAATAACAGGAAAAGGCTTATGCACAAATTACAGTGGATTCTCTCCTCATTCACTGCACTTTCCCAGTTGAGATTCCCTCACTGAAGAGGCAACTGCTTTCAAATTTGAGCTGTTTATTTTGGCATTAACTCCTATCTATATTTATAGGTTTTATATATATATATAAACCACTGTCTTTTGAGTTATCAAGTTTAGGTATTATTTATTGACTTCCTGTTATGATAAATGAGGGTTTAGGGCTCTCTACTTCTGCTTTCCCATCCTTCCAATACAGTTAGGTTACAACTTTTGCATATATTGCTATTTGATATATATGTTACTATGTTCAACCAGTTATTTGCAGCAAAGCATAGTGGTAAACTAGGACTGTCTTACCAATAGACTTATGGTTTTTCTGAAGTTAATTCTTGTTTTTTTTTTTACACTAGCTTTATTTTCTTTGTAGCTGACTCTCAAAAAAAAAAAAAAAAAACACCCTGATTTGTATTATGTGTATTTGTTTGTATTGTATTTGATTTTGTTTAAAATTCGTTTCAAGTCACCAATGTGAGGTCACTGAACAAGCAGCAGGGACAAGTTGCACGGTTTATTCTCTCAAACCACTGAGCTGTTACTAACTCTCTCATACCTACTAAACACCCGCATTGGGATTTTGTCTTATTAATTATTTTTTCAGTTGAAGTATAGTTGCTTTACAATGTTGTGTTAATTTCTGGTGTACAGCAAGGTGATTTAGTTACACATGCATACATATATATTTTTTTCATATTCTTTTCCGTTATGGTTTATTATGAGATATTGAGTATCATTCCCTGTGCCATGCAGTATGACCTTATTGTTTATCTGTTTCATTTACAGTAGTTTTTATCTATTAATCCCAAACTCCTACTAACTTATCCCTCATCTCTCCTTCCCCTTCTGTAACTATAAGTTTGTTTTCTATGTCTGTGAGTCTGTTTTTTAAATAGGTTCCTTTGTATCATATTCTAGATTCCATATATATTGATATCATATGATATTTGTCTTTCTCTGACTTAATTTCACTTGGTATGATAATCTTCAGGTGCATCTGTTTTGCTGCAAGTGACATTATTTCATTCTTTTTTATGGCTGAGTAATATTCCTGTGTGTGTGTGTGTGTACACATACCACATCGTCTTTATCTGTTCATCTGTCAACACTTACATTGCTTCTGTATCTTGCCTGTGGTAAATAGTGCTGCAGTGAATATTGGAGTCCATATGTCTTTTTGAGTTATAATTTTGTTTGGAATATATGCCGAAGAATGGAGTTGCTGGCTCTCCATATACTATAACTCTATGTTTAGTTTTTTTAAGGAGGAAACTCCATACTGTTTTCCATGGTGACTGCACCAACGTACATTTCTACCAACAGTATAATTAATTAATCTGTGTGGCTCAGTTGGTAAAGAATCCTCCTGCAATGCAGGAGACCTGGGTTCCATCCAGGTTTGATCCCTTAGAGAAGGGAATGGCTACCCACTCCAGTATTCAGGCCTGGAGAATTCCATGGACTGTATAGTCCATGGGGTCACAAAGAGTCGGAAACGACTGAGCAACTTTAACTTCACTTCACCAACAGTATAGGAGGGTTCCCTTTTTCCCATAACCTCTCCAACATAAATTATTTATAGACTTTTTAATGATGGCTGTTCTGACCAGTGAAATGTACTATACTTTAGTTTTGATTTGTATTTCTGTAATAATTAGCAATATTGAGCATCTTTTCATGTGCCCATTGGCCATCTGTACCACAATGGGAGTTTTAAAATTAAGTTTTCCTCTTCTATTTTTAAAGTTTTGTTTCATACGTAGACATATATGCTCTGAATCTTCTCTTTTGAACTTGTGACTATTTTAATAGGCCTTGGGACTTTTCTCTGCACATACTTATACTTACAGAAGGAGATCTCAACATGCTGTCAGAGTCGTCCAGGGCCCTATCCAGAACTCTGGGTTCTGGCCAGTGGAGAGACAAAGGAAAGTTACTTTGTCTTGAGGTGGTGTTTTGCTCGAGGAGTGGCAAGGCTGGGATGAGTGGTGAAGCTCTGGTGGTCTCATGCCAGGCTTGTCCCTGCTAGGCTGACTCACAGGCTTCTCTCCAAGGCTTGAGATCATAGTCAGCTGGGGTCCTGCTCCACTTCCCTAACTGGCATGACTACCTATGTTTGGCGCTTCAGCAATGCCTGGCACCATGCGTGCCAAGCGAGGGCTAGGATGACGTATTTTGGCTGGCTGCTTCCAGAACTCGTTCATAGAGTTGAGTTGGCCTCTTTGGGAACCTGGGGCCTTGGCCTGATCTCCAGGCTCTGCTCCTCGACCTGGGAGGACTGAATCAGGTCGGAGTTCTAGTTTCCTAAAGAAACCACAAATGAGCCACTCCTGTAAGCATCTCCAGGTTGGGGCACCGCTGTTGACGACTGATATTGGAACTCTCCATGCCAACGGCTGGGTTTCACCTGACGTGCCATCTCCCAAGCGTGGGGTCGGGGGTGGGGGCCACCGTCCTTGCATCTAGTGCTCTTCTGAGCCTAGCAGTGTTTTGCCGTCATTCTTGGGGATCCCACCGGTTTTTCTGGCCAGATGCCTTCTCCTTCTTTTGTGTTGGTTCATGGGCAAGACCAAGGTCATGCAGCCTCCGTTCTGCAGCATATCTTACAAAAAGGCTTCAAATTTTCTGATTCATCAGTGGTCTCGCCTCTTCCCTCCTACAGTGTGATCAGAGCTGAATTTTCTTTTTCATTTTCCTTTAAAAATGTCCCAGTTTGTTTCAGTGGGAATTAGGTAGGGATGTTAAATGACTGGGCTTAAATCACTATTTGAACCATAAGTCCAGAATGGCTCTTTTGTAGTGATTCTGGGTATACCAACAATGCTGCTGTTTTGGACTGCGGAGAAAAATCTTCTTGGAAAAAGATGGCGGTCTGGCACGTGAGGTTCCAGCAGCTCACAGTCTCTGCTGATTGTCGGCTGCTGTATCAGTCCTCTAGAAAGGTCAGCAGGAGTTCTGAAGCATAGATAAGGGTGAAAGTATTTTGTCTCTTTTGAAAGTAAAGATGAGATCGCTGAAGGAAGGAAGACTTAAGTGTTGGTACCGTGTGTGTATGATTGCATAACCTTTCTGAATCTGTGGCACACTTGTTTGCTGTGAAACTCAGAAGAGATCATTTTAAGAACTGAAGTTTAATTTTCTCCAGAGCAGTCTTTTCTCAAAGTGTGGTCTACAGGCCTCCTGCCAGAGAATTCTGAGCAGAGAGGGGCTTGTTACAAATTCAGGATCTCACTACGGTGGTAGCAATTCTGGAATATGGCTTTTTGAGGCCACACCTCCTCCCCCACCCCTCTTGCTGGGTCTGTGCATGCCCAACTTTGAGAACCACTGATCTCAATCATTTGGTCTGTAGGGTTGCTAGTTTCTGCAAACTTTCATTTGTTTCTTTCTTTGTGGCTTTGCTAAAGTCGTCCTCTAATATAAAAACTGGTAAAAAGTTCCCCCTTGTGATCATTCGTTTCTACCTGTTGTGTTTTAAACTCTAGGATACTAATTACTCAGTTTCATGGGGTTGCTTTTTATTTCCAGATATCTAACTCTGAACTTTGAATTTTTCCCACAGGGCCGAGAAAACAGAAGTCCTCAGTGAAGATCTGTTACAGGTANAAAAAAAAAAAAAAAAAACACCCTGATTTGTATTATGTGTATTTGTTTGTATTGTATTTGATTTTGTTTAAAATTCGTTTCAAGTCACCAATGTGAGGTCACTGAACAAGCAGCAGGGACAAGTTGCACGGTTTATTCTCTCAAACCACTGAGCTGTTACTAACTCTCTCATACCTACTAAACACCCGCATTGGGATTTTGTCTTATTAATTATTTTTTCAGTTGAAGTATAGTTGCTTTACAATGTTGTGTTAATTTCTGGTGTACAGCAAGGTGATTTAGTTACACATGCATACATATATATTTTTTTCATATTCTTTTCCGTTATGGTTTATTATGAGATATTGAGTATCATTCCCTGTGCCATGCAGTATGACCTTATTGTTTATCTGTTTCATTTACAGTAGTTTTTATCTATTAATCCCAAACTCCTACTAACTTATCCCTCATCTCTCCTTCCCCTTCTGTAACTATAAGTTTGTTTTCTATGTCTGTGAGTCTGTTTTTTAAATAGGTTCCTTTGTATCATATTCTAGATTCCATATATATTGATATCATATGATATTTGTCTTTCTCTGACTTAATTTCACTTGGTATGATAATCTTCAGGTGCATCTGTTTTGCTGCAAGTGACATTATTTCATTCTTTTTTATGGCTGAGTAATATTCCTGTGTGTGTGTGTGTGTACACATACCACATCGTCTTTATCTGTTCATCTGTCAACACTTACATTGCTTCTGTATCTTGCCTGTGGTAAATAGTGCTGCAGTGAATATTGGAGTCCATATGTCTTTTTGAGTTATAATTTTGTTTGGAATATATGCCGAAGAATGGAGTTGCTGGCTCTCCATATACTATAACTCTATGTTTAGTTTTTTTAAGGAGGAAACTCCATACTGTTTTCCATGGTGACTGCACCAACGTACATTTCTACCAACAGTATAATTAATTAATCTGTGTGGCTCAGTTGGTAAAGAATCCTCCTGCAATGCAGGAGACCTGGGTTCCATCCAGGTTTGATCCCTTAGAGAAGGGAATGGCTACCCACTCCAGTATTCAGGCCTGGAGAATTCCATGGACTGTATAGTCCATGGGGTCACAAAGAGTCGGAAACGACTGAGCAACTTTAACTTCACTTCACCAACAGTATAGGAGGGTTCCCTTTTTCCCATAACCTCTCCAACATAAATTATTTATAGACTTTTTAATGATGGCTGTTCTGACCAGTGAAATGTACTATACTTTAGTTTTGATTTGTATTTCTGTAATAATTAGCAATATTGAGCATCTTTTCATGTGCCCATTGGCCATCTGTACCACAATGGGAGTTTTAAAATTAAGTTTTCCTCTTCTATTTTTAAAGTTTTGTTTCATACGTAGACATATATGCTCTGAATCTTCTCTTTTGAACTTGTGACTATTTTAATAGGCCTTGGGACTTTTCTCTGCACATACTTATACTTACAGAAGGAGATCTCAACATGCTGTCAGAGTCGTCCAGGGCCCTATCCAGAACTCTGGGTTCTGGCCAGTGGAGACAAAGGAAAGTTACTTTGTCTTGAGGTGGTGTTTTGCTCGAGGAGTGGCAAGGCTGGGATGAGTGGTGAAGCTCTGGTGGTCTCATGCCAGGCTTGTCCCTGCTAGGCTGACTCACAGGCTTCTCTCCAAGGCTTGAGATCATAGTCAGCTGGGGTCCTGCTCCACTTCCCTAACTGGCATGACTACCTATGTTTGGCGCTTCAGCAATGCCTGGCACCATGCGTGCCAAGCGAGGGCTAGGATGACGTATTTTGGCTGGCTGCTTCCAGAACTCGTTCATAGAGTTGAGTTGGCCTCTTTGGGAACCTGGGGCCTTGGCCTGATCTCCAGGCTCTGCTCCTCGACCTGGGAGGACTGAATCAGGTCGGAGTTCTAGTTTCCTAAAGAAACCACAAATGAGCCACTCCTGTAAGCATCTCCAGGTTGGGGCACCGCTGTTGACGACTGATATTGGAACTCTCCATGCCAACGGCTGGGTTTCACCTGACGTGCCATCTCCCAAGCGTGGGGTCGGGGGTGGGGGCCACCGTCCTTGCATCTAGTGCTCTTCTGAGCCTAGCAGTGTTTTGCCGTCATTCTTGGGGATCCCACCGGTTTTTCTGGCCAGATGCCTTCTCCTTCTTTTGTGTTGGTTCATGGGCAAGACCAAGGTCATGCAGCCTCCGTTCTGCAGCATATCTTACAAAAAGGCTTCAAATTTTCTGATTCATCAGTGGTCTCGCCTCTTCCCTCCTACAGTGTGATCAGAGCTGAATTTTCTTTTTCATTTTCCTTTAAAAATGTCCCAGTTTGTTTCAGTGGGAATTAGGTAGGGATGTTAAATGACTGGGCTTAAATCACTATTTGAACCATAAGTCCAGAATGGCTCTTTTGTAGTGATTCTGGGTATACCAACAATGCTGCTGTTTTGGACTGCGGAGAAAAATCTTCTTGGAAAAAGATGGCGGTCTGGCACGTGAGGTTCCAGCAGCTCACAGTCTCTGCTGATTGTCGGCTGCTGTATCAGTCCTCTAGAAAGGTCAGCAGGAGTTCTGAAGCATAGATAAGGGTGAAAGTATTTTGTCTCTTTTGAAAGTAAAGATGAGATCGCTGAAGGAAGGAAGACTTAAGTGTTGGTACCGTGTGTGTATGATTGCATAACCTTTCTGAATCTGTGGCACACTTGTTTGCTGTGAAACTCAGAAGAGATCATTTTAAGAACTGAAGTTTAATTTTCTCCAGAGCAGTCTTTTCTCAAAGTGTGGTCTACAGGCCTCCTGCCAGAGAATTCTGAGCAGAGAGGGGCTTGTTACAAATTCAGGATCTCACTACGGTGGTAGCAATTCTGGAATATGGCTTTTTGAGGCCACACCTCCTCCCCCACCCCTCTTGCTGGGTCTGTGCATGCCCAACTTTGAGAACCACTGATCTCAATCATTTGGTCTGTAGGGTTGCTAGTTTCTGCAAACTTTCATTTGTTTCTTTCTTTGTGGCTTTGCTAAAGTCGTCCTCTAATATAAAAACTGGTAAAAAGTTCCCCCTTGTGATCATTCGTTTCTACCTGTTGTGTTTTAAACTCTAGGATACTAATTACTCAGTTTCATGGGGTTGCTTTTTATTTCCAGATATCTAACTCTGAACTTTGAATTTTTCCCACAGGGCCGAGAAAACAGAAGTCCTCAGTGAAGATCTGTTACAGGTAACAAAAGAAAGATTTTTTAAAGTGTTCCATTTAAATAAGAACAACAACAACAAAAAGCCCATAGGTAGAAGAAACCAAACAAATCAAAAAACCCATCCGGGAGAACTGAACCTTATGGTTCTTTGTCTTGGGGGGATTTTTCCCAAAACGGAATTAGCATGATTAGCATGGTTGTGAGCAGGGAAAGAAAAGCAGTTGAGTTGCACGGTGTTAAAGGGGATCTGAAACTTTGGTGTCGTGTTATGAAGTTCACATGGGGCTGGTCCCGCGCTCAGGTGCCAGGTGTTGGGGTGGGGACGGCGGCGGAGCCTGACTGGGCCGTCTGGGCGATTGGCACCGTGGCCTGGTCACGGGTCCCTGCAGGCCGCTGCGTGGTGCCCTTGATGCAGCAGGCTCCGCCAGCTGCAGCAGTGACCCCACTGGCTCCAACAGGGTTTGGATTTTTTGCTCCATTTTATGCTTCTTTTCCCCCAAACTGAGCTAAGTTGGGTCCTGCAGGACTCAGAGTTTCAGTGGCAGTGACCAGATCTCTCAAAACCACCCAGAGGCCCTAGGGTGGCCTCACATAGCTAGGCCAGACTTTCCTCTCTGTACAGGGAGGGGTGTCTCCTGCCGGGGACCTTAATTGCGGCGACTCCATGCCATCCCTCAGTAGGCTTCTCTAGCTGAGGGGCTGGGCGTTTCTCCCAGGAGGGCTGGGACCCTTATAGACACATCACTTCACCCAAACCCACTCCATCCCCACCCACACCGAATACGTTGAGAAAGACAGGACCCCTTCCACAGGCAGGTTTTCTTAAGACTTCTCCACCTGTCTCCTAGCCGTTTATTTTCATAAGCTGCCTCAGGTGTGCTCGAAGGAGTCCCTGGAGACCAGAGATCTCCTCCCAGGTGGCTTTCTGTCTCTTCCCGTGGAGAGAAGAAGCTGCATAATTTAGAAAAACACCGCCTGTGCTCTGCTCCCAGCCCATGCCGAAACAGCCTCCTAAATTATGACAGTCTTCTGCAGGTAGAAGATTTTAAGAGCACTTTTTTTTTTTTCTCTATTTTTAAGGACTAGAAATTTTTTATCCAGGACTAGGTTTTTTAAAAAAAGATTTATTAAGGAATCATAATCTTAAAAAAAATTTTTATTGAGGTATAGTTGATGTACAATATTATAGTGTAGGGCTTCTCAGGTGGCTCAGATGGTAAATAATCTGGAAACGCGAGTTCGATCCCTGGGTCAGGAAACTCCCCTGGAGAAGAGAATGGCTACCCACTCCAGTATTTTTGCCTGGAGAATCCCACGGACAGAGGAGCCTGGTGGGCTACAGCCCCTGGGGTCACAAAGAGTCGGACACAACTGGGCGACTAACACACATATTGTAGCTTAAGCATCAGATTCTTAACACTGTTTCCCCACTAACTTTTATCAGATATTTCAAATCCATTTTCAGACTTTTAGAAATATTGTCTGTTCCAGTTCCACTAGGTTTTCCTGTGAGCATTCTCGTTCCCACATCTCATGTCAGTAATTTCATCCCAAAGCCCTGAGAAGAGACCAGAGCTCTTGCCGGCAGGTGGAGGATTGCAGAGATCGTACAAGACTCAGACAGTGACTGTCTGTTCTTGTCTCTGCTCAAACATCCACTAGGGCCTGAGGAGTTTTCTAGTTTCTAGAAATCCTTATTTTTTTAAAAATTTATTTTATTAAAGTGTAGTTGATTTGCAGGGTTGTGTTAATTTCTGCTGTAATAGCACAGTGATTCAGTTATATATATCTATTTATCCTTGCTCGTATTCTTTTCCATTGCGGTTAATCACAGGATATAGGAACTCCTTATAACACAGATACTCTACGTCTGTAGCAGCTGTTTTCTTGCTCTTATTTCTGTGGTCTTTAGCCATTAAGAAGGTTTATTGTGGTTCAAAGCGCTGAGTCTGGTAACCAGCCACCTGTATTCCATGCCAGGTCTGCCCCTAACTAGTTCGGTGGCCTCAGGAATTCTCTGAACCTCCCTATGCCTCAGTTTCCACTTCTCTAGAAGGAAGGTAATTGACATATCACTCCGTGGGGTTGTTAGGAGGGGCTCATGGGTTAAACGTGGTCAGCCCTGGGAGCAGAGCCTGGCCTGTAGGAAGGGGTAAATATTAGTGACTTGTTGATAAGATTGCCACCGTCACTAACCACAGAAGTTATTTTGTTTCTGGTGTGAGACTTCCCTTAATTTGCTCTTTCTCCTGCCTCTTTTCTTAGATCTCAGTTAGAGCAGTTCAAGAGGCCGCCCTTTTATCTTGTTTGTGTAGAGTTTCCCCAAGAGGCTGTCAACCCCAGGAGGGCAAGAACCACAAATTATTTGCTCTTGTTTTTCTAATACCATGTACAGGGATTCAGTATATACTTGTTCCTTCAACACATACTACCTTCCATTCAAGGGCCAGGCAGTGATCAACACACTTGGAATAAATCGGTTAACATAACAGACCAAGGCCCTGTCCTTGTGGACTTTATAAAGTGAAGCCGCTCAGTCATGTCTGACTCTTTGTGACCCCATGGACTGTAGCCTGCCAGGCTCCTATGTCCATGGAATTCTCCAGACANGATCAACACACTTGGAATAAATCGGTTAACATAACAGACCAAGGCCCTGTCCTTGTGGACTTTATAAAGTGAAGCCGCTCAGTCATGTCTGACTCTTTGTGACCCCATGGACTGTAGCCTGCCAGGCTCCTATGTCCATGGAATTCTCCAGACAAGAATACTGGAGTGGGTAGCCATTCCCTTCTCCAGGGGTTATTCCCGACCCACAGATCCAACCTGGGTCTCCTGCATTACAGGCAAATTCTTTACTGTCTGAATCATCAAGGAATTCTAGAGGAAATTGGGGCTTCCTTCGCAGCTCAGTCAGTAAGGAATCTGCCTCCAACGCAGGAGACCTGGGTTCTATTCCTGGGTTGGGAAGAACCCCTAGAGACAGAAATGGCAACCCACCCTGTTACTCTTGCCTGGAGAATCCCATGAACAGAGGAGCCTGGCAAGCTACAGTCCATGGGGTCGCAAGAATCAGACACGACTTAGTGACTACACCACCCCCAGTGGAAAATGGAATCAAGTAAAAATGGAGTTTTCTGGGTCCTCCCCCCCGGCCCCTGCTTTTATGGCCAATGGAGAACGTGTATTAATTTTCCAGCGCCGTACAATCAAGTCATTATAAACTTTGGGGCAAGTGATGTGGCATCTGGTCCTAAATAAATGAGGCTGCAGATTGGGGTCCTGGTAGGGGCCCCGGGTCTGAAGAAGGGCTGCTTGAGAAGGAGGCCCCAAACCATCTCCTTGGGTAAAATGTTTTGGGGTAAAAATATATTCTGCTTGAAATCTGTTGATTTTTCTTTAAAATAGAAAGCATCCCTAAGGGCCTGCCCTCATTCTTAATGAGTCATCAGAATACACATTTTTGGCATTCCTTCCTGTAAAAAGCAGCTCTCTTTGCCATAAACAGCCATATCCCAACAATAATATTTTGGGAAGCTAATGATGGTGAGTGGGCCCCCAGAGTCAGAGTTTCTTACTGTTGGCTGTCCATTTTGCTTTAGAGGTTTGTTCTAAAACAATACATAAATAAAGGCAAAAACACTCCCATCCCCCGCCATCCCAAGCCCAATAAGGAGCAATAAGGAATAATTTTGAAAACACTGATCTCAAGTGTCAGTTGCGGAGCACATCTTTTGAGTCTTCTGTCTGATGTACTGCGTGCGGAGGACTCCATTGCCACAATCTGGAGAAAACTGAATGTCCCCGTGGCTTTCGCACTTGGCAGTGGGCCTGGGACTGTCCTCAGCCTGTTCATCTGCAGTGCTGCTGGTTGGACCTGGGGCTCTGCTGGTGCTGGAGTGCGTGACTTGGCCACCACTCATCAAAGAGCAAGCTCTAGTCAGGACTGTCCCCTCCTCCTGCACATGGAGTCAGTTTTTAAGGGATCTGAAGCTTCACTGCAAAACCAGAGGCTGTTTTGGCCTCCAGGAGGGTATTTGACGATATCCAGGGACAGTTTTGGTTGTCAGAAAGGGGCAGTTGGGTGCTACCGGCATCTAGTGGGTGGAAGCCAGAGATAATCCTAAACATACCGATAATGCACAGGACAGCTGCCCCTAGCCCAGAATTATCCAGCCCAGTTGTCAGTAGTGAGAAACCCTGGTGTAGGTGCATGGGAACCTTTTCCATTTATACCCGAGAGCTGAAAAATTTGAAGGCAGGACACTTTTCCCTGCCTACATGCAAACACTGCAGGAGAGGAGGCTGAGCTGGTTCCTGAGCCCCACCAATCACTCATCTGTCTGTTTTCAGATTGAGCGGCGCCTAGACACAGTGCGCTCCATGTGCCACCATTCCCACAAGCGTCTCATGGCCTGCTTCCAGGGCCAGCATGGCACCGACACAGAGAGGAGACACGTGAGTACCGGGTGGGCCTCGGAGCCCTGACTCTCATGTCCCTGAGAAGCTTCTTGCCCTTTATCAGTTGATTTTTCCCAAGCAGCATCAGGTTTGGCTGCAGGCATGAACCTTGTGTCGCTATTCACGCTCATGACTCGTGCCTGACCATAGCGTTCCTTCACGCTTCCTGAGCTGAAGGCCCTGCTCACACTGAATTCTCTGCAGGTGCTTTTAGAGATTGAAAGTGAAAGTAGCTCACGCGTGTCTGACTCTTTGTGACCCTGAACTATACAGTCCATGGAATTCTCCAGGCCAGAATAATGGAGTGGGTAGCCTTTCCCTTCTCCAGGGGATCTTCCCAATCCAGGGATTGAACCCAGGTGTCTCATTGCAGGCAGATTCTTTACCAGCTGAGCCACAAGGGAAGCCCTTTAGAGACTGTACTGTCAGTTAGAAATCCTTTGATGGCAGAAAGCTGAAAGCCTCTCCTGAATTATCTGCTGCTGCTAAGTCACTTCAGTCGTGTCCAGCTCTGTGCAACCCCATAGACAGCAGCCCACCAGGCTCCCCCGTCCCTGGAATTCTCCAGGCAAGAACACTGGAATGGGTTGCCATTTCCTTCTCCAATGCATGAAAGTGAAAGTGAAGTCGCTCAGTCATGTCCAACTCTTCACGACCCCATGGACTGCAGCCTACCAGGCTCCTCCATCCATGGGATTTTCCAGGCAAGATTACTGGAATAGTTTGCCATTGCCTTCTGCATGAATTATCTGAGAAAGTAGAATTAACTAACTTACTAACTGAAAAGTTCAGTAGTTGGGATGACCGCAGGTAAGGCTTGGTCTAGCCTTTCAGTGATGTAACCAGGACCTCAGTTTCTTTCCTTCTCTCCTCCTAGCTGCTTCAGTGCCTGCTTTATCCCTCATTGTGCAGGCTGGCTACCAGCAGTGTCCACGGGCCACCTGCTTCTTTGTGCACATCCAACTGGAGTAGAGAGCATGTCTTCTTGTAGTGTCCTTAATGGAGTGAGGAAGCTTTTTTTTTCCCCATACCATTGGCAGGTAGAAGTCCCTTCCCATTGCACTGATGTGCGTTGGGTCACATTCTCCGTTCTTGAACAGTCTCCTCCCAACCCCCACCAGTTACGGTGGGTGGGGGTGAGTTTGGGTGAGGAGATGGGATGTGCTGGTTAGCTTAAGTTAATCACAGCTCATCCCAGAGTTTGGACTATGGTCTTACCTCCAGCTTGTAGGNCTTGGCCACCACTCATCAAAGAGCAAGCTCTAGTCAGGACTGTCCCCTCCTCCTGCACATGGAGTCAGTTTTTAAGGGATCTGAAGCTTCACTGCAAAACCAGAGGCTGTTTTGGCCTCCAGGAGGGTATTTGACGATATCCAGGGACAGTTTTGGTTGTCAGAAAGGGGCAGTTGGGTGCTACCGGCATCTAGTGGGTGGAAGCCAGAGATAATCCTAAACATACCGATAATGCACAGGACAGCTGCCCCTAGCCCAGAATTATCCAGCCCAGTTGTCAGTAGTGAGAAACCCTGGTGTAGGTGCATGGGAACCTTTTCCATTTATACCCGAGAGCTGAAAAATTTGAAGGCAGGACACTTTTCCCTGCCTACATGCAAACACTGCAGGAGAGGAGGCTGAGCTGGTTCCTGAGCCCCACCAACCACTCATCTGTCTGTTTTCAGATTGAGCGGCGCCTAGACACAGTGCGCTCCATGTGCCACCATTCCCACAAGCGTCTCATGGCCTGCTTCCAGGGCCAGCATGGCACCGACACAGAGAGGAGACACGTGAGTACCGGGTGGGCCTCGGAGCCCTGACTCTCATGTCCCTGAGAAGCTTCTTGCCCTTTATCAGTTGATTTTTCCCAAGCAGCATCAGGTTTGGCTGCAGGCATGAACCTTGTGTCGCTATTCACGCTCATGACTCGTGCCTGACCATAGCGTTCCTTCACGCTTCCTGAGCTGAAGGCCCTGCTCACACTGAATTCTCTGCAGGTGCTTTTAGAGATTGAAAGTGAAAGTAGCTCACGCGTGTCTGACTCTTTGTGACCCTGAACTATACAGTCCATGGAATTCTCCAGGCCAGAATAATGGAGTGGGTAGCCTTTCCCTTCTCCAGGGGATCTTCCCAATCCAGGGATTGAACCCAGGTGTCTCATTGCAGGCAGATTCTTTACCAGCTGAGCCACAAGGGAAGCCCTTTAGAGACTGTACTGTCAGTTAGAAATCCTTTGATGGCAGAAAGCTGAAAGCCTCTCCTGAATTATCTGCTGCTGCTAAGTCACTTCAGTCGTGTCCAGCTCTGTGCAACCCCATAGACAGCAGCCCACCAGGCTCCCCCGTCCCTGGAATTCTCCAGGCAAGAACACTGGAATGGGTTGCCATTTCCTTCTCCAATGCATGAAAGTGAAAGTGAAGTCGCTCAGTCATGTCCAACTCTTCACGACCCCATGGACTGCAGCCTACCAGGCTCCTCCATCCATGGGATTTTCCAGGCAAGATTACTGGAATAGTTTGCCATTGCCTTCTGCATGAATTATCTGAGAAAGTAGAATTAACTAACTTACTAACTGAAAAGTTCAGTAGTTGGGATGACCGCAGGTAAGGCTTGGTCTAGCCTTTCAGTGATGTAACCAGGACCTCAGTTTCTTTCCTTCTCTCCTCCTAGCTGCTTCAGTGCCTGCTTTATCCCTCATTGTGCAGGCTGGCTACCAGCAGTGTCCACGGGCCACCTGCTTCTTTGTGCACATCCAACTGGAGTAGAGAGCATGTCTTCTTGTAGTGTCCTTAATGGAGTGAGGAAGCTTTTTTTTTCCCCATACCATTGGCAGGTAGAAGTCCCTTCCCATTGCACTGATGTGCGTTGGGTCACATTCTCCGTTCTTGAACAGTCTCCTCCCAACCCCCACCAGTTACGGTGGGTGGGGGTGAGTTTGGGTGAGGAGATGGGATGTGCTGGTTAGCTTAAGTTAATCACAGCTCATCCCAGAGTTTGGACTATGGTCTTACCTCCAGCTTGTAGGCTCCATCAAAACCAGAATAGATCCTCAGCAGGACTCAGGATGCTGTTATAGGCAGGAGGAAGGATGGGCTCTCGGAAATAATCCGATGTCTACCCCAGGGTACGTTTGTTCAAAGCGTCCCCATATCCCTTGAGCAGAGCACAGCAGCTTTGTCCATCAGGCAGCTCCCTCCTTAGCATTACAAATTCCCAGCCTGTGAGCGTACTCTGACCCTTAGAAGTTTAACTTTAAAGTGGGAGTTTTGATGGCTCTCAGGGAAGCTATGATTTCCCATATTGTTTTATGTGTCACTAGATGTCCTGTAAGAACTGGTGGCAGATGATATGTGTCATCTCCTTTGATATTTCCTACACGTATTTCTGGCCAGCTTGCCATCAGAACCAGGCCCAACCCACTGGTCCTGCCGCCACTGTTCTTCACATTTTCTTGCCCTGGCCTCTGCTCTGCCCCACCCCCCCCCCATATTAACATTCCCTAAGGGTCTTCCATTCATCTCCTTATTCTCGCCTTCATACTCCTTGGGGCTCCCCCCCTTCTCCTCATGGCTCCTAACTAATGTGTTTATTCAGGCACCTGTAAACCATGTTGTCTTTTTTTTTTTTTTTAATTAAACTTTTTATTTTGTATTGGAGTATAGCTGATTAACAGTGTTGTGATAGATTCAGGTGAACAGCGAAGGGACTCGGCCATATATATACATGTATCCATTCTCCCCCGGACTCACCTCCCATCCAGGCTGCTGTATAACATTGAGCAGAGTTCCCTGTGCTCTACAAGTAGGACCTGGTTGGCACTTGTAAACCATTTTCAATCAGCAAAATACTGCCTCCCCTGGTTGTCTATTTTAGCATGCATAACCTATTCTTCCTTCTGTGTTGACTTGTGAATTCCACACCCCCTATTATGCAGTCCAGGTTGTCTTATTTTCCTGCTTGTCTTATTCTCTCCCTCCCATAGCTGCTGGATTCGCAAGTCCTGTGATTCTGTCTGTGACTCTGTCTTGCGTTCCTCACCTCTACTCCATCTTTACCACCTTCGCCTAAATCCAAGATCCAATTACTTCTCATATAGACTGTTCAGTCACTTCTGAAGCTACATTGTCTGCCTTTCATTTCCTTCTTTTTCTAGCCTTTCCTCAGTGTGATCACCAGAGTTGGTTTCCTCAAGTACAAATTGGTCCTGGACTTCGCTGGCGGTCCAGGGGTTAAGACTCTGCCCTTCCAATGCAGGGGGCACAGGTTCGATCCCTTGTCAGGAAACTAAGAGCCCACATTCCATGCAGAGAGGCCAAAAAGCAAACACAAACAATAGAGAAGTTGATCCTGTTACCCTTCTGCATGATTTAATATTTTATAGATTATACTCCATTTAAAATTGTTATAAGATATTGGCCATTTTCTCTGTGCTGTACAAAATATCCTAAAGTCCAAGCTCTTTAGAGGACTTGTGTGTGTTCAGTCACTCAGTTGTGTCCAACTCTTTGAAATGCTATGAAGTATACCCCACCAGGCTTCTCTGCCCCTGGGATTATCCAAACAAGAATACTGGAGTGCGTTGCCATTTCCTTCTCCAGGGGATCTTCCTGACCTAGGGATTAAACCTGCATCTCCTGTATTGCAGGAAGATTCTTTACCACTGAGCCACCCGGGGAAGATGACTTGAGCCCGTCATAATCTGATCGAATTTTCCTTATCAGTCTCAGTATTTCCTGCTTCCTCTGTTCATGCTAGAGGTCATTGCTCTTCACACAGAGCTGTCTTCTGTTCCTTTAGTCTACTTTGAGACACAGCCCAGGACCAAGAATGGACACCAGAAGAGGAGAGGGGTAGTTATGGGAGGCTTCCTGGAGGAGGCAGTGGCCTAACTGTAAAGGAGAAAGAGTATCATGGGATAGCCCTCTTCAGGCAGCAGGGGCAAAGGTGTATCACCCTCATTTCTGAAACCTAATGCCTTAGCCTTTGTTTTCCAACTTCAAATCAAAGTGCCCAAGACAGGCTCTGAGAATGTCTACAGTCTGCACATGGGAAGAGGAGTTACCATGGAAATGACAGGTGATAAGTGGCCATCAGATGTCAGTCATGTTGAGAAAATCACAGCAGTCTCTCAGGCTCAAGGAAGTACCAGAGGAGCCTCCCCCCCCCGTCAAAAGCTTACACACTTGGAGAGAGGCAAGAATTGGAGGGAAGAGAGACGTAGAGGGTGGCCTTCTCAATCCAAACTTCTCAGCTTATATTGTGGGTCATACATGTTAGATCTAAAATTGTTTTTGTGCAACTGGCGTGCCTTTTGTAAATTAGGACTCCCTCAGCCGTCTCTGGAGGCGTCCGATGTGAGTAGACAGCATCTTCATTAATCAGCTCAAGCGTCAAATGAGCAGCATGTCTGTAATCTGGACATTAGGAAACGGGATTGTTGTGCTTGGGAGTCAGGGCATGGAAACCACAGCTTAGTTGCAGCTGGGTACTTGAATGATACGTGTCAAAATAAACTCTTCTCTTTATGATCTGTTTCCCCATAGACTGCCACTTAGAGTTGCACAAAGTATATTTCTCTCCCTTATTGCATTGAGCATACATTAAATTCCCTTAGAAAGGCAGCATCACTGAAAGGTATGAATTATCCTCTATTGTGATCAAGTGTACTGCCCATTTTCTTATAGCTTCCTAGTCTAGAAAGGTGGAAGCCAGAAGCGTCTCCTTGTGGGGCAGATAAAGCCTGTTGTTCGTTTATTTGAAAATAACCTGACGGGGAAGGGAGATGGATAAATATATTTGTTGTTATTTATTTTAATTTATTTTTTATGTTATTTTGTTTTGTCTTTGCTGCACCATGCCGCATGTGGGAACTTAGTTCCCTGACCAGGGATCGAACCCATGACCCCTGCATGGAAGTGCACTGGACGGCCAGGGAAGTCCCTATTGTTACTTATTTTTAAATTTAAATGTACCATTTTGAATGGGCTGTCCATTTACATGGTCAAAATATCATACTATTCAAGGGAATATAACATGATGTCTCTCCCAGCTCTGTTCCCTGGGCACCCAGTCCCCATCTCCAGGACAACAGTAGTAGGAGTTTCTTGTATAGCCTTCCAGAGAAATTCTGTAAGTATATTGAGTGGACCCCTTTGAAAGCAGGAAAGGCAGGTGCCATGTGTGAGGTCGAGGCAGAGCTATGCCACAGCAAGGTGAACCCTGGGTTTTAAACGTGAGTGCTGTTCCTACTTAGAAGGCAAAATGACATGAGGTACTGCAGCATTGAAAGCATTTTTTATTAGCAGGTTATGGTGTTATGACCAACACCATACGTGCATCTGTCCTGGCATCTTCTGCCCATATTCTGAGATAAACCACCAGCCAGGTGTGGACAGACGCTGAACCGGGGCTCAGGCCATCAGCACCAGGGTCTGGCTCCGTGCCCTCACCGGGATGCCTGGTCAGGCCACGTAAGCACCCTGGGCTTCCCATTTCCCAGCCACACTATGTGAACATTAATCAGATGACTCTTATGGTCATTTCCAGCTGAAAAAACCAATCTCTGATAGGAACAGGAATGGTTTTATGCTTAAAAACCTTAAAAATCTTTTTTGGATATTTAGCTTGGTATTTTCAAATTTTTAACTGAAGCAAAGTCTTTATGATTACCCCCAGTGTAAGAGCCAGTTTAAGAACGAATGTTCTAGCAGTTTTTGAAATCTGAGCAGTTGATGGCGTTTATTTGCCATGATAATCAGAGGGCATGATCTGTGTCTTAAGTCCCATGTCCCTAGTGGATGGGACATAGTATGCTCTTGATTAATCAGTAATTACAATAATAGCAACAACAACAGTAATAATAGCAGCTTACATCTCCTAAGTACTTACCATGTGGGGGGTTGCTTGACCTTGATGTATCTCCTTTAGTCAACAGACAGCCCTAGGACCCTTGTACTATTAGCCCTAATTTCCAGGCATGAGGAAACGAACACAGAGGTTAAGTCAGACAAGTGGTACCTTGGAGACCAGAATCTAAACCTGAACAGGTATCTCTTACCTGTGCAGTGTACCTGGAGGAGAAGCCAATGACTGATGATCTGATGCAGGTAATTAAGAATGGGTGTCACCTCTAATGAAAAAAATAAAACCCCATTGTCTTCTGCCTTCCAGAAAAAACTCCCTCTGACAGCTCTTGCTCAGAATATGCAGGAAGCATCAACTCAGCTAGAAGACTCTCTCCTGGGGTAAGAATTGATGCCTATCAGAAAGAGAGCCGAGCGCCCTGTGGGTTGGTGGAAGTGGGTGGCTGGGGGGTGGCCTCCTGTGTGACCAGAGGGACCGTGAGCGTGATGGCATGGCCCATCTGCCAGGGGAACGGCTCAGGCGCCAGGGGAGGCCCCTGGGATGCTAGAGAATCTTTTTTTTAATAGAAGCAGGGATCGATGCTACAGAGGGCCGATCATGAAGTAACTGATAGATCAGTGTTGATTCTGCTGAGTCTGTCAGCTCTCTCTCCTGCTGTTACTCGGGCCCTCCTTTCCCAGCTGGGTATGACCTTTGGACTTTTCAGCCCATTTCCAGGGTCTGCCATGCTGTGTGCCCCGTAGTTCTCTGTCGTTCTTTGAAGGGCACTGCCTAGGCCGTCAAGACAGAAAGCAGATACAGTATGATGAACTTCACTATTATTTTCTAGCAGACAAAAAACAAAATAGAATAATGAACTTGATGTGTGTTTTAAACGATTTTCAGGGTGCTATTGAGAATACTTGATTGTCTCCTGATCCAAGGACCTAAACTTTCAGTGAGTTGTCACCTCACTGTTTACACACACCCCGCCCCTGCATACACACAGTGTACCTGAGATAGTCTTGTTCAATTTAAAGAACAAGCCTGTGGATTGATGCCCTAATAAATTTATAGCATTTTTAAGCCTCTATCGTATAGCGCCTCGAGGTGTCCCCATCGTGGGGAGTGTGGAGCTGGCTCAGTGTGGGCTTTGGGGGCCAGATTTAATGGATATACATCTGTTGTCGGGGCATCTTGTTTTTTAAAGGAAGATGCTGGAGACGTGTGGAGAGGCTGAGAATCAGCTGGCTCTGGAACTCTCTCAGCACGAAGTCTTTGTCGAGAAGGAAATTGTGGACCCCCTGTACGGCATTGCAGAGGTGGGGGCTTCGGGGGGGGGGGCTGGGCAGGGAAGGTTCACTTGTATCTGAAATTTTAACAATCAGTGCTTTTGATGTTTATGCTTCTTTTTGGAAATAAGGGGAGTAAGCGGAGGGTACAAAATCCTTTGCCTAAGAGAAAAAACATTTGTAAATCAAGATTACACTTTCAAATGTTAAACTGAAAATCCTGGAGCTCATCCCACGTGGTGTGTTGGTGTGTTCTTTGCAGGTTGAGATTCCCAACATCCAGAAGCAGAGGAAGCAGCTCGCCAAGCTGGTGTTAGACTGGGACTCGGTTAGAGCCAGGTAAGATATAGCCAAAAAATAACCCATAATGCGGTCTTCTATGACATCCCCAGCAACCATCCCCCTCCTCAACACAGATAAAGACCTCTGGGTGGACAAAGCGGAAGTCGCCGCAGACTCACACACCTGACTTACCGAGTCACAGCCCACTTCCACCTGCTTTTCGGCCCCATTCTCCCAGCGGGATGGTGTTAGAACACCTTGCTGTTAATCAACCAACAGTGAAAGGAGACAGGAAAAAGAAAAAAACCCTACGTGTATTTAGGGAAGGAGACAGTTCTAAGAAAAACTAAGAGCCTTGCTCTTGGAGTAGTGGAGTGTAGGAATAAATAGATCCATGATCTTAGCACCCGTGAAGGGTCCCGCTGTGTCGGGATACACTCGTGTGCTTTTGTTTTTCACAGTCAAGGGATTCTGTGCTCCACTCCATCCTAGAACAGGCATTCCTTCACGTCGCACGTGCTTGTGGAGAGCAGACCGAACTCAAGGAAGGGAGTAAATGGTCCTTCCTTCCCAGAGCATAGTTAGTTTCGTTTTTTAATTGTCACATTTTATCGAACGTCTCTTCCCCTCTGACCTTCCTCTCATCTGCACTTTCCTGTGGTCTCTTTTCCACAAGATGAAAGCACTGCGGAAAGGGGAGCTCAGTTTCCTTCCAGATAAAAGAAAAGAGCCTGACTGTAAATTTTAAAAACTTGTAAGAAACTGCTTACGTTCTGCCAGCAACCAGAAACAGGAAGAACTGTATCTGAAGCTGTGTCTGCAAATAGATTAAAAAGCACTTTTATCTTTAATTCATCACTGCAGAGCTTGTAATCTATTGTATACTCAAATGTTTTACTGTATCAGAGAAAACATCATGTGATACATTCAGAAAAGCCGGGAAAATAATTCAAAGTACAATGTAATTAACTCAAAAATAGAAAGAAAGAAATGCTGTGCTCAACAGGGAGGAACTAAGTAAAACCAAGTAACCATTCCAGAGGGCTGATGTCAAGTGACCTGTCTGTCAGTGCTCCGGGCTCCAGCCTCAGCTCCATCCGTGAGGGCGTTTGTATCGATGGTTCATATGAGAAGCCCCCATATGAGATGGGAGATGGCCCCTATAGGCCCGATCCTTTCTTCTCATACCTTATACAGGGCTTGACAAGGTTTTTCTGTAAAGGGCCAGATGTAGCGTAAAAGTAGCCCTGGGCAATGTGTAAATGCATGAGCAAGGCTGTGTTTGAATAAAGCTTTGCAAAACAGGTGGCTTTGCTGAGCCCTGCTTTGTTAATAGTTGCCATTGTGCTCTCGTGAACTAGATGTGGTTATTTCTGTCTGGCAAGTAAATGGAGACACGGCCACCATTTACTGACTTTCTGTGTGTCAGGTGCTTTCACCGCAGATTGAGAGAGTCTGTAACAGGGCTGCATTTCCTTGTTTCTGAGATGCCATGGAATGTCAGATGCACCCCTGATTTAATACCCGACTTTGAGAGGGAAGTGAAATAGAAACACCGCTGTATTAAATGTGCAAATCAATTGGTAGGACACATCTGATATAACAAATGTTGGGGTGATAAAAGAGACATCTAGGAATTAACACGTGGTGAAAATGGTGATCGCCACCACCTACCGGCTGCTTGCCACATGCCAGTTACACATACGTGATATGTCAGTTCTTCGAGTCCCACACCAATCCCTATCGGTTTGCCTGTTCGTGTTTTCAACAGACATGAAGTAGATCTTTACTGTGAATCAGACTCTGTCAGATACTAAATGCAGAGACCCTTCAGTGAGGGTTGTCGGGGCACAGGGGTCAGGAGGTTATGTGATGTCTCCTACTGTGAGAGGAGACTTGTGTTGCAGAGACAGGAGGGCCTGCACGTGGCGTGTCTATGACTCGCTTTGGCCCCGAGACATAATAAGCAGCAGAGCCAGGATGCTGAACGCAGAGTCCATCATCGCCTTGCCATCTGTGTGCGTGTGATTAGAATCTCGCGGCCAGAACCAGGATCGGGGAGTGCAGGCTGCCCAGTGGTAGACTTTCGCTGAAGAAAAGGAAGAATGTTTTTATGGTTAATTAAACAAAGCTGTGAGTCACTCTTGCTGGAGTTGGTTGAGCAATATTATAGATGCCTACCTGCCCGGAATTTACCTCTGTAACACACGTATCCTGTAGGAAGTTTCAACACTGAATCTTCGTCCTGCGTTTGTGGCCCCGTTCATTCAATGAGAAACTGAAATAGATGAAAGTTTCCTTGTTAGTTTTACTTATTCCTGTTGTTTTTCCCTGGAGGAAAATGGTAACATCAAGTGGGACTCCATCACGTGCACACGCATATACACATATGTTCGTTCTCTCCTTTGTTGCTTCGGACATTTCTGGCGTGCAAATGGCATGTGTTTTCTTAGTTTTGCAGATGAGGCAACCTGAGGCACAGAGAGGTTAGACCATCGCCCAAGGTCACACAGCTCATGAAGGCAGAGCCGAGCTTTAGACTTGAGCCTATCAGACTTCAAAGGCAATGCTTTTGCCATCGCCAGCTTTGCTTCAGCAGATTTACTGAAGCCTCGTTGTGGAGGCGTGCACCATATCAGGAGCATGAAAGAGTGGGGCAGAGCCTTTTGAGGGCAACGCAGTCATCTGGGAAGCTTGATAAGTTGCTAACATGGGTTCTCATCTGCATCCATATAACATCCATGTTTAAATTTGAAGTGCTAGAACTTTCCACAATAGCAGGTATGTCCATATTTAAAAAGAAGTCAAAACACACTTGAAAACCCGAAGAGAAGTTGTTTTAGAGTGTTATTGCCCACACACACCCCGCCCACCGCCATGACTGTTGCTGTATAATTTGGGGGAAGCGAGTCCTTTTGACTCACTGAAAGGAATGTAAACATTCCACGTTATGTTTCAGATTTGCTGTAGCTGTTGTCTTTGGAATATTAATCCTTACAAGTGATTTTAATCCTTAAAGTGCTTTCACTGCTATCGATTACTAGTTCCATGACTGAAGTTCTGGCTTTCACTTGCTAAAAGTAGTCACAGGTCAGGCCAGTTGTTGGCAGCGTTATAAGGGGTCCTGAAGAGCAGCAACTGACCCCCAGTGGCACAGGGAACGTTCCAGATCAAAGAAAGAGAACAAGGGGATATTTCATGGCGACGATCCCAAGATTGGATGCTAGAGGAAGAAGTTCCATGGACTGATTTCCCACAGTGGGGCTCGCGAGAGACAAGATGTGTCTGTTCTGCTCGGAGAGGACAGCTCCTCCCAGCACTACGTGGATCCGGTCCCGGCGGGAAGCCTGTGTCACTTCCACCAGTTTCCTTTCTTAGAGGATAAGCTCCAGAGAAGCTGGCATCCTAGGTACTGACACCTGTCCCAGGCAGAATCAGTTTTGGGAAAGGAATCTGTCTCTGCTAGATCCTTGACTCCATAAGATTGCATATAAACAGTGGATTCTCAGATAATACCTACCCCTGTGCTTCTGCAGGTGGAACCAGGCTCACAAATCTTCAGGAACCAACTTTCAGGGGCTTCCATCAAAAATAGATACCCTAAAGGAAGAGATGGATGAAGCTGGAAATAAAGTAGAACAGTGCAAGGTAGGAGAATTCCCTAAGGAATGTGTACTTAAATCAGTCTTTTAGTTTTTTACAAGTGATGGATGAAAGGTCAAATACTGCAAATTATTCAATGTCTTATATAATTCCTATTAGAATTCCCTGAATGATATTCAAGGCGGTTTCTATTTTCTTCTTCCTTCTTTATTTTCCAAGACTCTGCATTGCTTTATAATCAGAATAAAACATTATTTTTTTAATTCAAGTAGGATTTTTTTTTAAAAACTTGATTAAAATGTCTAAGCTTATTTAAAACAAAGATTTTAATAGATATACCTATGGCTGATTCATGTTGATGTATGGCAGAACTAATACAACATTGTAAAGCAATTGTCCTCCAACTAAAAATAAATAAAATAAAAAGTGGAGGGAGATAAAGGGAGAAAATTATAGAAAAACATGTCATAAAAGTTATGGACATTAATGCAGAGTAAGCACAAAAACAGAATCATATAGGTTTTCTAGAATGAATGCTATTATGTTTAAGGGTTGAATATATAGTCATAATATGTCCATAAGAAAGGGAAGGATTATTTTTAAGATGTTGCTAGGACAATTGGTTTCTCACTTGTGAGAAATATAAAATTTGTATCTCATAAATTCCAGGCTAGGTGGTTAAGTGATCTTATTCTCTATGCATTTATCTACGAAAATAGATGTTTATTCCAAATGTTATTTGAGGTGGTAAGGAAACAAGTCTTTGGTGAGTCTTAGAATCATGGCCTGAAACTTTTCCTCCTCTTATTATTCACCATTTTCCAAAACTGGCATTGCTGCTACTGCTGCTAAGTCGCTTCAGTCGTGTCCGACTCTATGCAACCCCATAGACGGCAGCCCTCCAGGCTCCCCCATCCCTGCGATTCTCCAGGCAAGAACACTGGAGTGGGTTGCCATTTCCTTCTCCAAAACTGGCATTAGGACTGGATATTTTGGTTTATTCAGCTTATGCTATAATTCACTTTTCAAGGTAGGAAACCTTGGACAATTTGCAGCAAAACAACTTGTTGAAAATAGTATAGTGGGTAAGAATTAATACTGAAGTCATGCCATAGCCTTTGCATTTAAAAAGGTGGTAACCACACAGATGCTTCTGGTAAAAGTCTCACAGTGGCTTTTTCTTGTTCAGAGAGTTGTAGCTTGCCATTGTCATTCATATCTGGTCTAATCTAGCTCTCGGCTGCTGGCTCCTTATTGGCTATAAATTGGGCTAGCAGTTTGGGTGTCTAAACTGGTGCATTATGGGCTGATGTCTCTTTGAACTTCCACACCATGGCTTGTCAGAAAGTCAAATGGTGAAAACTTAGGAAAATATTTTCTGTCTCCTCCTCTCTTTATGTTAACTTCTAGTTCCCTAAGATAGTTAGGAAACTATTTTACCTACTGTGAAACTACCTACCATAAAGTAGTTTCCTAAGATATAAGTTCTGTTTCACGGATTCTCTCTCTATGTATGAGCTGATGTTTAATTAACATCGAGTTTTGAATTCCACTGACTCTATTTTTCATTTTAAAGTTCTAATTCTTCAAGTCTGCCTTTTTTGATAGTGCATTATTCTTTCTTAATGTTTTCAGTCACTTATGTATATTTAAGTATTTGTTTATTTTGTTTTCTTAAATTTTCTGGGAGAGTTTCCTTTATGGTGGACTGTTCTGCAGTTTTGTATCATGAGCTTACTTTAAGAGGGACTTTATCTGTGGGCCTTCTTGGAATTAGGAGTCAGTCTCCCAGAGAGTATTGCCAGCCCAGGGCAATTTTAAACTAAACTTTCTCATTTTAAGGATTTCTAGACTATATATATAATCAACTCAAACTTCAAACTCTCTTGAAAGTAGATCTGTATTTGAGAACTCTCAGGGAAATGTTTTACTCTCCTAGATCCAGAAGCGTATCCAAAACAGAAAGTGGTACACTAAAAAAAAAAAAAATGTATATATATATATATGAAATTCTATATGTATGTATATGAAATTTTGAAATATGGATTATATCCAGTTGCCCAACTTATCAGTTTTAAGCAAATTATTTAATTTTTATGTAAGTAATTCATTTTGTTGTTGTTCAGTCACTAAGTTGTGTCCAACTCTTTGTGACCCCATGGACTGCAGCACACCAGGCTTCCCTGTCCTTCACTGTCTCCCAGAGTTTGCCTCAAACTCATATCCATTGAGTCCATGATGCCATCCAACCATCTCATCTTCTGTCACCCCCTTCTCCGGTCTTTTTTTCCAGTGAGTTGGCTCTTCGCATCAGGTGGCCAAAGTATTGGAACTTCAGCTTCAGCATCAGCTCTTCCAATGAATATTCAGGGTTGATTTCCTTTAGTATTGAGTGATTCGATCTCCTTGCTGTCCAAGGGACTCTCAAAGAGTCTTGTCCCGCGCCACAGTTCAAAAATCAGTTCTTCGGTGCTCAGCCTTCTTTATGGTCCAACTCTTACATCTGTACAAGACTCATGGAAAAGCCACAGCTTTGACTATGCAGACCTTTGTTGGCCAAGTAATGTCTCCGCTTTTTAATATGCTGTCTGGGTTTGTCATAGCTTTTCTTTCAAGAATTCCATGAGTTCTTTTAATTTCATGGCTGCAGTCACCATCTGCAGTGATTTTGGAGCCCAAGAAAATAAAATCTGTCGCTGTTTCCACTTTTCTCCCATCTGTTTGCCATGAAATGAGGGGATCGGATGCCATGATCTTAGTTTTTTAAATGTTAGGCCAGCTTTTTCATTCTTTTTCACCCTCATCAAGAGACTCTTTAGTTTCTCTTCACTTTCTGCCATTAAGGTGGTATCATCTGCATATATGAGGTTATTGATATTTCTCCCAGCAATCTTGATTCCAGCGTGTGAGTCATCCACNGCTGTTTCCACTTTTCTCCCATCTGTTTGCCATGAAATGAGGGGATCGGATGCCATGATCTTAGTTTTTTAAATGTTAGGCCAGCTTTTTCATTCTTTTTCACCCTCATCAAGAGACTCTTTAGTTTCTCTTCACTTTCTGCCATTAAGGTGGTATCATCTGCATATATGAGGTTATTGATATTTCTCCCAGCAATCTTGATTCCAGCGTGTGAGTCATCCACTTCAACATTTCACGTGATGTACTCTGCATATAAATTAAATAAATAGGTTGACAATATACAGCCTCGACCAATTCCTTTCCCAATTTTGAACCAGTCCATTGTACGTTAGTGCAAATATCAAAAGTATAAAACAGTATAAAGTCTTTCTTCCGCCCTTGTCCTTCTCCCCCTAATTCCCACTGCTCCCAACAGGTAACCCCTGTTATTAAGCAAACCCTCTTGCTTTTTTTTTCCTAAAGGTATTTTTCTGCAAACATGGTGGTAAAAATCTTTCCTCTCCCTCTTTTACACTGGTAGTAACATACTATACCAGAAGTAATGTTCCATGTTTCATGTCTTAATCAACCTTAGAGGTTTATTATCAGGCCATACATAATAAGATCAGGCAGTAATAAGCTTGCTTATTCGTTTCATCATCCCTATGTACGAGTATACCAGTCAGTTGATGGACATTTAGTCTGTGGCTGTTTCATCACGTTCTGCTCTCGGAGTTCATGGATATCAATTCTCAGATGGTATTTGCTTTCACTTCTCTTTTCTTCGATGACACATCTCCTCTTCCACTTACCCAGGATCAACTTGCAGCGGACATGTACAACTTTATGGCCAAAGAAGGGGAGTACGGCAGATTCTTTATTACGGTAAGCACTTTGCCCTGGCGAGCCATGAAAGCACTGTAAAAGTTGAGTCATTTTAGCTTTTTTTGCAAAAGATGTCATTTTTGGTTTTGCTCAGCCGTTGTGTGTATGTCCATCCAATGCTAACGTTACTTTTGTTTTTGAATGTGGGTCTGTTCTCAGTTATTAGAAGCTCAAGCAGATTACCATAGAAAAGCATTAGCAGTCTTAGAAAAGGCCCTTCCCGAGTTGCGAGCCCATCAAGGTAACGTAACCTGCGTGCTGGCCTGACGCCTCCTTCTTGCCTCTGCCACTTCCGCCTCTGTTCTTCTTCACCCAGCTCCTTTGCATGCGTTTCCTCTGGACAAAGCTGCTCTGCCTAGGCGGGCACTGTTCCCAGCACACTTTCATCTTCCCTTGCTGCATTCTCTAATTTCTTCCAAGCCCAAATTAACATACTAATGGAACATTCGCAGTTCTTCTGAAACCTTCAGTTGAAGAGAAAGCTGCACCCTTTGGGGGAGCGCCTGTTTTTCTGTCTTCTAAATAGGCTCAAAACCTTCTAGCCTCTAATTACCTTCTCCCAAACCCGTTATTTGTTCCGTAGGGCGTTATTCTGGCTCTAGGATTCCGGGAGCATACGTTCTAGGAAACAAGTCGGGGGCTTCCCAAAAGAAATTTTAGAAGCCGATACCTGATACCACAGCATTAGGCATGTAATCGGTGTGATTGGGTCACGAGAACGTGACCACCTCATTCAGATCTTGTTCTCATCAGCACTCGCTCTGCCCACTGTGTTCAGGCACATTGCGGATCCTACCCTTGAGTTACGAGCAGTCCGAACTTTCCCTTGAT
The DNA here is from genome assembly GCA_006410615.1 of Neotragus moschatus. Lineage (NCBI taxonomy): Eukaryota > Metazoa > Chordata > Mammalia > Artiodactyla > Bovidae > Neotragus > Neotragus moschatus. The sequence continues at coordinate 1,763,068 of SJYA01002948.1, read as the reverse complement.
GCTTAGTTTTGATTCTAATCCTCTCTGATTTGCTATCAGAGCATCTCCCAGCAGAGATCTGTAAATGATCAGACACTGCTGTCCCCTTCAGACATGTTACATGCTTTGCCTTATGGTATGGTCCTGACATTTGGAACTTAAATGCCTCCGACTGAAGCCTTGGTCTTGAGCTGAAAGAGGATTAAGCCAGGCGCCGAGTGTGACAACTCTGTGACTGTGAAACATACACGTGTGTGCATGGGTGTGGCTGTGCTCACACACTGGCCCCTCAAGAATACCGCTCCTCTCTCCTAAATATTAATAGTAGGCAATCCCAACAGATAGTCTTTGTGCCCGAGAGTTGTTAGATTTCAGAATTAGAAAATTCTGTGTCTTGCCCAACCCTTTAGCCCATCTCCCATCTGATCCTACCCCCTAACTCGTGGGTAATGGGGTTGAATCACAGCGCAGAGGAACGAAGTAGCCGGCGAACACTCAGCCTTGCAAGAGCTGGCCAAGGTCAGAGCACCAGGAGCCTGTAGTTACAGGATACCTCCTACGTGCTGTGCTCTACACAGGACAAAACAGTAAACCTCACCATCTTAGCCTTTGAAGCCTAGTCTGGAAGGGTTGGCTAAAGGACACAAAAAATAAATTTCTTTAGCAGCTCCACTCCCCGCTTTTGAAAAGCTCCCGTTCTATTTTTACCCAAGGCTATTTTCCCTGGAGAAGCATGTCAGAAAGTCATGGGGAACGGGAGGGACAAGAGAAGCTGGTGTGTGGCGGGAGCAGCCATCGAAAGAAATGGGATTCTCTCTCTCTCTGAGGCTGCTGCCTTCGCCCAAGCCTTGCAGTTCAGCCCCTTCCACCTCTGCCTCCAATCTGCCTTTATCTTAGTTCTGTCTTCTTCTTCCTTCTTTTCTATTTCTAGAAAGACTCAGAGTGTCCTTACGGTAGGAAAAAAGCTCAGCCTCCCACCCAGTGCCCTGGTCTTCGCTCTGGTCTCTGACCTTTGTTCAGCACCTGCTTGTCCTCAGCATGGAGCCTCCTTTCATCACATTCTCCTTTGTTTTTCTGGGAGGCTGAAGAGCCTCCAAATGACTCTTTTCTATCGACCACTGCAATTTTCTAACCACCTTCCCACCCGTGTGCTATGTGGTCTAACTTCCACTCCCAATCACTTTGCTATTAAAACCAAAAATGGAAAACAAAAAGCCCTGCAAATCCCAATGGGCCAATGATTCTGGATTGTCAGATTCTGGCATGTGACGTGGCTTGAATGGGCTCTTCCTTGCCGGTTCCCCCACTCATTTTGTGTTTTCCACCATTGTCGGGGCTGTGTTTTCTCCACATCATAAATTGAGCCTTTTCTGCCATCCAGTCCTTGCTCCTATGTTCTTCTGCCTCCCCTCTTCCCCACCTTCTCTCTCCAGGCCTCCACTCACACCTGCGTCTTCGTCCACACAGCCTCAGTCTCAGGCGACGACTGGCTGTTGTCTTAAACTCAGCATATCTCAAGCAGCAAACTGATGCTCCCCCACACCAGCTGACCGTTTCCTCCGCCTGGGCTCCTCGGGACCTCCTTTCCCTCAGACAATCCAGGTTTCAAACCTCAGAGCCCTCTTCTCCTTCCTTTCTGATGCCTCCTCTCCATTCCCACTCACGCCCCCATCACCTGGAGCAAGAGTGTGGACGAAAGTGTCTGTTCCCAGACTCGGGATGCGTGCTCTCTTCTCAGCCCAAGTCTTCCTGGTCTGCTTCATTCCTGTCCATCTTCTAAGACTTTCACCGAGCTCCCCTTCTTGAGAAGCCTTCTCTGACAACTGAAGCCAACAGCGAACACTTGCGTCTCCCAAATCGCTCTAGCATTTATGGTCTACACCAGACGTCGCAAACAGCTGTTTCTCATTTAAAAAAAAAAAGTTGTTTTTTTAACTAATTGCCATCATTTAAAAACCCTAACAGTCCTAATCTCTGGCTTCTCTTGGAAGTTCAGAGGGTCTGGTGATGCTGGACGTGCTTTCCCGCACGGTGACATGGGGCTAGCTCCCAGGAGCGGCTGCCGCCTTGGGGCAGACCATGCACACGCTCCCCACCGGATCGGGCTCCTATGGCGCCCCTGCACACAGTTATGTTTGCGACCCTCGTCTATACCATTTTTGTGCAGTGACTTAGCAAACATGCCCCATCTTGTTAATTTCTGTTGTCTGTTTACATGTGTGTTTCGTGTTCTCCTCACACTCTGCCCTCTCCCGGGGAGTGGGGCTGGGGGGTGTTCTCTGTGAACTCTGACCAGCACTGCAGGTCTGTCACTTGAGGGGTCTGTCGTTGAAGGGGCAGCCCTGGTGGCAAAGTCTGCCTCCGGTCTCTAAGCCAACAGCTTTCACACCCATCCTCTGCCAGCGTTACACCAAGGTGGGGATGGGACACCCTGTCCAGTGCTGACCTGAAAGTTCCGGTGGGGTCTGGAGTGTGCCCGCCCCTCAGCATCGCAGGGTCAGCACAGGGAGGTGATCGCAGGAATCCTTTTCAGAAGTCCCTGGGTGATTCTGATGTGCCCCGCCACCCCACCCCAGAGGAAGGTCAGCTGGCCCTCTTCTGCCTGTGTTGAGAATCATTGCTTTAAATAAAGGGACGAAGTGTTCGAGGTAAGATCTGGCCTCTGAGTGGACTGTCCCAGAGCTCTGTCTTCTGAGAAGGGCCAGGCCCCTGGGAGCTGGTTGTGTTCCGAGTTCCACGGACCAGGGCTGGGGCCCTCACCAGGGACGAGGGTCTTCCTGACAGTTCTGAGCGCGGCCACTGCCCTCCGCCCCCCACTCCTTCCTTTAAGGTCCTAGGGTAGGAATTTATGTTGGCCCTTTCCAGTCCTGTATGATAATGCCCGGCTCGTGTTTACATTTTTGAGAAATTACTTCCTTTTTCAATTGAAGGAGTCGATTTCTTGTACCCTCCTTGCTCTTTGCACCAAAGAAAAGCAGCCTTTGACCTCTGACTTCCCAGGAGCGCCCAGGTCTCCGGGTTCGTGGGATTTCCCTTTCCGTCCTGCAGGGGGCCCCTCCTGCCATCACATGCAGAGTGGCGTCAGAGCCATGCTGGGGTAATACTGCCCACCTGGCGTTCAGGATCCGAATAGCAGAGTGGCTGAAGGGCACGTGTCCACATGCTGAGAGGAGCCCTTCCTGAGCCACATGTCCTGGTGGAGTCCCTTCCCCCAGGCGGTCTGCTGTCTCTGGCTTCTGCGTGCATCTGCATCAGTGCTGGGCCTCCACGGGCCCCCAGCAGCCCCGGTCCCACACCAGTCCTTAGTCTCCCTGTGCACCCACGTCCTAAATGCCTGTTTCTGTCCTCCCGCTTTCTCGTCTGTCTTTCTGCCAAGCCGCCTCACCTCTTCCGTGGAATGAAGCAGCGCACGTGACCGGGAAATAATACACANGCCACATGTCCTGGTGGAGTCCCTTCCCCCAGGCGGTCTGCTGTCTCTGGCTTCTGCGTGCATCTGCATCAGTGCTGGGCCTCCACGGGCCCCCAGCAGCCCCGGTCCCACACCAGTCCTTAGTCTCCCTGTGCACCCACGTCCTAAATGCCTGTTTCTGTCCTCCCGCTTTCTCGTCTGTCTTTCTGCCAAGCCGCCTCACCTCTTCCGTGGAATGAAGCAGCGCACGTGACCGGGAAATAATACACAGCATTGCTTTGCTGCTGTTGGCACAGCCTTCAGCCTAAGCTGCCTTGTGGGGGCTGCGTTCTCTCCACTCAGAATCCTGGGCAGTCTGGGGGTCTGGCACCAAGAAGTGCTGCCAGTCCAGGGGTAGGAGTTTACGGTGGCCCTCTCCAGTCTTGTTTAATAATACTCGGCTGGTGTTTACATTTTTAAGAAATTACTTCCTTTTTCAATGGAAGGAGTCGATTTCTTGTCCTCTGGATAGAAAACCAGTGCTGCTTTGTATGGCCAGGTCAGTTTCTTTTCAGTGAAAATTCTGTGCTCAGATAGGCCATTGGTTTTGGCCCAAGGCAGCCCACCCATCTTGGGTGCATGTTGGGCCAGAAGCCCCATTGCAGCTTCCACTGGGCATCTCACATCGGGCACCATGTGGGCGTGTCGGGCTCTGTTCCACAGGTCACCTTCCCAGCCCGGCACATACGTAAACAGGAAAGGACACGAGCAAAGAGGACACGTTTCCCTCTTTCCCAAAGCCTCAGCTACAGGCTGCTAAAGAAAAAAAGAAAAGTCCCTTCTGGTAGTCTGGGGGAGGAAATAACTTGGTGACGCCCGCGAGGTGGTCGAGTGTCTCACTGGACAGTTTGCTGCTCTAGATAAGTGGGCAGAGAAGCCCGCCTTTGGGACGCCTTTGGAAGAACACCTGAAGCGGAGCGGCCGCGAGATTGCACTGCCCATCGAGGCCTGCGTGATGCTCCTGCTGGAGACGGGCATGAAGGAGGAGGTGAGGGGCCCTGCCGTCCCGGGCCAGTCTCCCCGGACCAGTGATTCTTGAACTGCATTCACCGTGACCACGTTTCACACTGGGGAACCCTGTCCATGTAACCTTCTGTAGACATGGAATGAAAGAGAGCTTTCACAGAGAAGTATTTACCTTGCCTACCTGCAGTACACTCTGCTTTTTTTTTTTTTTCTTTTGGTCCCGTTTGATTATTTCATTTTACACTGTGGTCATGATTTGTGAAAGTGAATTTCATGATGTACTGCTGAACCAGAGCTTATGTGAGCTTTAGTTTCCAATAGCAAGATTCTTACATTTGTGTAGTACTCTGTGGTGGGGGAGGGTGGTATTTACATACTTTTATTTTATGAAATCCTTTCCCCAGGTGGCGCTAGTGGTAAAAAAAAAAAAAAAAAAACCACCTGCCAATGCAGGAGACGTAGTGTTCCATCCCTTGGTCAGGAAGAGCCCCTGGAGGAGGGGATGACAATCCACCCCAGTATCCTTGCCTGGGAAATTCCATGGACAGAGAAACCTAGCAGCCTAGAGTCCATGGGGTCGCAAAGAGCTGGACACAACTTAGCAACTGAACAACAAAAGCAAATAGCTGATTAACAATGTTGTGATGGTTTCCGATGAACAGTGAGGGGACTCAGCCGTACAGATACATGTATCCATTCTCCCCCAAACTCCCGTCTCATCCAGGCTGCCGCATAACATCGAGCAGAGTTCCAGGTGCTGTATATACAGTAGGTGATACTAATGGCTTTTCGTTGTCTTTAGGGCCTTTTCCGAATTGGGGCTGGGGCCTCCAAGTTAAAGAAACTGAAAGCTGCTCTAGACTGTTCCACTTCTCACCTGGATGAGTTCTACTCTGACCCCCACGCTGTAGCAGGTGAGCTCCACGGAAGAAGGCGCCTCAAGGTGGTGACATAGCATCAGCTGAATGTTCAAGATTAAGTAACAGATAAAACTGAAATGGTCTCCTTAATAGATTTTAGAGACAAAACTGAAATGACAAAACTCAGAAGTGTGCGTGCTTTCACTTACACATACATATCTTTTCTGTTCCTGTTTTGGGGGGCTTGTTTTCCTGATTATTAAGTAAAGGTGACAACAGCTTATAATCCAAATGTTTGGAGGCATGCTTGTATTCTCTTCTCTTCTTTTACCCCCAAATCTCCGTCTGCGTAGAGGAATGATGCCTGTTTCACTTTCCTGCATTGGAGAAGGAAATGGCAAGCCACTCCAGTGTTCTTGCCTGGAGAATCCCAGGGACGGGGGAGCCTGGTGGGCTGCTGTCTATGGGGTCGCACAGAGTCGGACACGACTGAAGCGACTTAGCAGCAGCAGCAGCGGCAAGATGACTTTGAAGCTAATTTTACTTTCTGTCGATCTCTCAATATATTTTACAAGGGATAGAAATTGTGAATATTTCATCCTCTAACTACTCCTGCCAGTTCATGATTTGTTCTGTGTATCGTGAGTGGTTATAATTGAGGTCATTTGAATTTCCAGAATAATATATCCTGAGAGTCCCAGCCTTGCCCCTTGTCATACTCAAAGAGGGTATTACTAATTTCAGGTGCTTTGAAGTCCTATTTACGGGAGCTGCCTGAACCTTTGATGACTTTTAATCTGTATGAAGAATGGACACAAGTTGCGAGGTAAGTGTAAAGAACACCAAGTTGTTTTTTTCTTAATTGATTTACTTTTAACTGAAGGATAATTGCTGTATAATGTTGTGTTGGCTTCTGCCATACATCAACAGGAATCAGCTGTAGGTATACATGTCCCATGCCTCTTGACCCTCCCTGCCACCTCCTACCCCATCCCACCCATCTAGGTTGTCACAGAGCGCCGGTTTGAGCTCCCTGAGTCATACAGCAAATTCCCACTGGCTGTCTATTTTACATATAGTAGTGTGTATGTAAAGAACACTGAATTTTAAAAGTTAAAGAAAACAGGGTAATACTCTGTCCTGCTTGTAAATCATCTTACTCTTGGGGACCACAAAACAACATTAAAATAAGGTATTTTGAGCTGTGTGGGAATTCGGCTGTGCAATAATATAATGTTGACATGATCAGTGACAATAGTTGATGCCTACTGAGCATTTACAGCATGCTAAGTACTGCACTAATCTTTATGCCCATGAATTCCTGCAGCCAGTAATTAATAACATGAAAGGCAGAGATGGTTGTTATCCTCACTGTTCAGATGAGGAAATGGAGGCTTACGGAGATTGGTGTCACTTAACTGACAAAGCTTGGAATCCATACCCAGAACTCTGCCCCGAAGCCTGAGTCCCTCTTGTTTATCTCTTCCCCTCCAACACTGGCTTCTGTCTGTCCAGAAGTAGTTGGTTTTAGGCAAGGCAGAACTCATTGCAAAAGTTCTAGAGGCTTCTCCCTAGCCGTCTCCTGGTCAACTTGTCCCTCCCAACTGACTCGCTTCCTCTCAGAATGCCTAATTCCTCAGCTATAAGGGAAGGGAAATATACCACCCCTCCCCTCCCCTCCCCTCCCTGCATCTTCAAATGCTCACCTGTTCCCATCAAACGAGCCGTGATTAGAAATAAGCCATGTGTTCTGATGAGTCATTCATCATCAGTTGAACCGGGCATTTGGGCTTTTTTTTTTTTTTAAGGTGTTGACCTTTTTTTTTTTCTTTAAATATTTAGTTATTTTTGGTTGCATCAGGTCCTAGTTGCAGCATGTGGGGTCTTAGTGCCCTGACCAGGGATCGAATCCATATCCCCTGCATTGGAAGGCAAATTATTAACCACTGGACCACCAGGGAAGTCCCTGAGCTTTTCTCTGCAGCTATGGAGCAAGACTTTATCCCTGGTAGATAGTCAGGATTTTAAAGTAAGAGTGACCTCTTCGTCCAGTTGTGTCCTTGGAACCAGCATGGGGCACTGCCTGCTCTGGGTACCCACATCTGTGGGGCTGGAGGAACCCGCCGAGCAGAGTCAGGTCAGGGGTTCTGGAGTCTCGTGATGGGTGGGCTCCTTCCCTCCTCCTAGGCCTTGACTTTTCTCTCTGTTCTGAGATTCCCAGACTCGTCCCTTTAAGGAAATAAGCAGTAAAAGAAGGAATCTGTCTACCGGTGTGTTGACTCTGTACTTGAGAAATGTCATCCCCTCGCAGTGACACATTCACTAGCCTCCAGAGTGTCATTGTGTTTAACCCCTACCCATAGCTCTCCAGGCTGGTTCAGCTGTCCAGGAGGTTTTAAGTCTGAAGGTGTGTTGTGTGAGCAACTTCTAACGCCCTCTCCTGCTGGCGGGCAGAGTTGATTCTTGCCCTGTGGGCTCTGATCTAACCCTTTTTGGGTCTGTGAAAACTCACACATTGAAACTCTGCAGCAGAAGAATTCCTGTAATTGCTTCAAAACAGAAAGGGCTTCTTAGCCCGGAGCCCTTGGGCAGTACTGAGTGCAGGGAGAGCCCCAGGGATTGGGATGCTAGGAGTTTGACCCGCTCATCTGCTGCTGGACCACCCTTGGGACAAGAGACCTGAGCCCTGGATGCTGTACAGGACTATACACATTGTCTAGACAGAATTTCCAGAATGCCTCCTGTGTGCCAGACGTTATCTAGGTGGTTTTTCATTGTTCTCTCGCTGAAAGCTCCCAGTCACTTGGCAGAATTAACATTCTTATCCCCAGTTTGGCACTTCAGGAGATTGAGTCTTAATGAGGTTGACTAACTGCTCAGCGTATGTTAGTATTTGACTCCACATTTGTTTCTTTCCAAAATCTGTGCTAATTAAAATTTTTTTCAATTTAATTTTTTATTTTTTGGCTACACCACCTAGCATGTTGGATCCTAGTTCCCCAACCAAGACTCGATCTTGCATCACCCCTCCACCCCCATCCCATACACTGGAAGTTCAGAGTCTTAACCACTGGACCACCAGGGAAGCCCCTTTAATTTTTTTTTTTTTAAATCTTGGCTGTGCCACAAGGCCTGCAGGATCTCAGTTCCCTGACCAGGGATTGAACCTAGGCCACGGCAGTGAAAAGTGCCGAATCCTAACCACTAGAAACTGCTGTGCTGTTTTCCAACTGTGCTTTCTCTGTCAGTGGGGTCATCGCTGCTGATATAGCAGATGAACACAGGTATTCCTAAAATGAGTATTAATAAACAGTTATAAATAATTTTTTTTCCTCAGTGTACAGGATCAAGACAAAAAACTTCAGGATTTATGGAGAACATGTCAGAAGTTGCCACCACAAAATTTTGTGAACTTTAGGTATGTATGATTGGCATTCTGCAAATTAAGCCACCGAGCTGCAACGAAGAAGGTTTAATCCGCAGCAGAGAGGCCATTGGATTCAAGCATGTTTGGCACATCAAAAAAATGCTCTGGAGGGTAACTCGGGGTTGCTGGGAGTAGGGCTCGAGGCATATTAGTGTGATGCGTCTGGAGCGTGGGTATCACATCTGCCATCGATAGGTAGTCTCCTGACCGTCACTGCAACTGTTGGGAAAAAATTCTTATGAAAAGTTTGATTGACAGTATGTTGGATTTGGAGTCCAAACTGTCCAATCTCTAAAAGGCAAAAAGTCAGCAATAGTTGTCCTTTCTATAATGTGTTTCACATATGCTACATAATTTATTTTAAGCAGAGTACAAATCATCCTGCTAAATAAAACTTCAAGAAATGGAGATTATGTGTTAGTTTATGGAATGGCTGTGTTTGTAGGAAAATTTGCCATGGGATAAATTTCTGGTATTTAACTTCAGTTTTCTCTTTGACTTAAAATGTAACTTTGAAGAAGCACAGAGGGAAGGGTAAAAAAGGTAGCCTGAAGTAATAAAGTCATTTAAAACCAAAGAAAACTTTGTAAGAAGATATGATCTGAAATGACAGATACTTTACTGGTGAAATGTCTAGTATGTCGTCTGCCCTTTAATTTCAGTCTTAGATCCTGTCACTAAGCTAAAGCTAATTATCCTAATATTTAGCTAATATTTTAAAATCTAAATGTTTTCTTATCTTAGCTGTCAACCTTGCTTTATGAATGTGTTAAATTTATAATCCCTTATTTGATTCATGTAACACACCCCGCTTGTAATTGCAGGTACTCTTTGTTCAGTGTCTTATGGTGGAAACTAAATTACAGTGCTTGGCACTTTGGGATTTGAGCTTTTATTGTGTTTAACTTACTCATTATAATTTTTACCAATTGTTTTTTTTTTTTAATTTTAATTTTTTTTTTTTTTTTCATCTCAGGTGTACATGAGTTCCCAATCTTTACCAGTTGTTTTTTGACTAGGGAGGACATTTCCACGGTTCAAAATTCAAAGATGTACAGTGGGGAAAATCTCTTTCTTCTTATCTCTCAGCTACCTACCTCCTCTCCTGGGAAACAACCCGTGTTTTCAGTGTCTTGAATATACTCTCAGCAAGAGTTGATGTATGTAGAATCAAATATATATACATATATCTATGTCGACATACATGTCTACAAACATTTCTCTCACACCTTTCACTTTTTTTTTAAACCAAAGGCAATGTATATTATGTACATCATTCTCCCCCTTGCCTTCTTTGCTATAATACACGTCCTGGAGGTTTGTCCATATCAGTGTGTAATAAATCTTTATGGCCACATAGTACTCTACTGTATGGATATGCTGCGATGTATTTAATCAGCCCCCTCTTGGCAAATAGTTGGGTTTGTTCTTAATTTTTCGCTTTTATAGTGCTATTCTAGTACCTGAGAGTATATGATAAATTGAATCCTTCTATAATTAGGGCCTAAAGCATTCTCATATACAGTTTCTTTTCAGCAATAAACCTATACCTGTATTTTTAAAATCATGTTTGTAAAAAAGAAACTATGTTCATCTCAAGAATGTATTGACCCCACTGTTAATCATACTGTAATCTATTTCAGGGTAGAGAGACAGGGCATAAAGGAAAAACAGGTTAGAAATACATAGCACATAGAGATTGAATCATTGAGGTTTGTATTTGAGCTGTTTTCCCATTCCAGGCTCTGAACTATCTGTTCCCTGGAATAAAGAACACGTACTTATGGAGAATGAAATGGCAACCCACTCCAGTATTCTTGCCTAGAGAATTCCATGGACAGAGGAGCTTGGTGGGCTAGTCCATGGGGTCATAAAGAGTGGGACAATAAAGGTTACTTTAATAACAACAACAACAAAAAAACAGAACACACTTAACCTAAGGCAGCTTCGGGTTAAGTCACATCCTGCAGTTAGCATCTGTGGGATCTGAGGCTGAGCACCCCCTGGGCATTAAGGTACTGCTCCTCCAAGTATTTCAGAGTAGATGCTTCTCTCTCTTGTTCTGTAGGTATTTAATCAAGTTCCTTGCGAAGCTTGCTCAGACCAGCGACATTAATAAAATGACCCCCAGCAACATTGCAATCGTGTTAGGCCCTAACTTGTTATGGGCCAAAAATGAAGGGTGAGTAACCGTTCCCTGTATCCTATTATCTAAGTTCTGCTTTCCACCTGATGGGAAGGGTAGACATGAAATTCACTCCTGAAGTTGATCTTTGCCTTATAGCTGACTTTCTCAGACTTTACTGTGCGCTGGGTCCTGTCCCACACACTGGTCACACAAAGGTGTAAGAGACTTTGTCCCTGTCCTCCAGGGACCCCAGTCCTGGGCAGCCAGGCAGGTGAACGGCGATCATGCAGTGATAAACTCCACACACACGTCTGTGCATCGTAGACGTTATGAAGGAGGAGCACAGCTCGGGCTGAGTCGTTCAGGAGGGGACAGCACTTGACTGATGATGGATGAGTGGTTTCCCATGGGTAGGACCTGAATGAGCTGTGGCCCAGAAGGCACAAAAAGGCCCTGGTCTCTGTGTGTGGAAGTAGGGGGTGGGGGGTGTCATGTGGTCTCATATAATTTGAGCACAGGGGTCATGAGGCTATGGCTGAAATTTATAGAGCCACTTTATGAAGGGCCTCATGCATCTTGCTGAGATGTTAGGAACTTATTTTATGGGTCATGCTGGGAAGAGGGCATCAAGATTTCTCAGCAGAAGAATCACTTGAGCAAACTGCATTTAGCAAGATTATTTGTTGGCTCTGAGAATTGTAGATTGACTGGAGGAGAGGTATCTAAGAGGTCAACTAGAAAGCATCCGGGAAACCACTCATGTTGACGTCTGCCACATAACCCTTTTGAAGTCGGTGATCTGTCCTCATTTTTACAGATGAGGATGCTGAGGCTCAGAGAGGACAAACAATTTGCTTATTGCGCAGCAGGGAAGTGGGGGGGGGGGGGCCACAGGATCTGTCCTTAGCTTTCACCACTCTTCCCTGCCTCCCCTCACTGCTCTTTAGCTTTGTAAAACCGTGAATGGTTCAAGTTACCATTCAAAAAATATAAGGACTTTCTGAATCAAAATTTTTCTATCTTTAATTTATCCATTTCCTTGTGTTATGCCCACTCTTGTTTTGGAAAGTATTTATAAAATTATTTACAAAGATCCAATGTTATAAAGCAAAAGATAAGTGAATATAAAGGCTAACTACATAGCCTATCGTATCCTATAGCAAATAAATTCCAAGGTAGACCAAAGAGGTAAATATAAAGAGTGATGTTGTAAACATAGCAAGTTAAAAAAATTAAGTAAATAAACATAAATGCATCAGGTAAATATTTATTAGCTTTGAATATATAATGTAAGAGGATTTTATAAGCATAAAAGCAGTTTAGGAAACAGATAAAGTCAAAAAGCTCCTTAAATAAATGGCAATTCACAAATGGGGAAGGAGTTCCTCTAAAAGTATCCCGATATATAAAAAGGTCTTGAAATCAATAGGTAAAACAATACCTCCTCAAAAAGAAAAATTGGCCAAGAACACCAGTGAACCGTTCCTCCCCAGTGCTAAGGTTCTAAGGCAGGAGAATCAGAATCCAGGTGAGTGGAAGGGAAGTATGAACGGGAGGGGAGGGTGATTTTCAGGCAGAATTTGGATGCAGATTCCAACTAATCTGGAATTTGAAAGGAGCTAGAACTTTCACGTGGTTGGAAGTCAGAGCAAAAGTATTCTTCCCAGTGGAAAGACAGGTTCAAGTGATAAAAGGAGGGAGGAAGTAGGTTTGGGACTGTCGGACATGGGATCCAGTCTGTCAGAGATCCAGTGTCCTCATTTATATGAAAAACCTCAGAAGAGTCCTGACGCTGTAAAAATTAAGTGCAGTGAAAAATCTGAGATTCTGAGCATGATTGGTGCCCAGTAAATGTCAGGCCCTTGTAGCCCGTCTGCTGTCCTGTGTTCTGACTCTGGACTGGATGTGAGCTCCTTAACGGCAGGAACAACAATTCTTTATTTTCTTTCTTGCAAGCCCTGGCATTCAGACACTATCAACTTCTGAACACGCACCTTGGGACCAGTCCACATCCATATGTGACAACCTTAGTTAATATGTGTAAACGCAGAGCCCAGGTCTTCTGTGTGATAAGAGACACCCCTAAACACCGCATACACTTGGCTGCATCATAGCCATGATCTCCATTGTATATGTGATCCGGGGTCTTAGACAGTGTGACTCCCACAGGCAAGAGCATGGAGTGGGAAAATGCAGGCCTGTCCCCAAACAACTGAAAACCAGCATTCTGAGACATCATTGGTCACTGACTTAACGTCATACTTGTTAGCACAGACTAAGGAGTGACAGCCGAGTTAGGGTAATTTTTCTTCCTGGGTTATCACTGCCACCCTCCTCAGCCAGAGCCTGGTGGATCTGATTGTTGCCTTTGTACTTAAGTGTTTTATCCTTTCGATATAATTGAATTGCTCTGACTCAACCTGCAGAAATTAGAGGCTGCCCTGGGGAGGTGGTTTAACTTTGTCAACTTCCTTTGCAGAACGCTCGCTGAGATGGCAGCTGCCACTTCCGTCCACGTGGTTGCAGTCATCGAACCCATTATCCAGCACGCCAACTGGTTCTTCCCTGAAGGTGACTGCCGTTCCGATTTCATTGACACACTGATACACAGCAGTAGTACAAACAGTCTGTCTTTGTTGTTTATCTTTGACGTTTTCATTGTGGTAAAATACACAGAACATGAAATTACCGTTTTAAGTGTACAATTCAGAGAGAGTAACTGCATTCCCAGGGCTGTGCAACCGTCATCATCTATTTCCAAAGCTGCTTCATCATTTTACACTGAAACTCTGGCCACTGAACGATAAGTAGACACTGTCTCTGCCCCTCAGTCCCTGGTAACTGTTAATACTGTCCTTTCTGTCTCTGGGAGTTGGGGATGCACAGGGAAGCCTGGCGTGCTACGGTCCTTGGGGTCACAAAGAGTCGGACACAGCTGAGCAACTGAACTGTCTGTCTCTGTGAATTTGCCTGTTCCATGCATGTCCTATAAGCCGAATCATAGAATGTTTAACCCTTTGTGTCTGGCCTGTTTCATTTAGCATAACAATTTCAAGGGTCATTCATCCATGTTGTAGCATGTGTCAGAATTTCATCCCGTTTTAAAAATCTGAATAATATTGCTTATATGTATAAACAGCATTTTGTTTATCTGTTAGCCGATTGGTGGGCATTTAGGCTGTTTGCACCTTTCTGGCTATTGGTAATTGGCCGCTCTAAACATTGGTATACGAGTATCTGTTTAATTCCCAGATTTCAGTTATGTTGGGTACATATCCAGGAGGGGAATTGCTGAGCTGTATGAGAATTCTATGTATAAACAATCTTTTTAAGGAAGCAAATGCATGAGTAATCCCATCACATTGCCTTTACTTCTTCACGCTGCTGTTTAGACCCTTGGCATTCCTGTTTTCACACAATAGTGACCTCACTGTTGGGTATTTCACTTTGTTTCACGGCACACGGAGTCCTGCACTCAACCAGTGTATGCTGAGTGCTCGCTGGGTGCATGTGTTTGCTGGCAGGACGTGCTGTCTTCCCTGGAGGAGGAGACCTGATTATCAGAGAAACTCTGGCACACAACACATTTGAAGGAAGGTGGAGGGAGGATTTGACAGACTCAGGTGTCGAGCACGAAGGGCCAGGGATGGCTCTGCAGATGAGGTGGTGCTGACACGCAGGGCTCCTCAGGGCTGCAGGGCCCCCTTTCGGGTACTGGCTGGGAGTCTGGCCCTCCCGCCCCAGCTTTGCCCGGAGAGGCCCGGCTGTCACCCTCCGGAGTGTAAGCTCCTTGAAGCCTGGTCAACACATCTCTTCTCCTCTGTCTGTCTTCTTCATGGGCATCTTTCTGCTCATCTGTCTCTTCCCCTGAGTTCCCGCCATCCGGAATCACACCCCGCTCATGTAAGGATGCGCAGTGAATGTGTGATAGATAGGGGATAATTGGCATTCTGCCCAGGGTTTCCTTTTTTTGGGGAGGGGTCAGTGTTTATTGAGGTATAATTTGCATAAATTAACAACTTATGCAAGACTGTACAATGTAATGATTTTTAACAAATATATCCAGTGTGTACCTACCACAACGATTATACAGACCATTTCCATCATCCCAGAGAATTCTTTCATGACCCTTTACAGTCATTCCCTTCATTCGCCCTGTGGCCATCACTCATCTGCTTTCCGTGTCTACAGTCTGCTTTTTAAACATTTTTATATAAAGAAGAGTATGGAATGTAGTCTTTTGTATCTGGCTTCTTTCATTTAGCATCATGCTTTTCAATAAGTTCATTCGCTCAGTCATGTCTGACTCTTTGCGACCCCATAGACTGCAGCACCCCAGGCTCCCTGATCGTGCTTTTGAGGGCCAAGATTTCTTTTGAGAAAACGAGTCTTCAGAACCTGCTATAGACACTATGAAGTTGACACCACCCTTTTTATCTACTTAATATCAAGCTGTACATATCTTAGTTTTTTCTGCTTCCAATAAGTAGTCATTCATGCTCAGTATCCCCTTCCATATTCTATGATATTTTTTTTTTTTTTAAGAAAAGGAAAAGCAGGGGAATTGTGTAACTTGGATTCTGAATCATACCCCTCCCCTTGCTCTAGTTTTCTTACCTTACCCCCCACCTTGTTTTGGTAAACTGTCCTTAAGAAGATGAGATGCTTAGGGCTTCCATTGTGAAATAGTGAGGGCTCGTGGACGAAAGAAGGAGCTCCTATCCCAGTGGGGTGTCCTCCAGCTTGCTTGACCTCTGTGCACTGTCTCATGTACACGTTTCTTTTTCTTCCGGCAGAGGTGGAATTTAACGTGTCAGAAGCGTTCGTACCTCTCACCACCCCAAATTCCAATCACTCATCCCACACTGGAAATGACCCGGTCGACTCGGGGACCCTGGAGAGGAAGCGGCCTGCCAGCATGGCGGTGATGGAGGGGGACCTGGTGAAGAAGGAGAGGTGTGTTCAGAGCTATGGATCTTCACAGTGGTGGGAGCTGGCACAGGGAAGAGGTGGTAGACCCGTGGTCCCAGGTCCTGCCTCAGTGGACCAGCGACTCAGTGTGCACCCAGGCCTGTTAGAGTCCAGACAGTTTCAGGAACTTGGCTCTAGTTCACTGCAAACATTAATCTGCCCCCAAAGTAGGTGTGTAGCCGCCAGTTAACACTCTTATCTGACGCATCCAAGTTTTGCTTGGTGGTCTGTGATGAGCCCTACACAGTAGCATCACACACATGTTACGAATTCACCTAAATGTACTTAATGGGAGAAAAAGAAAAAAAGAGTTAAATATTGAGGATGTCTGTCCAGGAGTGAATATGAGAACAACCCACTTCTCATGGTGATCTGTGTGAGTTGGTGTCTAAAGACACACGTTTTTAGTATAACTTGGTTCCTCATTGGATGCCGACCATAGAAGCCTCAGTGTTTGCCAGTTCTGGAAGAAAAAAAAACTGTGTCGGACTTAGTAAGAGACAGTTCTAGTCTCTATACAAGGCTCCTTGGGTGATCTGTGGGATTTTCAAAGGTTATTAAGACTATTTGTGATTTCTGCCTTCAGATGCCAATCTGTCCGACATGTATGCTGAAATGCTACTGTGTTTACCAGTAACGCTGAGTTAGGAGTCGTATGCTTTTCTCATGTACATGCAATAATCTTACTAGAAATAGATTTACGTTAAAACTAAACAACAAGCTCTTATTCTAACTGCCCGCTCTTAAAGTGAGGTCTGTTTTTTTGTTTTGCCTTTCTGTTGTTTGTTTTTAAAACCCATGGCAAAGGAAAAGGCTTTACTTTTCTGTCCTGTCACTCTGGAGGCCACATTTATTATCTGCAGAAGCTTCACTCCTCTGAACCCACATTCACACACACAGAAGAGCTTCCTGATAACAAACTGTCCTTCACGGAATTAGCCTTTGTGTATCTGAAGTTACCGAATGCAGTGTTAGGGTCTAGTTAGTACCTGATAAAGAGTTCCCATCCATCTTCCTGGATGGATTCTCCCCACCGGCTGACTCAGTAACCACAAGCTCAGGCAGCCATATACCTTTTTAATCTTTTGAACTGGCCAAAAGGGTTAAAGTTCATACACCAGTGGCTTCAGTAAAAAGTGGATCTTCCTTCTAACCTATCCTCCAACCACCATCTCCTTTCCCAGAGCAACTATTTTTCCAGTCCTACACATCCTTTCAGGTATATTCTTTGCATATTTACCATCATTTCTGGGCTTCCCTGGTGGCTCAGTGATAATTTGCCTTTCAGTGCAGGAGACGCAGGAGATGTGGGTTTAATCCCTGTGTCAGAAAGATCGCTTAGAGTAGGAAATGGCAACCCACTCCAGTATTCTTGTCTGGAGAATCCCATGCACAGAGGAACCTGGTGGGCTACAGTCCATGGGGTTGCAAAAGAGTAGGACATGACTTAGCAACTAACCAACAAACAACGCATCCTTTTGGATATATTCTTTGCATACGTGTAGACCAAAGTTTCTACATCTCAGCTTAAGAGGTGACGTAAGGCTGTCTTACTTTGCTGCTGGTGGCACTTCTGCACTCAGCTTCCAGCTTGATGCTGAAACACACAGATTCCAGGTGACGGCCTGGTGGAAATAAACTATGGAAATAAACATGCTGTCATGTACTCAGGATGAGTTTGCTTTCAACTGCTCACACCCACTTTGAGAAAGGGCGCTGGTCAGTACCAGGTCCAGATTTAAAGCCCTGTTACTCCGTGCCTGGGTAACAGGAGTGACCATTCGTCTGGTCCTTGCCGCTTCATTGCATGCTGGGCAACTTGGGTGGCTGCCCTCGCGTGTGGGGTTTAACGCGCGGGGACCGACGGGCTTCCGTGTCAGTGGTCAGCTCGCATGGTGTGTTGTTCACTGTTTCTTCTCTCTGTGTAGCTTTGGTGTGAAGCTTATGGACTTCCAGGCCCACCGGCGGGGTGGCACCCTAAATAGAAAGCACATATCCCCTGCTTTCCAGCCGCCACTCCCGCCCACAGATGGCAACACCTTGGCTCCGGCGGGCCCAGAGCCCCCTCCCCAGAGCTCTAGGGCCGAGAGCAGCACAGGGGGTGGGACTGGCCCCTCCTCTGCGGGCATTCTGGAGCAGGGGCCCAGCCCGGGCGACAGCAGGTAAGGAGGCCAGCTTCTGCTGGCAGTGGGTGCCAGACACCCCAGCCTTCTTGCAGGTGCTGGCCTGTGGGCATGGCCTCCATGCCCTGAGGATCACTTGGCATGGCATGAACCATCTTTGCCTTCACTCCTGCTCTTGGCAAAGGATGAAAAAAGACTGCAAATTGCTTGCTTCCTTTCCTGTTTTCAAAAGAAAGCAACATTTGTTTGCATTCTTTACCAAACTGCTTTAGGGCTGGGAAGCTAGAAGCCAATAAGTGTCTCACAGTCATAAGCCTCTCTTACCTGTTTGATGTGTACTCGTTCACGTAGCATTTGCTTGTTGTCATCCAGAATGCTAACTAGTAAATGTTGGAATGTAACAAGTTAGTAAGATAATTATATTCCCCGCATTCCTTCACTCATCCATTCATCCATCCGTCCAATCAGATGTACTGAATAACTAACTGAGTACTAAGTAATATGTGCTGGCCACTATACTGAGCATCCCCCCAGCCCCCTGGCTTTAAGTCTTGTAGGGGAGGCGATACATGAGTACAAAGTAGAAAATGATGGTAGATTTTCTTTGGAGGCTCTTTTGTTACTTCACCTTTTGATTAGCCACCTGGAGTGGACTGTGAATTTATCGCAGCTTTAAGGAAAAATACCTTTGACCTGGAGACCTTTATTGAATTGGTGTAAATTCAGTTCTCCACTCTGACCTGGGCAGATGACCACGAGAGGCCATTTGAGGTGGTATGTTGGGTGGTTCAGAGCTGGCAGCTGCTATAAAAGATGAGCCCCTCTTGTACATTGTAACATTTTTATTGTATTTGGTCTACCTCGGCCACCTATAAAGCACTGAACGGTCATATATCAAGTAAAATAAAAGATAAAACAAGGATGGCCTGTGGGTCGTGCACTTTTTTCCTGCCCAGAGGTGACTTTGCCTTGGGGGAGCTCCCTCAGGTCTTCTCCTTTGGCAGGGAGAGACTGTTTGTCATGTGCAAAGCGTAATGAGATGAGAATTTCATTAAATTCTCCTATCTGAACTCTGAGGGCTTTGTGCATTCCTACATTCCTTCCTACCAGCATAATTGAAGGAAATATACTTTCTGGTTAAAAATAACTAAGGCTTCAAACTCCCTGGTGCTTCAAACACACATTGTAAGCTCCACCTTGGCCTGCCTATAACTGTTGCCACACAGGTATTCATTTGGGCCTAAATCTTTTGCTTGGAGAAAAAGTCTTAGCAGACTCACACAATTTCATTTACCTGAAGCGTTCAATTTGTTTTAATCAGGCAAAATATTTTATTTAAGACAGAAATTGGTCTTCACCGCGGAAGGACAAATAGGATCTCCGTCATCAATTTGCTCTTTGTTTTTTTGTGCCCTGTAGATATCTTGGGAGTACATCTCATCAGTGGCATTTACCTTGACAAACTGTAGCTGTAAGGTCCAGTATACAAAGTTCTGAGCCAGGGATGAGTGGAACCTCAGGTCTGATCTCTACGCCACTGTTAACCCACCCTGGACCTGGAGTAATCAGTTAGCCTCTCAGAGTTTCTCTTTCCTGCAGGCCAAATTATTGATAATAATTGAGCACTTGATCATTTAGCGTAGCATTAGCGTCTTGCTACTGCATTTGTTTAGGTTTGTCCAACGTGTATGTCAAAGTGGCATTATTTTGAAGTCCAAAAACCCTTTCATGTCTTTGAATGTTGCCCAATTTAAGTACAAGCTCATTAGAACTTGAAATTTCTCAATTGCTGCAAAATGGTCTCTCGTGATTTTTAAGTGACAGAGTAGTTGGAAGACCATCTGGTGCCATGAATCTCAAAATCTGTGGTCCTGGCTGGCACCAAGAAAATACCAGCTTCAGAGACCCCGAGTGAGCTATTTCAAAATTCAGACCACCTCCTTGCCTGCTTTGGGGAAATCTAGTGGGAATCCCATACTTTACAGCATGTTTAGCTTTTCTAGCTGGGAGTGCTTGACATCTAACGTGGCTTCTGCTCCCCGTAGTCCTCCAAAGCCCAAGGACTCTGCGGCTGCCTCCGCACCCGGGAGGAACAGCAGTCAGGCAGCCCCCGGCCCAAGCCAGGCCCAGGCGGCTGCCAGCTCCCATCAGCTCTCTGTGGGCCCCGCGCACAATTCCGCCGGCCCGAGCCCTCACACCGTGCGCCGAGGTGAGTACCCGCCGCCTTCACTCGTGCCCTTGGGGAGGGACACGCACACCTCCTTGGGTCAGCCTAGCGGTCAGGCTGAGAAGCTTTCCGGCTGATGGTTCCACATCTGTTGTAAAGTGGCAAGCAGAAATACCAGTCGTTAGGGGAAAGAATCCTTAAGGGCAGTGGAAAAATGGGGAGCAGGCGAGCAGACCTTTCAGAATATGTTTGAGCTGCCAAGCCTGAGAGACAGTCGTTTCTCCAGAAATGCTCCCCGTTTTCCAGGAACCTGGTTCCAAGCCCTCGCTCTGTTTTCAGAACCACAGCCTCTGTCCCAGCCAGGCTTCCTGAGCCTGGAGCCCCCAGGCTCTCTGGACTGGGCTCTGGGCCTCTGGGTCCCCATTCCCGTGTAATCTGACCTGCTCCCACCTGTGCCGCTGTGGTCCTCACCCCCGCAGGCAGGGACATGGCTTTTTTTTTTTTTTTTTTTTTTATGAAAAGTTCTTTAAATTCTATAGTGCTTCACAGTTTTTCAAAAGTTTTGCACACGTGATTTCATATAATCCCATAATAACACCCCCTTTTTTCCGTGCCTCTTTCTTGCCCCTCCCTGCATCCCTCTCCCTAGTGGTAACCACTGGTTTGTTCTATGCATCTTTGAGTCTGCTGCTTTTTTGTTTTATTCACCACTCCGTTGTATCTTAGATTCCATGTAGAAGAGATACCATACAGGCTTTCTCTTTCTGACTTATTTCGCTCAGCATAATACCCGTCAGGAGGGGGACGGCTTTAAGCCACAAAGCTGAGTGCGTCATCCTGGCTGGAACTCCCCATAGGTTCCATGCAGACCTCCCGCCAGGCACCCTGCATGGCCTGGCCGTGTGGTCCAGGTTGGCCCCTCTGATCCCAGCTCTTGCCCTGTCCCCTTACTGACTTCAGCCTCACTGGTCCACTCTCTGTTCCTCAGATGCACTAGGGCTTATTCCCTCTTTATAGCTTCTGCACATGTTTTCTCTTCCAGAACATTCCGTCCCACATCTTCACATGGTTCCTTCTTTTTTATTTTACTGGGGTAGGAGCACATGAGATCTGCCCTCTTAAGTATTTGTGTATAATAGACAGTACTGCACTCTTCAGTGCATAATACAATCCTGTACTGTAGGCACAGTGCTATGCAAGAGATCTCCAGAAGCTACCTAACATGTTGATACCTTATGCCTGTTGAATACCAGCTCTCCGTCACTCCCCATCTTTACTCCTGCCCCCAGGGCCTGGCAAATCCCATCCCACTCCTGGTTCCAAGAGTTTGACTATTCTTGATAGCTCATGTAAGTGGAATCAGTTAGAATCTGTCCTGTGACTAGCTTGTTTCACTTCGCATCATGTCTTCAAGGCTCATCTGTGTTGTTATATGTGACAGAGTTTCCTACTTTTTGAGGCTAAATAATATTCCATTTTATGTATATACCAACTTTTAAAAATCCAGTCATCCCTTCTCAGTATAGTAAGAAAAAAATTTGGAAGTAAGTTTTGATGCATAGAAGTATAGAAGATGCAATAAAGTATAGAAGGTCCATATCCAATATACTGAATAAATTTAAAAAATTTAAATTAAAAAATTTTTTAATTTTATTTAAATTTTAAAAATTAAAAATCTGGAGCCACTTAAAGGGCTGATATCCTGTTCATCATAAAATTGAGATAAAAATTAATTGTACTAAGAAATACCTTTTCACCTCCTCAGTAAAAATGACCATTTTTCTTTAAAGAAAAAAAAAAATCTAGTTATCCATCAGTGGGCAATAGATTGTTTCTACATCCTGGCTATTGTGAATCATGCTTCACTGGACATGGATGTGCAAACAGTCTCTTCAAAATCCTGATTTCAGTTCTTTTGGATAAATACTCAGAAGTGAGATTCTTGAATCAATGTGGTAGTTTTATTTTTAATTTTTTTAGGAGACTCCATTCTGTTTTCCATAATGGCTATCCCTATCTACATTCCCACCAATAATATCTGAGTTCCAGTTTTTCCATGTTCTCACCAATGCTTACTGTCTCTTGTGTTTTGATATTAGCCATTCTAACAGGTGTGAGGTACTATGTCGTTTGGGTTTTGAGTTGCTTTTTCCTGATTGTTACAATGTTGAGCACCTTTTCACATGTCTGTTGGCCATTTTTATGTCATCTTTAGAGAAATGCCTATTCAAGTCTTGAGTCTATTTTAAAATCAGGTTATTACTTATATTGCTGTTGAACTGTAGGAATTCTTTATATATTTGGGGAATTAACGCCTTTTCAGATACATGATTTTGAAATTTTTCTCCCGTTCCGTAAGTCACCTTTTCAGTCTGTCAACTGTTTCTTTTGTTGCTTTACCAAAGCTTGGTAGTTTGATATAATCCCACACATCTGTTTTTGCTTTTGTTGACTATGCATTTGATGTTATATCCATGAAATCACTGCCAACAGTGTTATGAAGCTTTCCCCTTGTGTTTTCTTTAAAGAGTCTTACAGTGTCAGGTCTTGCATTTAAGTCTTCGATTCATTTTGAGTTGAGCTCTGTGTTTCATGTAAGATAAGGGTGCCATTTCTTTCTTTCACATGTGAGTATCCAGTTTTGCCAGCATCGTCTGTTGAAAAAACTATCCTTTTTCCATTGTGTATTCTTGAAGATCAGTTGGCGGTACAGACACGGATTTATTTCTGTGCTGTCTGTTCCCTCCATGCTTCAGGTCTCAGCTCAAAGACTTCCCTAGTGAACCCTCGCCGACCACCCCGTCTGAACTGAGGACCACCATTCACACAAGTCATTCTCTTACCACATCACTCTATTTCTTTCCGAGCCTTTTTCTCCATCTGAAATTTTTTAATTTGTGTTTTAACATATTGCTGGTCTCCCCTTATAGCTCACAGAACTGGGATCTTGCCTGTCTCATGCACTCCTATATTCCTAGTCCTGGTCCTGTGCCCGTTACAGAGAGGACACTCAAATGTGTATGGTCTGGGAGTGAGAGAAGCTTGAATGATTCAGATCTTGGGATGAGTTTGCTCTCCTCCCACCATCTTGGACATTTGGCAATGTCTGGAGACTTCTTGCTTGTCACAGCCAGGGAGGGGAGCAGTATTGGCGTCTAGTGTGCGGAGGACCAAGATGCTGGTAAACATCCTACCATGTGTGAGACAGCTCCCTGCAACACAGAACCATTCAGCTCCACATGTCAGTAATGCTGAGGCTGAGAAACTCTGGTCTACAGAGAGACGTGATTCACTGAAGGTGTTTCTAAAGCCAGTTAAAGTCCATGTGAACCAGGGCACTCTATGTCTTACTTCCAATTGCATTGACTGGAGTATGGATGACCTTCAGTATAAAATGACATATATATTTTTCAATATTAAATTTGATATAACTTTAGACTTAAAGGAGAGTTGCAGAGATAGTGTAGGACATGTGCACATAGACTTCACTGAACCTCTCAAATTTTTATATTTTTATAGAACAACTATAGGCATCAGGAAATAACACTGAAACTGTTATTAGCTAAACTTCAGGCTTTGACCACATTTCCCCAGTTTTTCCAGTAAAGTTCTCTTTCTGTCCCAGTAGCAATCCAGAATCCCACATTGCAGTTATTTTTTAAGGTGTACAGTGTGATGATTTAATAGATGTATACACTGTGAAGTTATTACCACAATCACAAGAGGTTAATATCCAAGATATATAAGAAACTCATACAGTTCAATAGCAAAACAGAATATCCCATTTAAAAATGGGCAAAGAGTATATTTCTGAGTTCATTTTCTTGTATTGTCATCTCTGTAAGCAAGACTGGAAAAACAGAATAAATAACAGTTTTGCTATTAAAAAATCTTACGGAGGCTCTCCTTTAAGCCACCGTCATCTTTGTCTGCATCCTAACTGATGCTCGAGGGAAGTTCAGTCTTTTCTACCTGGATTCCAGGTATAGCCCTGTAATCGAGGTTGAGATTCCTTCATAGCCCCTTTAGGAGTTTTTCCTGCATCATAGATCTCAGGTTTCCTCACAAGAAGAGTCTGAGCCTTTGTGCACTGTCCACCTACCCTGACTCAGCCTCCCAGCACCTGCATGGTGGGCTTAGACGAGGCCTGCCTTCCTCCCAGCCTGGCCTCCACGCTGGACTTGGACCTTGTCATTCTGCTCATGTGCTTTTCTCTCTTGATTCCCTCTACACCCTTAAATGTCAGGAATGATCTTTTATTCAGCAGGAATTTGTAGTTAATATTGTTTGGAACAGAATGCTGGAAATTTTTCAAGTTGCTTATGATAACCAGAGTGCAGCTAATGTTCCAGATTCCTTTATCAGTGGGTTGGTTGTTTCTGTGGGAAAAGATCTTCCCATTTCCAAGGTCAAAAGTTCTATCAGGCCAGCAGAGCAGACTTTATTCCTTTTTTATTCATGAATTCTGGACCTTATGAGCAGGGAGCCAGGCAGTGTAGGAAGGAAGAAGAAAGAGAAAAAGGGTCCAAGGAGGCCACAGGACATGGTGTGAGCCTCTGCTCTGTACTGGCTGTGTGAACTGTTATAAACACTTGACCTCTCTGAGCCTCGGTTTTCTGCACATGAAATGGATGTGATAATGCCTGTCTTGCAGTGAGCTTATGAGACTTAAATGAGACAGTCTATGTAAAGGGCTTAACTTGGTGCCAGTCACGTGTTAGGTGAATGATACACCTTCATTTCTTCCCTTTGTTTCCCTCTTCCTTTCTTGCAGGATTAGAAGGATCTCAGCAGAATTTGAAAAAAAAAAATGCTAAAGTTTCTCCTTTCTACCCATTTCTCCCAACACCACACCAGCTCCAGACTTGTTTTTTTCTCCTACCCTGCCATCCTCAGTACCAAATTCCCACCCCGAGTGATACTGATCTCAGCTGGTGTAGAGAGTAGAGTGATGAAATTCAGCTCTTGAAACTGAATCCAAGATGATCATCCAGATTTATACTTTTATCTAGAATATATGTATTAGCACAAATGATTCTGGAATTTGTAGAATTTCTGTTAATAATAAAAAAAATATCATGCCCTCTAGGAGATGATACCTCAGGGCAAGGGGTCCATGGTTACGTACAGGTGGCCCAGTCATGCTTAGAGACCCCCTTAGCTGTTCTTGGAGAAGGAAATGGCAACCCACTCCAGATTCTTGCCTGGAAAATTCTGTGGATGGAGAAGCCTGGCAGGCTATAGTTCATGGGGTCGCAAAGAGTCAGACACACCTGAGCGAATAATACTTAGCTGTTCTTAAGGTGCTTGACTTTATATAAGTGGGTCAGCCTCTGTTAACGGAGTTTTCTAATCATTCAGCTTTTAAAATGACAGGTTTTTAAAGACCTATATGTGTACAATGTCCTTTTTTAAAAAATAGCCTTTTTATTTTGGAATAATTTTAGATTTACAGAAAAGTTACAAAGGTAGTCTAAGAGTTTCAGTGTACTTCTGACTCACTTTCCCCTATGGTTAACATCTCCCATCACCAGGGTACTTTATCAGGGCTGTGAAACCAACCCTGGTACATTACTACTAACCAGATTCTGTATTTTGTTCATATATCACCAGTTTTTCCTCTACTGGCCCTTTATTGACCCCAGCTTGTCCCCCGCATCCCCCAGGACAGCGTGTGGCATTTAGTCAACATCACTTCTCCTACGGTTTTCTCGACTATGATAGTTTCTTAGTCTTCCCTTAGCTTTTCATGGCCTTGACCGTTCTGGGGAGTCCTGGCATTTTGAAGACAGTCTGTCAATGTGTGTTTGTCAAATGCTTTTCTCATGGTTGGGTGAGGAGGACCACGGAGGTGGGGTGCCCCTGGCTGAAATGGGGTTGGGAGTCGGGGCAGGTCTGGATCTCACCTGGTTTACATGTGAGGTTAAGCTCGATACCCTGGTCCAGGGGCTGTTGGCCATCCCCAGCACTCCGCTTCCTGAGAGATGTTTTTCCTTTGCGCAGCTGTTAAAAAACCTGCTCCAGCACCCCCGAAACCAGGAAACCCGCCTCCCGGCCATCCCGGGGGCCAGAGTTCTCCAGGAACATCTCAGCACCCACCCAGCCTGTCGCCAAAGCCGTCCACCCGCAGCCCTTCTCCCCCAACCCAGGCCCCAGGCCAGGCCCCGGGCCAGCCCTGCGCCACCTCGCAGCTCTCGGCACCACGGAGGTACTCCAGCAGCCTGCCTCCGATCCAAGCCCCCAACCACCCTCCGCCGCAGCCCCCGACGCAACAGGCCGCATCGCCATCGGTGCTCACCAAGCCCGGCAGCCAGGGCCCACCGGCGCCTGGGGCGCCCGGTGAGCCCGGACTCGAGCAGTCGTCCCACACCCCTCCCCAGACTCCGACGCCCCCCAGCACTCCGCCCCTCGGAAAACAGAACCCCGGCCAGGCGGTGAGTAACCCCGAGACCGCACAGCCACACGCTGGAACCTTACCGAGACCGAGACCAGTACCAAAGCCGAGGAACCGGCCCAACGTCCCCCCGCCCCCTCATCCTCCCGGCGCGCACGCCACCGGGGATGGCAACCTCAGCATCGCAGCTCCCACCGCCTCCAAGATAGTCACAGGTGAGTGGGAAACGGATTCAGACAGTTCCTTTTGCAACTCTACCTTGCTTTTTTACTGTTCTCCTTCATTTAGGCTTCGATTTTACATCAGGGGTTGGCAAACCAGGACTGCGGGCCTAATCTGGCCCCCCGCTTGTTTTATAAAGGAAGCCTTCCATTTGTTGACATGTTCTTTCTAGCCGTTCCTATGCTAAAACAGCAGAGTCGTGTCGTCCTTTGGAAAGTCGTATACTCCCAGAGCCTTCAGAGTTACTACGTGGCCCTCAAGTTTGCCAGCCCCTGATGTCTAGGGTCACTAAAGAACCATCTGTTTACATTTTCTAGGTATAATGACTTAATCCAAGTGGAAGGTATTGTCCAACTCCAGGATGATAATCGTTTCTTAGTGAACTCCTCATTAAAATGCTTGTTTTCAAGAGTAATTTAGAGTAAGTGAAGCATTTCAGGTGTAATCTTTAAAAATATGTTTTGTGCTAAACAGGATGCTCTCAGCAGGGCGATTTGAGACACATGAGAATGCCAGCCTTCAATGGCAAAGAACAGAAGAATCGAGATTTCCTTTTAATTCTATGGAAACCTGTTTTAGGTATTGATGATTGTACGGATTTTACCTCTCTCATGGGATATTTTTTATTGGCAGTCTGGAACATGACCGTTTATTTAGTTGTGATTTTTTTTAAATTTCCATCCCAAGTGCTCTAATTTACTGTTTAAGGATGAGATGGATGGAATTTTTTTTAATGTTTTTTAAAATGGTAATTAGGAGCTTTGAATAATTTCTTAGAACAGCCTAGTTTTACATTTTCCTAAGTGGAGCTGTTTTTAGAGTAGCCGAAACATACCTCTAGGCCCTCCAGTCATGCTGAATGACATCTCTGCTAAAAAGGAGCAAAGGATACATCCTACCCTAGGTGATGAGGGTTAACGGACTAGTCTCTCTTTTGATAACTTTTTTTTCCCCCAGGAATATATTGCGTGATTTGCATGTGTTATAAATTGTGAGCTTTTTTTTTTTTTTCTGATGACACCTCAGCTTTTATTTAAAAAACAAAAACAAAGCCACATTGGTTTGTTTGTTTGTTTGTTTCCCAATAGATGCCCTTCCTAGCGCCCTCACAGGTGGGGAAGGTTTCCAGGAGTAAGGTCTGTAACCCTCCCCCAAGCAGCTTGCCTGCAGCCCCAAATGCTCCTGCTTAGCCATGTTTTGTATACGTGCTTTTGACTTTGTGCTCAAGAGCAGCCATCTGACTCCCTGCCATCCATTCTCTAGTCAGTAGACATCACTCTTGTTTATATCAGAAGCACTTTGAGCTGCAGTGTTCCAGATTCGAGACGTAGATGTCAATAGATCTCAAGCCCAATTTCAAGCCGCTCAGATAAAAATACTAAGAAATGTTTCCTTTCTTTTTGGTAAGCTTTTCCCAAGCGTCTGCTCTGCTCAGCGTGATTTCCCTGTCATTGATTGGCTCCTCAGCATCCAACCAAAGAGGACTGGGGTGTAGTTAGCCCAGAAAATGGCGTCCCTTGTGTCTTGAGCTTTAATTTTTAATTAACTGCATGGAGCTTCTTAATTTGGTGTTTGAAATTCTCAGGATCCCCCATCCCCTCCAAAAAAATTCTTTCTCCGAAGATCCCACCCTAAATTTCTTGGCATTCTGGCATGCTTACATTTTGCTTTCTTCAACCACATGAGCTTTTTGAAAGGTACTGTGAGGCTCGTCTGAATCTGGCCTTTAGGTCCGTGCTTGGATGGCGTAAGGCTCTCGTTATGTGTGCAACTCAGTTCTAATCAGCTGATCTGAGCCTTAAGCCTTCAGTGGGCTACTTAGAGTTTTCCCAGCTTTGGCCTGAGGAAGACTTTCTGTAAAAACCAGAATGGAAAAAGAACTCAATCTTTACAACCAGTGGAGGGCTCAGGTCTTATTCCACCTTCCTGACTCCTGGGTAATGAGCCCAGAAGTCTGCAGTTACCCAGTTGGGTGTGGAAATCACCGAGTGAAATGACTAAACCCTAATTAAGGCTGAGCCTTTTAACACTTTAATTCTTGTGATACATCAGAATTTTATTTCCAGATCTTCCCTTTTCTTTGGAGGAAAGACTACAATCAGAATTGTATCTGCTCTTCGATACCATTGTTATCTGGGTCTTTTTATTCCAGAAACTTATTTTATTGATGTGCTATGACACTGTAATGTTCTGTACTTTAACAACTGTCAGATAAGTGAAACTTGATATTATAAATACTTTTCCTAGGATATTAGCTAAATATTGTAAAAGTCAATCTGTACTTTGAATGCTCCTAACTCAAGAAATTCCAGGTCACCATATCTTTGTTTTACAGAATTAATGTTTAATTTCTTCAAATCCCCTGAATTGCCATTAGAAGTACATAAAAGGCCAGCATTTAGAATTTATGAATATGCTTGTGTTGATCATGTTGCTGTTAACCAATCTGGAATACAGTCGTTGGGTTTTTCAAGAAGAAGAAAACGTTTTAACTTCCCTAGACAGGTAGTCCTTTATTATGAAATCATGTTTTCACTTGAAAAACTCTAGACAGACGAATTCCTGAAAACAGGTTATTCACTGAGAGCATTTAATCTTAAAACCTGATTTATGGCCTGGGGATTAAGATAAGCTCTCAGGGGAGATCACTGATACCAAACAGGTTTGGCAGTCAATTTCTGGCAGCTCAGCACCGGAGAATTCTGCTGCCATTCTGAATCTCTTCTTAACTGTTACTCTAGAAAGCAGTAAGAAGGAAGAAGAGCAGTAGGGTTTTAGTTTTGCAAGGAAAAGAGTTTACATCTTGCTGTTTTAAAACTAATAGATTTTAGAGTGTTCTAATCTAAACATTTCATTAAATAATTTAGATGTATGACCTGCCATATTCAGTAAGAACTGAAATTGGAATATTTAATGGTAAGGAAAAGGCACCTGATTGGCCAAAGCCTTGTTGCTACTGGATGATCATGTTCGCGCACTAATGCCTGACGTTAACCGTTCACTCTAACCCCGCCTGCTCGCACCCCACTAATAGCGCATGCACTAAGGGAGGCTGGCTTTGTTCATGCTTGCTGCCAAGTGCTCTGAGTACTGTGTTCACCACCCGCGTCACCGGGCTGGCCTTGTCACCTCCTCAACTTCTGGTCTTTTCTGTACCGGGCAGGCTTGAGGGGTAGTGAAAAAACACACTAGAATCAGACCTGCCTGAATTTGAATTTCAGCTTTCTGTGTAGCAACGGCACTGCCTCACCTGGATCTGTAAAATGGTGACATTTACAAGAGTAACTATCCAAGGCGTTCCAGCAGATAAAATAAGGAAAGGATCTTACCGTTCTTAACATACAGGGGATCTGAGTCAGTGGTAGCTATTTATTATCATTCTTATCGAGAAAAAAATAGATAATCAGAGTTAGGTATTAGATTCGTATGTCACCATTTTAAAGACTCACATGCCCAGATCCAGACAGGTCAGGTCTGGAGCCCAGGCATCCGTATTTTGATCCCAATGCACCACTTGGTAGTGGGTTGAAAAGACAGTGCTCTGGACTAGAAGATACATGTATATATATTTTATTGGAGTATAATTGCTTTACAATGTTGTGTTAGTTTCTGCTGTACAAGAGCATGAATCAATTATATGTATACATATATCCCCTCTGTCTTGAGACTCCCTTCCACCACCACCACCCCCCCTCCTCCATCATCCACCCCACCACCCCTCTAGGTCATCAGAGAGCCCTGAGTGGAACTCCTTGTACAGGAATGGAGTAGAAGATATTCTTAATTTAGTAAGCCTGAAAGTTAATTTAGTAAATCATTCATCTACTGCACAGTGGTAGAGCGAGTCACAGTAGTCGTCATCAAACACTCGACATTTTGCTGGTTCTCATAGCTTTTGCTTTTTAAAATTAAGCATTTTTTTAATAGCACGTAAGTAACGTATTGGGACTTCCCTTGTAGTCCAGTGGTTGAGAATTCACCTTCCAATGTAGGAGGTGCAGGTTCGATCCCTGGCTGGGGAGCCTTAAGATGCCACAGGCCTTGTGGCCAAAAAACCAAAACACAAAACAGAAGCAATATTGTAACAAATTCAGTAAAGACCATAATATGGTCTACACTAAAAAAAAAAAAAAAAAAACTTTCCAAAAAAGTAAAATATTTAAAAAATGAATAAATATGGATACTAAAGCAAATTGGGAAATTAGAAACAATAAGAAATCATCCTTCCATAATTGAAGAAGTCCACTATTCATATTTTATTTTTTCCTTCTAGTTTTTTTTTCCTAAAAGGCAAAAGGATGCATGATCATAATTGTTTGGCATATACAGAGTTTGATTTTACATTTTTATTTTACTTTACATCCTGTGCTCTTTCTTGTATTATGACTAATTTTTATAACTTTATATGATATGCTATCTCCCATGTTATAATGTAGTTTTTCAATGACTACATGATATTTCATTAAGCAGCTGTTTTATTGCTCACAGTTGGACATGTAAGTGGCTTCCGCTTCTCATTGCATTTTATTTTTAATTAATGGATGTCAGGATCATGTCAAGATAAACATCCAGTGAGACTGGAACAGGCACTCTCCTTTGACGGAAATAATAGAATTGACTCAAAGTTGCTTACAGATGAGTAAGCCTCTCTCCCAGCCCTAGAAAACTGATGAAGATTGTAAGGAAGTCATTCCCTCAGACTCTAGCTTAGAGAGGGTTTAATGATTGAGACGGGGGTGATTCACCCTGCACTTGTGCCTGAAATGTTTAATTTCAGGTTTGTGTTCGGATCCCTTAACGTGTCAAAGTGGCTATCAGAATAACCTTGGCCTTTCTGAAGGGTAGGCTTACTACCTAAATCGCATACTAAATCAGAGAAGGCAATGGCACTCCACTCCAGTACTTTTACCTGGAAAATCCCTTGGACGGAGGAGCCTGGTAGGCTGCAGTCCGTGGGGTCGCTAGAGTCAGACACGACTGAGCGACTTCACTTTCACTTTTCACCTTCATGCATTAGAGAAGGAAATGGCAACCCACTCCAGTGTTCTTGCCTGGAGAACCCCAGGGACGGGGGAGCCTGGTGGGCTGCTGTCTATGGGTTCGCACAGAGTCAGACACAACTGAAGTGACTTAGCAGCAATAGCAGCACATAGTAAATATTGTTGAAGTGACAGACTTTCTAGGACCATACCCTAAACTGTAGAATGCCAGTTCCCACCCTCAGAAGGCCCACTCTTAGATGTGTGTGTGTGTGTGTGCTCAGTATCTCAGTCGTGTCCAACTCTTTGAAACCCCATGGACTCTAGCCCACCAGGCTCCTCTGTTCGTGGAACTGATGGATCCAGGGTATGTTAGTCAGAGCCCCAGAGCAATGGTGAACCACATGGCCTTCCATCAGCAAGCAGAGGCTGTGACTTGGCCCTCTTGCTCAGCCTTCTTATAATACTTTTCATATGAACTTAACTCCAAGAAATATGCTCAACTCAAACCAGCCCATCTTGGAGTGCGTGTAATGAAAAATGATGCCTTGCGTAAATCCATAGCCAGAAAGTTTTGGAGATGTTTTTTTAAAAAACATTGAAGGGCTCCTATAGGCAAAAGACCCTTTATCTCCTTTGCAAATAATGAGCCAAAAGTCTTTTAAGTCAGTAAAGACGCTAGTGACACTTTAAGTCACTAAAATGAGCCAAAGTCTAAGCCTCAAGCCATTATCTGCTCAGGTGCTGTCTTCTCTCTCCAGGGGCATGCAGACTCCTCTGGGGAGGCGGAGAGGCCTTCTGCAAATTAAGAACCAGGCTCCAGAGCCCAGCCGGTCTGGCTTAGCCCCTCCTTCCGGTGCTGGCTGTGTCCCCTGGATCAGAGAGCCGAGCTCTGGCCCAGACTCCCCCTTGCTTGTTTTATGGTGGTGCCAGTGCCGCCTTGGGATGATTTCACGAGGGTTCAGTGTGAGCTGTGATGTGACGTGTGTGGCGCACTCAGCACCACACCTGGAAAGTAGTAGCTGCTCAGTAGCTTTGGCCACTGGGATAAAGATCTGTCTCTTTCTGAAAGCTGGCTCTGCACACATGCCATAATTCTGGCTGCTTTTTGTGTGTAAACAGATTTGTTGTTTTCTTTCAAGAAATGGTTCATATAAAAGGGAGATGGGGGAAATCCACCAGCCTCAGGCAAACCAGGCAGGATGAAATAAAGGAATTTCCCCTATGTCCCACCACACATTTTTCTTCTAAGTATGTAAGTAATGTGTGTTCATCATAAATAGCTAGAGAAATTCAGAAAGGTCAAGTCCAGAAATTATTTGTGATGTTAAAAAAAAATAAAAAGAAGAAAAATAACAAGTTTGTACTCTGAAAAGGATCTGTTACTGATAGGTGTTACATTTACATGTAAATAGAGATACTGATCAGTAGAAATCTAACTCATATGCACACTCCCTTTGCATCCTGCATGTCAGTTCCATAGTTCCATGTAAAGTCTATGAGCCAAGAAGCAGACTGGCTGATTGTCCCATCTGTCTTGTTGGGTTAGGATAATGGTAAAGGGGTTGAATGTGCAATGAGTTTCTTGTATCAGTGTTGTCTTCAAGACATACCTACTTCTTTACATGAGGCTGTCGGCAAAGAGAATTAGAAAGATGGCTGGACTAGATGACTTTTTATCTATTCTTCTGTTTAGACAGACAGACAAACAGCCACAATGTTTATTGAATGTCTGCTATTAACTCATCACTGTTCTGGGCACTAAGGATGCCCTGTAAGTAGGAGAGACATGGTCCCTGCCCTCGCTGACTTTCATTCTGCTGAGGACAAATCTGAGACAGTCTGTATTCTGTGTACATAGACCACCCTTACCTGTACCTTTAGCACCACTCAGTTGACTTTATGATTATCATAAGACCTGAGCTATCTGAAATGACACTCAGCACCTCAACTGTTTGACGCCTTGGCACCTCCGTAAGTTCGGATATTTACCTGAGTTACGGTGCATAGCAGATCTCAAGGGATGGTCTGCCAACCCAGGAGTGACTGAGAGAAAAGGGACACCCCAGGAAGTAAGTAGATCTCACACCTCAGAGGTGTAGGGATGTGTCAGAGCAGGAATCTCAAAGAAGTGAGCCTCCCAGGATACAACCGCGTTGCCAGTTCTGCTTATGTGGATCAGGAGTGGCTAAAACAGAAGTACTGTTTAGTACTGTTTTAGTACTGTTGAAAGCAGCTTCCAGCAAGGGCAGACTGCCATATAGCCAGTACAGAAAAGCAGCTTAAGCATAACAGGAAAACCTCAGCACACCCCCTCACCCACTCTGGTTCCCTCCCTGCTCCCTACATGACTAGCTCTAATCTGGCAAAAGGAAACTACAACACATCTAAACATCTCCCGCCTCTCTTCCACTGCCCTAAAATCCCTAACAAGGCTCCTCATTTACTAGAATTCACATCTACTAGAGAAACCAGTTTTTCAAGACTGGAAGGCCTGTCTCCCCAACTTAGCCATGGGCTTCAACTAAAGCTGTGTCTGACTTGTTCACTTTGCATCCTCACAGCTAGAATGTGGTAGGTGCTGAACAAGTATTTGTTCATGATGAAGGAATCTGAGACTCACCGTCTCACTAGGAAGAGGGCTGTGATTGGTTCAGGTGTCTTGTGAGCAATCATTGCTTGAGGACCATGTATTTGCCATCTCGCTGAAGGAGTTCCAGCCAATGTAATAAGACACGAAAAAGGAATTGGAGGCATATAAGTATTAGAAATGGGCTTCCCAGGTGGTGCTAGTGGTAAAGAAACCACCTGCAGATGCAGGAGATGTAAGAGACACGGGTTTAATCCCTAGGTCAGGAAATCCCCTGAAGGAGGGCATGGCAACCCACTCCAGGATTCTTGCCTGGAGAGTCCCATGGACAGAGGAGCCTGGTGAGCTACAATCCACAGGGTTGCACAGAGTCGAACATGACTGAAGCAATTTAGCACACTTGTACAAGTATTAGAAATTGATGTGAAAATTAATATTTGTAGGAGATTTGGTGCTCTGCCTCAGTGATTGTCAGCCAGGGGTGATTGTGCCCTCCCACCCCCTTCCCAAGGACATTTGGCAGTGACTAGAGATATCTTTGGTTGTCAGCTGTGGGAAGGAGAGTTGTGTGCCATTAGCATCTCACGGGTTAAGGGCAGGGATTCTGCTGCTCAGCATCCTACAGTGCATAAGACAGCCCCACACCCAGGGTGATCTGGCCCCACACGTCACTAATGCCGAGATTGAGGGCACAGCATTCGTTAATAACAGGAGGAAACTCACCAGCCTCAGAAGAGGGAACCCTTTCCAGTGAAGCTCAGCCCTCCTCTCAGCCTAGATGTTGTCAGCAGATTTCAGTTAGTGCCTTAGAGATATTGGTAGGAATAAGGTCTCTCTTCCTCAGTCACAGCAAGCAGATCCTTCCAGGGTTGCATCTCTGGGGATTGCCGTGGGCTCCCAGAAAGGACCACCAGAGCCAGGTGGTCTGTGCCACGTGGCTGTCCCTGGGGTCTCCAAGGCTTG
Source organism: Neotragus moschatus (assembly GCA_006410615.1). NCBI lineage: Eukaryota > Metazoa > Chordata > Mammalia > Artiodactyla > Bovidae > Neotragus > Neotragus moschatus. The sequence goes on along the minus strand of SJYA01002948.1, from coordinate 1,727,848 downwards.
ACTCAACTTCTTAGGGCTAATGGTGCCTGTAGTAGGGGAGTGTGCGTGCATGGGCTGACTCTCAAACTCTCCAGCTTCTCTTCTTCTCAGAGAACCTCAGTGGCCTCTTGGGATATTTCCACACCATTGATACCATGTCTCCTCATGTTTTTGTCCAGACGCCAATTCTAGGGTTTCAGAACCGCTTCGCAGCATCTTTCCTGAAATGCATTCAGACTCAGCCAGCAAAGACCTGCCTGGCCGCATTCTGTTGGATATGGACAATGATACAGAAAGCACCGCCCTGTGAAGAAAGCCATGGCCCACCCTTGACCCCTTCCGCCCTGGCGAGTGGAGAAGGGGCAGGCAGATGTTAATCTTCATAGACCAAACAGTGAGAAGCTTTCAGTGAAGGGGAAAATGAAAGGCCTCACCATGCTGGACTTGGCCTTCTCACAGCCCTAGGAGAGAGCAGAGGCTGACGCTTAAAGCTGGATGACCTGTGTCTTGAAGAAGTTGGCTTTTTTAACATGGGAAAGAATCATGCCAAAAAAAAAAAAAAAAACCAACTTTTTTTTTTTTAGAGAGTGGAAGGTGTATCATTGCCGAGACATGCGTTGGAAGCTTTTGTCCCTGTTGTTCACACAGGCAGCACCACCGGCAACTTGGAATGAACAAAGAGCCTGTCATTAACACTCTATTTAATGAAGTACATCCATTATGCTCACCTACTTCCTGCTGCTTGGACTTTCCTTCTCAACTATCACAAGGGAGTTTCCTCTCCTTCAGTCATGCTGCAGAATCATTTCGTATGAAGTATGGTCTGTGTCTCCCCGACCCCTCAGAACCACGAGCATTGGGGGTGACTGCTGGATCCGTCACCTCAGCAAACTGGATCGCCTTGTGCCTTGTTGGATTGCCAGAATGTAGACAGAAATGTACTGTTCTTTTTTTTTTTTTTTTAAACAATGTAATTGCTACTTGATAAGGACCGAACGTTATTCTAGTTTCATGTTTAATTTGAATTAAATATATTCTGTGGTTTATATGAAAACTATCGTTCTTGCAGGCAAAACTGTGGATTGTGTGTGTCCATGTTGTTATTTGTCACTTAACTACAGAGAACTGTGGATGGGGCACTTCCCTGGCAGTCCGGTGGTTAGGAGTCTGCGCTTCCACTGTAGGAGATGTGGGTTCTGTCCCCAGTCAGGGAAACTGAGATCTCACATATCAAAAAAAAATTTTTAATTAAAAAAAAAAAAAAAAGACTTGTGGATGTAGCAGCTGAAAGTCTTAACTGTGAACATAGAGCTTTGAAAGGGTCAAGAGCAAGGTCGCAGCAGTGGGACCCACCCCCAAGGGACCCAGAGAGCTCCCAGACTGGTTCTCTCTCATCAGATATTCCAGGGGCTGGGCTCTTCCTTTGCTCTTACCAATCCTGATTCTTTTTCTTGTCTGGAGACACTTGTCCAGCGACACTTAGACACTTGGAGGCCAGCTCTCAGTATCTCAGCCCCACAGGCTCAGTGCAGGAGGCAGAGCCATTCATTACCTTCCAGGGAAATCCCTCTTCGAGTGACTGGAAAACACTTCTTTCCCAGGATTGAAATAACCTGGGAAGAGTGGATGGGGGGTTGGAGCAAAATGAGGCCAATTGGCTGGACACCTGTTGTGTTGATAGCGCCTCTCTGTGGCCCAGATTTGGCATCAGCTCTTGGGACACGCGCTGCCATGCTGGCTGCCCCAACTGGCTCCCCTGATAGACTTTCTCGCCAGGCACATCCATGACCCGACCCCTGCTCAGAAGCCACTGGACCTCCTTCCCCTATTGTTGCTGTTGTTTTTCAGTTGCTCAGTCATGTCCGACTCTGCAACCCCATGGACTACAGCACACCAGGCTTCCCTGCCCTTCACTGTCTCCAGGAACTTGCTCAAACTCATGTCCATTGGATCAGTGATGGCCATCCAACCAGTCTCATCCTCTGTCACCCCCTTCTTCTCCTGCCTCAGTCTTTCCCAGCATCAGGGTCTTTCCCAATAAGTCGGCTCTTCGCATCAGGTGGCCAAAGACTGGGGCTGCAGCTTCAGCATCAGTTCTTCCAATGAATATTCAGGACTGAACTCCTTTAGGATTGACTGGTTTGATCTCCTTGCAGTCCAAGAGACTCTCAAGAGTCTTCTCCGGCACCACAGTTGTATGAATTGACTTAAATTTAACTTGCAAAAGACAATCACTTTTTTCTCTTAACTCAAACTTTAACTCCCTGCACTTTTAAATTACATTGAAAATATGTACCTATAAACCTATTTACACCCTATCTTAAATTTGTGTTTACTGAAGGCTCACTCTTTCCTTCCTCATACACCACCTCTGTTCTTTTTCTCTGCTCCCTCCCATCCCCGTTTAGCACTAAAGCAAACCCTCTAGAGAAAGCAAAAGTCTCCTTGTATCCATACGTTGCTCCTAAGTATTGACCCCTTCTTCAAGGAGCTCAGCCGTCCACAGTCAGGCATCTCTGCAGACCTTGGAGACGCTTCTTCCAGGATGCCTGAACTCACACTCCAGAGAGAGCTGGGATGAAGTGCTTGCCCAGGAAGTGGTGCGGTGCCTGGGGAGGAGGAAGGGCCATGGCAAACATTCTCCCCAGAATGTATGCTGAGGTTTGTTATTTGAACAAAATGGTTCTGAAATACAGCAAACCCTATCCTCTTTACTTTAGGAACAGTGTTCCTGTTTCACCCTCCTGTTGTCTGTAGCTATCACCCGACCGCAGCAGCTCCCACCTAAAGAAAAATGAAGCTTGCTTGCCCTGTATGTGCGTCAGCGGCCTCTCCATCTTCCTGGATGGGCGAGGGAGGTGTGGAACGTGGTGGCTCAGCCCGTAATCAAAGCTGTCATTGCCTCACCACGGGAGCACCTCCAAGGTGCCGCAGAGACAGAATCACCCCTGCTTGGGGGCCAGGGGTCGCCATGTGGCTGTCACCTTGCCCAGGGTACTACACATGATGAGAGTCTCTTCACCATACCCACCATCAGAGAAGGGGAGAGGTCTGTAATCCAAACTCATGTGGCCTTCCCTGACCATCAAGGAAGGTGCTGGGATCTGCCCTTCAGACTGCTCCCTTCCCTTCTCCATACAACTGCTCCTCATGGCAGCATCAGTCCTGGGCGCTCAGGCCTTCTGTTCCTGCTTCCCTGCCCACAGCGACACCAGAGTCACGGAGCTGGGCCTCTCACCACGCACCCCTTGCAGGCAGCACCCATCTGCCTGTTCTTGGTCTAGCCCTTTGGAGGCTACAGGGAGTCAGGGTATCCTCAGGTTGCCTTGACTGTACTGGGTTCTACCCTGTGAATTCCCTACAGGTCAGATGCAGGTGGAATGACTGAATCCCTGAACCTCTTTAATACCCTGGTTCCCTTGGAGGCTCCATGGAGCCCCTTTGTCCCCTTCTTGGGGCTTTAGCTTCTAGTACTGTCCTAAGCCCAGTGAATCCTTAAAGTCCTCATATTTGCAGGACTTAAGACAAACCCTTTTTGTAGCTTCTTTACCTGTGGTATAGTCCCACCATTCTGCCACCTGCACCATGAGCCTGATGGTCTGTGAGTGCATTTCAGAGCCCTAAGTAGTCTCTGACTCACAGTATAGGGTCTTGCGTGAGACCCGGCGGCACACCACTGACAGATATTTCTAGACCAAAGGCATCCACTTTGCTAATAGCCTAGTGATTGAGCTGAAGATGAAGAAAGTCCTGCGGACGTGGTGAAGCCACTGGCTCTGATGCAACCAAAAGGCAAAAAGCAGTTCAAACTGCCGGAGCCACCAGCTTAGGGAAAAGGCACGACATGGTGCAGAGCTGAGGCACCTTCTCTGGCATAACTTTTAGAGGTGTCTCTGCAGTTCACTCTCCCATTAACCCATCTCCATCACTGAGGCCATTCTGCATTTCTTGCCCTGGTACCCTCACCACAAATTCTCTCCCCCACCACCCCACCTTTATTTTTTGTTGTTTTTTGCCTAAACTTTGTAGGGTTTGTTACTTGCAGGCAAATGACTCCTACTTGATAACACTCTTCAGAAGAGAGTGTATCACGACATGCTATAATACAATCAGAGACAGTATCTCATCACCCCAGCCTGCAGAGGCTGTCCTCTTCTGCTTACTCTCCGGCACCTAGCTGTACAGACCCCTGGCAAGCCCACAGGCAAACTCTCCCCACATCGCCCCACCCTTCATATCCACGCAGGTATCCATAAATGGTACCCACTGTCAGTTATCGCTGAGCAACAAGTGACCACAAACGTAAGCAGCTTAGAACAATGCACACTTATTATCTCATTGTTTCTGTGGGTCAGAAGTCCAGGCAGAACTTAGCTGGCCCCTCTGCCTGGGTCTCACAAGGCTGCAGTCAAGGGTCAAAGGGGTCTGGGGTCTTATCTGGAGGTCCGCCTGGGGAAGGACCCACTCCTAAGCTCCCTCGGGATGTTGTCAGAAGTCACGTGCTTGTGCTTGTAGGACCACAAGGTCTGGGAGCCTGTGCTTCTTGCTGACCGTGATCTAAGTGCTGCCTGCAGTTCCCGATCATATGGGCTTCCACAGGGAGGCTGCTACTTCAAGTCAACAAGGAGACCCCTAGAGTGAGTCTGCTGGCAAGACAGTGTCTGCGTGCTATAATACAATCACAGACGGCATCTCATCACCCCTGCCATATTGTGTTGGTTAGAAGCCAGTCACAGGCTCTGTCCACACTCAAGGGGAGGGGATTACACAAGAGCAAGACACCAGGAGGTGGGGATCACTGAGGGTCACCTTGGGGTCTACCCATCATCTACGTCAAAATGTCACCTATGACCCGTCAGGATATACTTGAGCCAAATATATTTTGAGAAGAACAAAAACAAAAATTCATCAGAGTTCTGTTTTTACCTTCTATATTTGTATTTGAATGCAGTTTTCATACATGTTAATAAATTATATTTGGATGACCCAAAGTGTTTTTCATGTTATTTCATGGTAGAGACAGCATTCTTGCTTTCACCTAAGGATATTTAGAATTGAAGCTGTGTCTTATAATGATTTCTGTCTTCTTTAGGTGAATACCATGGGCTTACTCTTCTATACACTGACCTAGACCCTGGGGAACCAAGCTGAGCCACGCAAACGTGGTCTTGGCTTGCAGGAAGCTTGCAAACAGATACCTAGAAACAGGGAGAGGCTGGGGATGGGCAGGGGTGGACCATGGAAACATGTGGGAGGAAGGTCCCTGTTGGTAGAGAGAGGAGTGGAGAAGTGGGCTCTCCGGGTGCTAGGAATGGCCTGTGAGGTGAGAGAGAGCACAGAAGTTGGGGGTGGAGGGGGGTGAGCTATGGGCAAGAAGTGAGCATGGTGAGAGAAGCAGGAGCTGGGGTGTGAAGGGTGTGAAGGGCCTTAGAGTCAACCAGGGAGCAGCAGGCTGTGGATGGAGGAGTGGAGTGACTGTCGGATTTGTACTTTAGAGGCCTGTGGCTGTGGTGCTTGTTTTAGGGGAACAGCATTGTGGTGAGTCAAGCAGAAAGGCCCAAGCTAAGGCAGAACTTGTGTAGCCAATCCCCTGATTTTCTTATGGCTCAAGATTCCAGGGCACCAACTCAGGTCTGTTTCCCAGAGGTCGTATAGAGGTGCAAACTTCACAGTGAGAAAACCTTTGGGGACCAGCTATTTCTTCACCCAAAGCCAGCAAGAGTGAAAGGCAGGAGACAGAAGGCAGGTTCCGTTCTTCATGCTTGGAGGATGAGCTGGGGAAGAGTACACCCAGCCCAGGAGATGTGTCCTGGAGGGCTGGGAGTCTCTGCTTGTCTCACCTTTTGGATTTGGCTGATGATGTTACATGATGGACAGAGAGTAAATGACTGCCTTTTGAGACAAGGAAGCCTTTACTCCTCTCTTTTTCCAGCTTCTAACCTTCATTCCCTTGTAAGAAGGGCTAGGGACTTCCCTGGTGGCCCAATGTTTGCAAATCCACCTTGTAATACAGGGGACTCGGATCCGATCCCTGGTCGGGAAACTAAGCTCCCACATGCCATGGAGCAACTAATCCCCTGAGCCACAACTACTGAGCCTGCGAACCACAAACTAGAGAGTTCATGCACCTCAAAGAAAGATCCTGCATGGTGGAATGAAGATCCCATCCGCTGAAACCAAGATCCAATGCCATAAATAAATAGATAAAAACAAATAAGGGCTAAATGTTATGTTGAAGATGGCCCATTAACAGCTTTGACGCCTAGTGGTAAACAAACAAAGCTTTATTATTTTTTTCTCCTTCATTAAAAAAAAATTGGAACATTGATAACAAATGAGAGCTCAGACCCCTGGGTTCACGTTAAGCAAAGTAGCCCCAGAGAAAGATGGCACAGCTGACGCAGACAATGAGGTTGAGGTCCAGAAGGGTTTTCACCAAGGGGTTTTCTTCCAGGGAAACTATGATCGGGTCCACTCTGCTCGGGGCCTGCTCCCTGCCCTTGTTCTCCACCCCACAGAGCCACAAGATGGCTTTTACCACTTTGGACCGCTTTGTGGTCGTGTCGCCTAAAAAGAACACAACAGATAAAGGTCATAAGTGTGAGCTGTGTCTCCCAGACAAGAGGGAAGAGAGCCTCTCCCGGTATGTTTCAGACACTGTGATAAAAACGTTATATTCCTCTTCTGGAAGGTATTTGTTAATACCTCAATCCTGGAAGACTTGAATTCTGAAAGGTTGGTGTTTTCAGACGTTTCATGTTTAGGTGCAGAATTTCAGATGAATTTCAGCCTCTTAGATAGAGGCTCCGACTAACTTGAGTGAAGCACAGAGCGGGTCAGCAGAGGCAGAGATGGGTTTAGGACCTGCTTGATCTGACTCCCTCTGTGTGTGGCACCGCCTGCCAGAGGCTGAAGGGAGACAGGCACTTTTGCAGGGAACTCTGTCCCCACTCAGGCTGGGGCTGTGAAATCTCCTGCAGATGGAGCCAGGCAGGTGGCCTATGGGAGTCAAAGGAGCTGATTTGCTTCTGACACACATCCCCTCTACCGAGGAAGAGTCTCTCTCATGTTTCCTGAGGCATCTATCCTTGTGTTTCCCGCCACAGGATGCCATGGATTCGTAGCCACAGTTATTTTTTTTTAAGCCATTTGCTATTGTTTAGTCATCAAGTCATGTCCCACTCTTTACGACCCCGTAGACTGTAGCCTTCCAGGCTCTTCTCTCTGTGGGATTTCTCAGGCAAGAATACTGGAGTAGGTAGCCATTTCCTCCTCCAGGGGATCTTCCTGACCCAGGGATTGAACCTGAGTCTCCTGCATTGGCAGGGAGATTCTTTACCACTGAGCCACCAGGGAAGCTCCTTTAAAAGCCATGTGTGGTGATTAATGACAACCACAGCCTTGGGGTCATGTAGGCAGAAGGGACTGCTGGGGACTTTGACTAACTGTGTATCCCAGATCTAAGGACCAGCTGCTTCCCACCTCCAGGCAACTTTTGCCAGGCAGGCATATGGGTTTCATGCTGCCAGATCTTCTAGTTATTCAAAAGAAGGTGGAAATCTGAAATGTTTTGAAATCTCCCTACTTTTAAATAACTCACATTAAAAGAGTAGGTGGCCTAAACCAAAATATGTCTGCAAGCTGAGAGTTTAAAACCAGTAATTTAGAGAATGCCAGCAGTAACCCCCGCCTACCACGTGGGGTTTCACGAGGATCATATGAACTGTGTTTTAGTAGGCACTCAACAAACGTTGGCTCTCATTGCCCACCTGAAGCATCTGTCGAAAGTTCCTAACCTTTTCAGTGGCCAGAGAGTGAGGGAAGACTAGACCCTGGGAATGAGGAGATGCTAAAATGTCAAGTGCCCCTTTACTTGCTAGTGATATGATAGAAAAATTTCCTCTTAAACACATAATGCTTCTTGAGGTTCCTACTGTAACCTAGGAAAGAGGCAACTCACAGCTGTGGGTTTTGGACATGTTTTCTTGAACCATCTCGAACTGGATGTTGGTGCCGCTGGCCTCTGGTGTCCCATTTTGAGAAAGGGTAAGAGGCGGGGGAGTGGCTGATGGCACCTGTTCCTTCTGGACCACAGGGTCATGGCGAGTAGACCAGGTCAAGCGACTGACCTATGAGCAGAGAGGAATTGTGAGATGGGGATGGGGAACCGCCTTCCAACCCCAGGCTCAGCCTTCATGTCCAAGTCTCTTCCAGTCTTGCCCTCCCACTCCACCTTCCAACAAGCTTCAGCTCCCTGCAGTCTTCAGAATCAATGGACGTTTCCCCCACTCATTCCCCATCTTTCTTTGAAAGCCCCAAATCTCTTGTGGGGATCTCACCCTCCCTCATTCTAATAAGAGCTTAACCCCAGCCCAGGGGTGTGTGGGACCCAGCAACCAGCATTCAGCTCATCCATTTCTCTGGCCACAGCAAGTGGGTTGGTCCATGAGTGACCATGTGTCTTGGGCATGAGCAGCTTCACTGGAAATGCTGGGACTAAAATGCTTATGCTTTTGCTTAATGAGATTAAGAGAGGATGTATCCTCGAAGCTGCTGACCCCATTAGGGGCTGGAGAATAGGAATAGAGGCAAGAAGGGATTTCCCTGGTGGTCCTGTGGTTAAAAGTCCACCTTCCAATGCAGGAGACCCAGGTCAGGTAACCAAGATCCTGCATGCAATGGAGCAACTAAGCCCTCACACCGCAACTACTGAACCTGTGCTCCCTGGAGCCCACGAGCCAAACTAGAGAAGACCGTGTGCCATAACACAGACCCAGTGCAGCCAAAATAAATAATAAAATTTTTTTTAAAAAGAAGAGGTGACCAATGGATTCAGATGGTCTTTTCTGAAATCGGGTTCCTCCAAAGACCAAACCCTGGACTTTTCAGCTTTTTGAAAATCAGTCCTGGTTTTCTGTCGCTAGCAGCAAAGGGTCTCAGTGGCTATAGGGTCAAACCCCAAAGTACCATTTCCTTGGAGGGCGGCTCTGTGAACCAGCTCACAGCACACACAGTGATCAGGGTGACTGAGGACAGGATCATGGAGAAGTAGAGGTAGTGGACGTCCTTTACCACAGCTGGGCGCTCATCCGGCTGGTCACAGCGAGGCTGCGCATAGATGAAGTCCAGGATCAGCCGAACCAAGCCTAAGAGGAGGCCGAGGACGAGACCGAAGAAGGCACCCTGCAAAGCAGAGCAGAGCAAAGCTATCTTAGACACGTGCCTCCGGAAAGTTTAGCAAGCCCTCTCCAGAGCTGGTCTTTACCATGACGGTCACTGCACGGGTCAGTGATTCAAAAAGGGTGGGAGCTACTTATCTGCTTATCTTTTACGTACAACTGATCCACTACATATAATTCCCTGTTAATTCAGCTTCCCTTTTGAAAGACAAAATGCATCAAAGTAGAAGCTTCATTGCTTGTTCGCAAAAGTCGGGTAACATCCTCCCTGGATCTTTTTCCCCAGATCTCATCACCCGCCCCTCACAATGACACCTGACATCCACGTGTCCCCTCTCCAAGTCCCTTCTCTCCCATCCAATGGACTGAAGGGCTGATCCAGAGCTACCTTTTCATTGGCCCGCTTCCAGAAACATCCCATGATGAAGACCATAGCCACAGGTGGCTGTAGGTAGGAGCTGATGGACTGGATGTAGATGAAGAGCTGGCCTCCCTGGCTGGCCTGGACCACAGGGATCCAGAGGATGGAGACCAGCACCAGAAGCAACACAAACACCCTGGTTGGATGAGAGACACACACCCCCCACATTAGTTTTGTCCTCCCTGGATACTTCTCTTTTTTTATAGCTTTCTGGAGGTAGAATGTATATACCATAAGATTCACCCATTATAAGTGTGCAATCAAGTAATTTTGGTAAATTTATAGTCATGTAACCAACATCACAATCAAGCTTTTGAATATACATCACTCCAAAAACATCCCCTCATGCCCATTTACAGTTTATTCTTGTTTCCAACCTAAAGAAGCACTTCTATCTGCTTCTATCTCTGTGAAAGAAAATGAAAGTGTTAGTCCCTCAGTCATGTCTGACTCTCTGTGATCCTATGGACTGTACCCACCAGGCTTCTCCATCCCTGGGATTTCCCAGGCAAGAATGCTGAAATGGGTTGCCATGCCCTCCTCCAGGGGATCTTCCTGACCCGGGAATCAAACCCAGGTCTCCTGCATTGCAGGCAAATTCTTTTCCATCTGAGTCACCAGGGAACCCCCTAGGGGCTTCTGTGTCTATAGGTTTGCTTTCCTGGACATGTCACATAAATGGTATACAGTATACACAATACATGGTCTTTTGCAGTTGGCTTCTTTCATTTAGCATGTTTTGAAGTTCATCAGATATCATGTATCAGTATTTCATTCCTTTTTATTGTTGAAAACATTCCGTTGAGTGGATATGCCGTTGTGTAACTACTGTTGAAAACATTCTGTTGAGTGGATATGCCGTTGTGTAACATTATTTATCCTTCACCCATAAGTGGACACTTAGATCACTTCTACTTTCTGGCTCTTGTAACAACTGCTGCTATGAACACTTGTATACATGTGTTTGTGCAGACATATGGTTTTATTTCTAGGAATGCAGTTGCTAGGTATGGTAAGTTTATATTTAACTTTTTAAGAAAATACCAAACTGCTCTGAACAGCTGAACCATTATATATTAACACCTGCAATTCACAAGAATTCCAACTTCTCTGCCTCCCTATCTGCTGTTCAATTATAGCCATACTAGTGGGTGTACAGTGGTATCTTGAAGTCATTTTCAATCTTTGTGAAAATTAGATTATACAAAATTAGATTAGAAAAGAGATTGCAATCTCATTTTGACGATTGTTCTAGATTACAAATCCTTTGTCAAATATTTGGCTTGCAAATAGTTTCTCCCAATCTGTGACTCATCTTCTCATTTGCTTGCTTTCTTTTCCTTTTTTTATTTTCTTGGCCACCCTGCACGGCATGTGGGATCTTAGTTCCCTGATCAGAGATCGAACCTGAGCCCCTTGCATTGGGAGCTTGGAGTCTTAACCACTGGACCACCCAAGTCCCCTTCTCATTTTCTTTTGAAGTGAAAAAGTTTTGTGTTTGATGAGATCTACTTTAGCTCTCTTTTTTTTTAATGGAATATGCTTTTGATGTCACAGTTAATGGCTCAGTCATGTTTGACTCTTTGAAACCCCATGGACTGTAGCCCACCAGGGCCCTCTGTCCATGGAATTCTCCAGGCAAGAATACGGGAGCAAGTTGCCAATTCCTTCTCCAGGGGGTCTTTCTGACCCTGGGATCGAACCCTGGTCTCCTGCAATGCGGGTGGATTCTTCACCATCTGAGATACCAGAGAAGCCTTTTGTTGTCATACCTTTCCCTCAACCATGGGTGAAACAGCCCTAGGAATGCACCTTCCTGAGAAGCAGAGCCCTGAGATCCTTGTTAGCATACATTTTGCATAAAATGTGCATGCCACTCCCTTCACTCATTTTCATTCCCTGCATTACGCTTCAGGAGTTGGCAGAAGACTTGGTGGAGAAACCTTCCCCCGAACCTCCAGAACACCCTCCTTGCTTTTACCTGGCTATCTCCTATTGACCCCTCAAATCCCAACCCAAGTTAGAGACTTTCCTCTGAAGCCCTAGTTCTCCTGGCTCATCTGTCATAATACTCACTGCAGTTAAAACCAGCTGTTTACTTCTGCTTTTCTTCTTCTAGCTCCAAGAAAGCAAAATGAGCCTTTTCTTTTCACTGCTATGTGCCCAGCACCTGGCACATAGGAGGTGCTCTTGAATGAATAAATGCCTTACTTATCCACAGGGTCCTGGTGTCCTTCAGCTTGGCCATCAGAGCAGGTCTGAGCCAACCAGGAGAAGTCACTATTTGGACTTTCCCTTTGAACGGCTCAGCTTTTTCCTCCCTGGGTTATCCTGACTTTTCAGACTCTTGCCTGGCCCCACCCAATAAGACTGTGAAAAGTGAAAGAAAGTGAAGTCGCTCAGTCGTGTCCGACACCTTGCAACCCCATGGACTGTAGCCTACCAGGCTCCTCCGTCCATGGGATCTTCCAAGCAAGAGTAACTGGAGTGGGTTGCCATTGCCTTCTCCAGGGGATCTTCCTGACCTGGGGATCGAACCCAGGTCTCCCACATTGCAGGCAGACGCTTTACCGTCTGAGCCACCAGAGTAAGACTGTACCTGCCCACAATCATGAGCTCCTTCTCAGATGCCCGAGGCCGGAGATGGTTCCAGAGGTCCATGGTGAAGATGGTGCTGGCACTGTTAAAGATGGAGGTGAGGGAAGACGTGAGCGCTGCCACCATCACAGCCATCATGAGCCCGCGGAGCCCTGGGGGCAGAAGGGAGCTCTATGGGCCTTGGGTTTTTTTCTGCCTTCACTGTTGACCCCATTGCCCAGGTCTGCGGCCAACCGGTCCTGAGAGGTTCAATGCTGAGAAGGCAGAACTCAGGGCTGGGAGCCGAGAGGAGGGACACAGAGGTGGGTGGGGCACAGCCCCCTGCGTAGCCAGGGCCTGAGCTTCAACTGAGGGCCCTCGCATCTTGTCCCCCACCTCGGATCAGAGCCCAGCCAGGGTCCTCTTTTCTCGGGGGGACTCAGCTGAAGGGTGATAGATCATTACCTGTAGGCAGGAGTTCCAGCACAAGTTTGGGATACGCGATATCAGAGCAGCCGGCGGGGTTGCTACAGACCTTCCGGCAGATTTCTGGGTCTGCACAAGCCACTTCGTCTGTGGAGGAAACAAGCCCAGAGATGGCTGGATGAGCCCCAGGCCCGGCCAAAACACAGCCCGGCACTGGTCAGCACCAGGAGACAGGGTTACTGCGTATAAGTGTAGAGCTCAGTGAAATAAAAAGGACCCTGGACTTGATTAAGTGGTAAAGAATCTGCCTGCTTCCCAGTGGTAAAGAATCTGCCTGCCAGTGCAAGAGACACAGGATCGATCCCTAGGTCAGGAAGATCCCCTGGAGGAGGAAATGGCAACCCACTCCAGTATTTTTGACTGGGAAACCCCATGAACAGAGGAGCCTGGGGGGCTACAGTCCATGGGGTCGCAATAAGTCGGACATGATTTAGCAACTAAACAACAGACTTGATACACCATGGCCTACTCACTCAACCATCCTGGACCTCAGTTGCTGTATCTGTGAAATGGGACAGTAACGGAACTTTACTTCATAAGATTCTAGTGAGGACTGAGACGGTACACGTTAACACACTCAGCACAGAGTCCAAGGGAAGTGCTGAGCTCATTTCAACTACTTTTATTGTAACCTCAATAAAGCTGACACCTCACGGCCAGTCTCGGCACAGTGTTCTACATCAGGTTCCTTAACTCCCTAAAAAGGACACAAGCAATTCACCTCTTTACCTAAGTTTATTGGAAGTGCAAAGGAGAATGCCATCATTTGACACTTGGCAAGTATTTTAAAAATTCCTCTTTTCCCCATCTCCTTCCCAATAGCACATATAGTTCAACAGCTGTTCTTCATTTTAGACTCATAAAAACTCCACCCACTCGGAAGTTTTCTCACCTCCTCTTTCTCCATTTCTGTATCAATTCTTTCCTCTCCCAAGCAGCATTCTGATTTTCTAATGTAAACCCATCCAGAATTCCTGGCACCTCAAGTTCTTCATCTCTACCTGTTATCATGATGAACACATCCAAAGCATACAAGCATAGACCTCTTGCTTACAAGATAGAAAGAGATTAAAATTATACTAATGTGTAGTACTGATAGGGACAAAGGGACAAAGTAGACGATTTAAATAGTTAATCCCACTAGGGGATTGTATGTAAAAAAATATATATACAGGGGAACCTTGTAAGTTAATGATTAGTCAAGGGAGCAGGTTTGCTCAACCACACAACCAAGCAGGCTGGCTTAGCAACAAAACCACGCAACAGAAGCACGGGACCTGCCCCTAAACAATGAAACAATGGTGACACGAGGCCCACAGCCTGCCCAGTGAGCTCAGCAAGTTACTGATTCCTAAGACATGCTCTCTGCACACATGAAAAGCAATAATGTGTGGACCTAGCTTGACCCTGTAGGGACGAGAAAAGTCCCCTGCGCAACCTGGAGAAGAAGCTGATGTTGGAAGCAAGAAAGACAGGCAAGAAAGTCTATTGAAGAAAGACAAAGAAGTTCCTCTCGTACCCCCTACTTTTCCTTTGATTATGAAACTGTAGCCCAGTAAGTTCTCAGGGCATGGCACCCCCTCGCCCACCTGCTTATAAGACTTACAACTGTTCTATTCTAAGAAATCACTTCTTATCCTTCACTTTGGTTCGCACAGAATTCTTTCTGTGCTGAGACAAAAAGGACTGTGGTACCGGGAGCTCTTTGGAGCCCCCCTGAAAGGCCACTAAACAATTTCAGTGCAGACTATCTGTTCAATACACTTTTGCTGGGAAGAGGCTCGCTATCTCATTATTAGTGTTACCCTCAGAGAGGGGAAGGGACCTAATTATAATCACCCAGCAAGGTCATGATGGAGACAGGTCTTGCAACTCCCAATCCAAAGTTTCAGAGAAGGCCCAGAGTATAGGTTGTTTCAGTGGTCTGGCACATGTTTGAATGCGAGCTTTCTTGTTACTTTCTGTCTTCCTCAGCTCCTCATATCTGAGCTGAGCTATGCTCCTCACCACCGTCTCCATGCCAAAACATCACCACTCACCCCTGCTGGACCACTTACAAATCCTATCTCTTTTGCCAGCTGAATCTATTAATAGGGGTAACTCCCATACACAACTCCCAGACCCTCCTTCTGTGTTTCTTCCTCCTTCTGATGGGTGACACTGCCTTCCAGCCCACCTCCAATGGCAAGTGACCACTACCCCCAAGACTCAGTTTAGGGATAGGCTTGGAGCCCATCGCTGCCCACGCCCATCTCCTCCCAGGTTCTGATGCAATACCAATTTCATGATGAACGTGTAATTGAGGCCTCAAATTCACAAGTGGCCTCGAACACAGTTGCTTGACAGGGTTACAGCAGGCAGGTAGCCTGCTGTATGAGCCAGGATTGAGCAGAGAAATGGGGGCAGGAGCCAGGTGGCAGGAAATCTTGTAAACATCTTGTAAATGTCTTGTAAACAGTGAGGCAGATGAAGGAAAGCAGGAAACTCCATACTGACAGGAAATGACATATTGTAGGTGATAAGGGTTCAGGTAACAAAGAAAGCTGGGGAAAGGCGGGAATCTCCTGCCTCCAAAGGCAACCTTTTGCTTAGTATGTTCCTATTACAATAAAATTGGCCTTACAGATAAGAAGCACCCACCATGCACTGATGCCATGACACTTCTGATTTCAGCTAAATAGGGCCGAAAATCCCTCCTCCCCTTGGGAAAGTGGAACTGGGGTTAAAATCAGGGAATACAAACTCCAAACTCCTCTTTCCTCAGGGAATAGTCTACCCCTTCATTTGTATGAAGACCCTCGACACCGATGATAAAGAATCCCAGGGTGATGGCTCCTCATCTGTCTGCCCACTGTCCCTGTTGCTTAAATAAACTCTCACTTTATCTTCCCAACCTCGCTGCTTTGTCTCTGAAATCTTTGGGGACAAAGAAAGAACCTTAAATTCACTGGCAGCAATGTTATCTCCAGATGAGGTTATATGCCTGGTCATTATAATTTTATCTGGGTTAAAACTATTAGTTTAATAAATATGAACATTTAAAGCACATCACAACTTTAAAACCTAGTACTGTTGGTTCTTTTCTTTAGTTAAAATTTTTTATTGAAGTATGGTTCTATAATAGAGAAGCTTACAATGTTTCAGGTGTACAGCAAGTGATTCAGTTATATTTGTGTGTATATATATATATATATATACACACACACATATATTCTTTTTGAGATTCTTTCCTTTGTTGATTATTAGAAAATATTGACTATCGTTCCTTGTAGGGCCTTGGTGTTTATCTGTAGTAGTGTGTATCTATAATCCCAAATCCCTAATTTATCCCTCCCTGCCCTCTAATATTTTTTATTGTTCTTTTTACCACGCTGCACAGCTTGCAAGGCTTTAGTGCCCCGACCAGGGACAGAACCCGGGTCCCCTGCAGTGGAAGCACAGAGTCCTAATCACTGGATTGCCAGGGAGATCCCAATTCTTCATTTGCTTTTTTAAGGTAGAATGCTGCTGCTGCTGCTAAGTCGCTTCAGTCGTGTCCGACTCTGTGCGACCCCATAGACGGCAGCCCACCAGGCTCCCGCCGTCCCTGGGATTCTCCAGGCAAGAACACTGGAGTGGGTTGCCATTCCCTTCTCCAATGCATGAAAGTGAAAAGTGAAAGTGAAGTTGCTCAGTCGTGCCCGACTCTTCGTGACCCCATGGACTGCAGCCCACCAGGCTCCTCCATCCATGAGATTTTCTAGGCAAGAGTACTGGAGTGGGGTGCCAGGGAGAATAAGACCTAAGAAATGGAAATCACCCCAGATCACTTCATCCATGAGGAAGCCCAAGAACTAACTGGTCTTTGTAAAATTTCTCCACTCACAGCTATGTCTTCTCAAAGCCGGGACCCTTCCGTCCACTTACATCCATGAGGGAGAAAGGGTACTGTGTCCACAATTAATAATACTAATAACAGGGGACTTCCCTGGTGGTCCAGTGGCTAAGACTCCATGCTCACAAAACAGGAGGCCCAGGTTCAATCCCTGGTTGCAGAACTAGATCCCACAGCCCACAGCTAAGAGCTGGCATGTTGCAACAAAGATCAAAGATGCCATAATTAAGACCCAGCACAGCCAAATAAATAAATAAATATATTTTACAATAATAATAATAACAATTGCTATGAAACAAAAGTAGATGCCTCCAGAATTCTGATTCAGTTTGGACAAAATTCAGATAGCAGACCAAAAATGATATTTGACAGGAAGTATTGAGAAGGAACAATCTTTTTGAGAAAAATGCTTTTGAGAAGTCAAAGTTCTTGGCTTGTTTATGATTTGTCTGAGGAAGCTTTGGAGAAGGTTAGAAAATAGTTACATTCCTGTGGCCAGAAGGCTGTAGGGAGCCTTCCAGGTGGGCCAAAGATCTTGTTTACATTCACATGTTATGAGTTCAAACTCTCACTGTCCAAAAGCTCCTGTCTTCAAGGGACACCAAGAAGGAGCAAGACTCCCCCTGAAATAATTCATTTAACAACCAAGTTTTTGTTTAACCCTCTAGGAATGCAAGCTTCAACCATGAAACATGTGACACAAAGTTTATAATGCAAGTTTAGGGCAGAAGATTATGTTTGTTCATTCGGGCTGAAAAATATGTTCGTCACAAGGTAACTATCTGGCTCAGCTTAAGTTATAAATGAGATCGACAGCCTTGTGATCGTTAACCCACCATTCACTAATATCTACTCACGTGTCTTAGGTGAATTAATCAACCATTTCATACACTGAGTGGATTCCCTTCTCAGATCCTATGATGCTTGAAATAAAGGATGGCTCTAGCAGAGTCCAATCCAAACACAGCACCAAAACTCCCTCTTCCAACTGTGACACAGATGCTGCAAATTAACACTCTACACATACCTTCTCATGTAATTTTCATAACTCTGTGGGGAAGACATTGCTATTATACCAATTTTTAAAATATTTATTTATTTATTTGACTGTCCCAGGTCTTAATTGTGGCACGTGGCATCTTCATTGTGCCAATGGGGTTGTGGTGCATGGACTCTAATTGTGGTAGGGGGGCTCAGTTGCTCCATGGCATGTGGGATCTTAGTCCCCCGACCATGGATCGAACCTGCATTGCAAGGCAGATTCTTAACCACTGCACCACCAGGGAAGCCCCTATTACACCTATTTGAAAGATAAGCAAACTAAGACCCACAGAGGGCTAAATAACATCCCCNTGCCCACTGTCCCTGTTGCTTAAATAAACTCTCACTTTATCTTCCCAACCTCGCTGCTTTGTCTCTGAAATCTTTGGGGACAAAGAAAGAACCTTAAATTCACTGGCAGCAATGTTATCTCCAGATGAGGTTATATGCCTGGTCATTATAATTTTATCTGGGTTAAAACTATTAGTTTAATAAATATGAACATTTAAAGCACATCACAACTTTAAAACCTAGTACTGTTGGTTCTTTTCTTTAGTTAAAATTTTTTATTGAAGTATGGTTCTATAATAGAGAAGCTTACAATGTTTCAGGTGTACAGCAAGTGATTCAGTTATATTTGTGTGTATATATATATATATATATACACACACACATATATTCTTTTTGAGATTCTTTCCTTTGTTGATTATTAGAAAATATTGACTATCGTTCCTTGTAGGGCCTTGGTGTTTATCTGTAGTAGTGTGTATCTATAATCCCAAATCCCTAATTTATCCCTCCCTGCCCTCTAATATTTTTTATTGTTCTTTTTACCACGCTGCACAGCTTGCAAGGCTTTAGTGCCCCGACCAGGGACAGAACCCGGGTCCCCTGCAGTGGAAGCACAGAGTCCTAATCACTGGATTGCCAGGGAGATCCCAATTCTTCATTTGCTTTTTTAAGGTAGAATGCTGCTGCTGCTGCTAAGTCGCTTCAGTCGTGTCCGACTCTGTGCGACCCCATAGACGGCAGCCCACCAGGCTCCCGCCGTCCCTGGGATTCTCCAGGCAAGAACACTGGAGTGGGTTGCCATTCCCTTCTCCAATGCATGAAAGTGAAAAGTGAAAGTGAAGTTGCTCAGTCGTGCCCGACTCTTCGTGACCCCATGGACTGCAGCCCACCAGGCTCCTCCATCCATGAGATTTTCTAGGCAAGAGTACTGGAGTGGGGTGCCAGGGAGAATAAGACCTAAGAAATGGAAATCACCCCAGATCACTTCATCCATGAGGAAGCCCAAGAACTAACTGGTCTTTGTAAAATTTCTCCACTCACAGCTATGTCTTCTCAAAGCCGGGACCCTTCCGTCCACTTACATCCATGAGGGAGAAAGGGTACTGTGTCCACAATTAATAATACTAATAACAGGGGACTTCCCTGGTGGTCCAGTGGCTAAGACTCCATGCTCACAAAACAGGAGGCCCAGGTTCAATCCCTGGTTGCAGAACTAGATCCCACAGCCCACAGCTAAGAGCTGGCATGTTGCAACAAAGATCAAAGATGCCATAATTAAGACCCAGCACAGCCAAATAAATAAATAAATATATTTTACAATAATAATAATAACAATTGCTATGAAACAAAAGTAGATGCCTCCAGAATTCTGATTCAGTTTGGACAAAATTCAGATAGCAGACCAAAAATGATATTTGACAGGAAGTATTGAGAAGGAACAATCTTTTTGAGAAAAATGCTTTTGAGAAGTCAAAGTTCTTGGCTTGTTTATGATTTGTCTGAGGAAGCTTTGGAGAAGGTTAGAAAATAGTTACATTCCTGTGGCCAGAAGGCTGTAGGGAGCCTTCCAGGTGGGCCAAAGATCTTGTTTACATTCACATGTTATGAGTTCAAACTCTCACTGTCCAAAAGCTCCTGTCTTCAAGGGACACCAAGAAGGAGCAAGACTCCCCCTGAAATAATTCATTTAACAACCAAGTTTTTGTTTAACCCTCTAGGAATGCAAGCTTCAACCATGAAACATGTGACACAAAGTTTATAATGCAAGTTTAGGGCAGAAGATTATGTTTGTTCATTCGGGCTGAAAAATATGTTCGTCACAAGGTAACTATCTGGCTCAGCTTAAGTTATAAATGAGATCGACAGCCTTGTGATCGTTAACCCACCATTCACTAATATCTACTCACGTGTCTTAGGTGAATTAATCAACCATTTCATACACTGAGTGGATTCCCTTCTCAGATCCTATGATGCTTGAAATAAAGGATGGCTCTAGCAGAGTCCAATCCAAACACAGCACCAAAACTCCCTCTTCCAACTGTGACACAGATGCTGCAAATTAACACTCTACACATACCTTCTCATGTAATTTTCATAACTCTGTGGGGAAGACATTGCTATTATACCAATTTTTAAAATATTTATTTATTTATTTGACTGTCCCAGGTCTTAATTGTGGCACGTGGCATCTTCATTGTGCCAATGGGGTTGTGGTGCATGGACTCTAATTGTGGTAGGGGGGCTCAGTTGCTCCATGGCATGTGGGATCTTAGTTCCCCGACCATGGATCGAACCTGCATTGCAAGGCAGATTCTTAACCACTGCACCACCAGGGAAGCCCCTATTACACCTATTTGAAAGATAAGCAAACTAAGACCCACAGAGGGCTAAATAACATCCCCAAATCATAAAGCTAGGATCATGGCTAGGACTCAAAACCTTAATTTATTCCAAAGCTTAGGTGGAGATGATTGGCTTTGTAAACAGGTACATTTCTAGACTCTTATGTTTCATTGTTTTGAGGGTCATTTTGCTTCTTTCTTGGTTTCTACCAGTGTTCCTTAATGAGTGGGTATTATTTTTCGGATAGACTAAGTGGAAGAGGATGTTGTCCAGGCTCAAGAGAGCCCAGGATCAGAGCATCCTTTGAGGCAGTGCCGGACCCATCTGAAGATTCAGTAAGGAGCTGCTGGAGCTGAGATGGAGAGAAGAGTGGAAATGAGTAGGAACGTTGGCTTGGCCTGGCCCCTGGCCCTTTAGACCAGGGATTCTCCACCTTCTGTTGGGCCCCATCCCCAAAGACCTGGGTTTGATAGATCTTGGATGGGTCTGAAAAGTTTGCCTTTCTAGCAAGTTCCAAGGCAATTCTGATGCTGCTAGACTGGGGACTATACTTTGAGAAGCTCTGATCAAGACCTTCAAGTCCACCGTGCCCAGCTCACCATCTCCACCCTGCCTCACTCTCTCCAATTCATTTCTCACTTATTGCTGGTCCCATAGGCTGCAGTGTTTTGATATCTGTTCTCTTTTACTCTTTCATGAGAACCAGACTCATCTGAGATGGTACAGCTCCCTAGGGTCATGGACTGTGGCATCATGTTTCACTAATAATCATCACTGATTGGCTGACTGCTGTGAGTGAGCATCAGGGTCTCGTTATGGATCTTCCAGATATAGATCCAAAGCTTAAGATGCGATTTCCTGAGAGAGACAGTAGCGTGATTAAGAGTCAGGTTTTGGAAGCAGATGCACCTGTCTGCAGGTACAGGTATACAGATCACCAGTTCCTGACATCACAATGACTCCCAATAACATTTTCCACTCCTAGGCCTTCTTAATCCCCATGCTGAAAGCCTCATTCCTCTACCAAGTTTTTTTATAGATAAGGCAAATACTTTAGAGGTTTGATGCCCCAGTTTTGTTAAGAAAAGTACCCTGCCAAGGGTTCTATGCTTCCCTTGTGGCATATTAAAAGGCAGTGATATTACTTTGCCAACAGAGGTCCAACTAGTCAGAGCTATGGTTTTCCCAGTAGTCACGGATGAATGTGAGAGTTGGACTATAAAGAAAGCTGAGGGCCAAAGAATTGATGCTTTTGAACTGTGGTGTTGGAGAAGACTCTTGAGAGTCCCTTGGACTGCAAGGAGATCCAACCAGTCAATCCTAAAGGAAATCAGTTCTGAATATTCACTGGAAGGATTGATGCTGAAGCTGAAATTCCAATACTTTGGCCACCTGATGGGAAGAAACAACTCATTGGAAAAGACCCTGATGCTGGGAAAGACTGAAGACAGGAGGAGAAGACTGAAGGCAAGACAGAGGATGAGATGGCTGGATGGTATCACCAACTCAATGGACATGAGTTTGAGCAAGCTCCGGGAGTTGGTGATGGACAGGAAGGCCTGGTGTGCTGCAGTCCATGGGGTCGAAAAGAGTCATACACGACCGAGCGACTGAACTGAACTGAACTGAAGGGTTCCACTGGGCTGAAGTTGCCAAACCGCTAAAGTGTGAGGGGTGCCCTCACGTGAGATTTCAGGGAGCTGACATCGGGGACAAGATCTAGCCTGCTTTGTGGTTTTAAAATATATATGTTTGGTCGAGGGACTTCCCGAGTGCCCCAGTGGCTGTGACCCCACACCCCCAATGCAGGGGACCTGGGCTCAATCCCTGGTAAGGGATCTAGATCCTACATGCCACAACCAAGCGTTCACGTGCCTCAGCAAAGATCAAAGCTCTCAAGTGCTTACAGCTAAGGCCTGGTGCAGTCAACTAAATAACTAAAACACATAGTTGAGGCAAAGCCCTGGATAGGTCTCCACTCTGTTTGGCCTGGGACATCCATAGCACATGCCCATTGAACCAACATTGGGAAACAGCACAGAGTCAGTAGATGCTGGAATGGAGATGCCACAGTGGAATCACAAGGAAGGGACACCAGTCACACTCTCATGGGGCAGTTGGGAATATGTTTAGAACACTTTACTGGGTCTGTGACTCACAGACAATCTCTCCTCCTAGCTGTCTTCTTACCTGGAAAGAGGACACGGCTGACCATACCCGGGAACACCATGATGAAAAGGGGTAGCACCTTCAGGTATGCTGCCATCAGAGAGCCTCCTTTGGCGTGGGACAAGTTCTTGGCAGCCAGAGTCCGCTGAACAATCACCTGGAAAACAGTGGGGTGGTTGGAAGTCGAGATGACTTTCTCTTAAAGCAAGTTAGATGTACGTGGCTTCTTGGTAGGCATAGTAGACTCAGGAGCCTAGTGGATCTCGCTCCTCCAAAGAAGCATCCCTTTTATTTGCAATCCCTGTGGCCCAGCGGTCCAGCTGCAGGAGCTATACCAAGGCAAGGAAAGCAAGGACTAGAAGGAGAATAGAAGAGAAAGAGAGGTTCTGAGATATTGCCACCAACAGGACCGGTGTATCTGGGCTTATAGTTACTGCATACTGGTACACCTGGGTCTTAGCCTGACCCCCTTCTCTCTGATGGGAGGCACAAGGTAGGTCTTATCAAGATTTATCCCTTCAGAACAGATTGGTAGTTGCCAGAGACAAAGGGTGGGGGTGGGCAAAATGGGTGAAGGGGGTCAAAAAGCACAAATTTTGGTGATAAATTAAGTCCTAGGGATGNCCCCCTTCTCTCTGATGGGAGGCACAAGGTAGGTCTTATCAAGATTTATCCCTTCAGAACAGATTGGTAGTTGCCAGAGACAAAGGGTGGGGGTGGGCAAAATGGGTGAAGGGGGTCAAAAAGCACAAATTTTGGTGATAAATTAAGTCCTAGGGATGTAATGTACTGCATGGTGACTATAGTCAATACTGGGTCGCCTATCTTTAAGTTACTAAGAGATGATCTTAAAAGTTCTCATCACACTAAAAAAGGTCTCATCACAAGAGAAATGTTGTAACTATGTATGGTGATGAAAAATAACTACACTTATTTTGGTGATGATTTTGCAATATACCCAAATTTTGAATAGCAATAAAAGATTTATCCACTCAAAGGGAATGACATGCTGNAGAGTCGGACACGACAGAGCAACTGAACACAATCGCTTGAAAGTGCCAAAAGGGGCATTCAAGCTTCAATCCTTGTCAGTCCATCTGGAAGCAGATAGGGGAGTTTATAGCTTTGGAAAACCTAGCCCTTGTGATGGCAGGTTCAAAGCTGTGACTGAAAAGAACATTGACTTTTATTCCCATGAAGTGGAGCCTCCAGAGGGGAATTTAAGAGGCAGCTGAGTAAGTTTTAAGAGAGTTGTGCTGCTCAAAACCCCACAAGCCCTGTGAAGAGTGTGTGGCCCTGTATGACAACCCCCAGACCCAAGTAATGGAGCAGAGCTCACAGAAATGTTATGAAAATGAATGAGCTAATACGTAGGAAATGCTTCAATCAATTACTGGTAAATGGCACAGTTATCAGTAAATGTTTAAGTGTCATTACTGATTGTGATTTGCCCTTCTGTCCCTGCACAGAAAGGTCTAAAATACGCTCTTAATCAGTGCACCATGCATGCCACTTTGCTTTTCTTCTGCTCTAAAGTGAGCTACATACAGGGTTGACAAAAAATGTGCCTCTCCTAGGGCAGCACCAACACAATGAACTAACACATAACACAGCCTTTGGGTGCCCAGAATCCAGCTCAGCAGCAACAAGACCGAGAGCCGTGGGGTCCAAAGATGGCTTGGTTTTCTGGGCCCTCTTGCCCTCCCTGGCATCCAGAAGATGATCGTGTCATCGAGGATTAAGTCTCCAGGCTCTTGAACAATACAAGGTGGGTCGAAGGTGGGATTCAAGGGATATACACTGAAATCCCAGCTAGTGAGGGAGTGAGACATCTCAAGGAAATATTCATATTGATTAATAAATATAAGCTGGTGACCCGTGTCAAGAGCAGTAGCATAAAACCATAGCAAAAATGTAAATGATTTTAACAGTTTATTAAATCCCCTCCCCAACAGAAAGAACTATGAGCAAATTCCCAGTGCTTCTCTCTTTTGCAATTATTAGTAATCCCACTAATGAGAAAACAGAGGCTGAAGATATTAAACAAAGTTATGCCACCTGAACTTGAGCCCAAGCCTGTTAAGGTTTAGAAAGCCCAGGCTCTTAGCCTGCGTCTGAACTGTCTCCCACCCAGTTCAGATGGGCTGAATATTGGCTGAACTCTCCAGCCCAATATTTGCTAAGGAGAAGATCAGGGAAGAGGGCAAGAGGGGAGAGTGATTTTCTAAAGGGGCAATATTGCACCCATCTCTGCCTTGGGTTTTGGCTCTTCACTCAGAGGAGTTCTCACCCATGGGGTGGCCGAGGTTCACTCTCCGCAGTGCCTCCTGCATCAATTCAGTGGCCCAACTCCATGATCATTATTTTAGTTAAAGTCTCATCAGCTCTGAATATGAAATAGAGCTTTCAAAATGGCACGCAGATCGCTGATCTTTAATGTAATGGAAAAACTGATTTCAACAGATGACATATTCACGGGCTTGAAATCTGAGAAAGTATAAACAGGTGTGCAGTGGAATGGCTCCCGTCCTTCCTGGCACACCTACCCCAGGAAGTAATCGCCCTCAGTTCTAGGTAATCCATCTGGAGTTTCCTTCAGCACATTCACGTGTGCGCCCCTGCTCTTTCAGTCATTCAGGCGTGCCTGGCTCTTTGCGACCCCATGGACCGTAGTCCGCCAGGCTCCTCTGTCCATGGGGTTCTCCAGGCACGGATACTGGAGTGGGTTGCCGTGCCCTCCTCCAGGGGATCTTCCAACTCAGGGAACGAACCTGAGTCTCTCATGTCTCCTGCATTGGCAGGTGGGTTCTTTACCACTAGCACCACCTGGGAAGCTCTTCAGCACATACAAGCAAATGCAAATATGGACTCTTTCCCGACCCCACCTTTTAACACAAAAGGCTTATTTTACCCACAGCAGTGTCTTTTGCCTTCCTCATTTCTTTTTTTTACACCAGTTATATATTTGCTTTAAGGGATTGGCTTTGGTGGGTCCCTCTGCCCCAATCACCAGAACCCACTTGCTCTCCTCCTTTGCCCAGAGGTCACTTCTCAACCATGATTCCCCTGACCACCCTATTTTAAATGTCACTCTCACACCTCTCAACCTCCCCCTTTTTTAAAAAATGACAGTTATCACCTTGTAATTTTCCATTTATTTGTTTACTGCCTTCTACTTCTGTCAGAAGAAAGTGAGTTCTACAAGAACCGAGTGTCCTTGTTTACCTGTGATTCCCAAGCAGCTGGTACAGAGAGGACACCCAGTATTTGTGGAGCAAATAATACCAATGTCAGCTAAAACCTCCATTTAAAAGATATCACCGCTTTTGCTTACTGAGTCTTTCCAGACATTCAGCAGGATGTATCAGGTTTTCCCTTTGCAAAAAGCAGCAGCTTCAGATTTGCCATATGAGCAAGAATAAGAAGATAAGGTGTAGAGTAGTAGAGAAATCAGAGAACAGATAGGGGAAGGACAAAAACCCAGCTTCTAGACACCCCAAGGAAGCATTCCGGGGGCTCAGCCTGCTGCCCCGTACCTGATCTGTACACCAATACCAGAGAGACGGGATGGACATTCCAAATAGGATCCCAGGCCACGGGAGATCAGACGTCACTGGGTCTCGGAAAATATGGAAGGCATCTTCCCGGGGCAACCCGCAGCTGCTGTTCTCGCTCCGGTTGCTAGCCATGGCCAAGAAATATTTCTCCTCCAAGCCTTCCAACCCACCAACTGCAGCGAAACCTAGAATTCAGAGGAAGCCCAAATTTGCCAGGAACTCAGATTGATCCACAGCAGCTCATGAGGAGATGGTTGGAGATTGGTGAAATCCTACTTAGGACCACAGGAAAGTTAATTGACTTAGAGGTTCTTAGCCTTCTATTTTTAAAAAACATTTTTTTAATGCCTTTGGTAGTGACTATGGATTGCTTCTTAGAATAATATTTCTAAATATATAATACAAAATTGTCGTTTAGTTGCTAAGTCGTGTCTGACTTGCAACCCTGTGGACTATAGTCTGCCAGTCTCCTCTGTCCATGGGATTTCCCAGACGAGAATGTTGAAGTAGGTTGCCATTTCCTCTTAACACAAAATACATCAATTATAAAGGAAACCAAATACACTGACGGCACTCATCAAACCATGAGAACTAAGACATAGTAATTTATTTATTTGCATCATTAAATACAAAGACTCCACAGTGGGTCAAATAACAATCTAGTTTTAAAGTAACCATGGACACAAACAGTGTTTCAATACATCAGCAGCAATTATAAAAACATTTGGATAAAAACATCAGGGTTATATTTTGGTTTCAAAGTCACAGATATTGCTAATATTCCTGTGGTGAGCTGCCTACACTAATAACTGAAAGATGCTAAATGTCACTGAGAGATTTGTGAAAACAGAGATGGATTTCTTTCCCATCCAAGGTTCACAAAGCCTGTCAATTCTGTCCATGGACCCCAAGTTAAGAAACTCTGCCTTAAGGAAACATACTTTCACCTCTAAACTTCTTCTCAGCTATCCCAATTTATGGTATTTCAAGAGTGGTCCAAGTAAACCTACAGCCTTGAGAAAGTCATTTCTCCATCTGAGATTCAGTTTTTCATCTGCGAGTGGGAATAATATAGTGCCAACCCCACAGCACTGGAGCAAGGACTAAGGGAGACACAGCACATAAAATGCACAGCATCTGGTACAAGCATGAGTTGTCCTTAACAAATAATAAAGCACTGTGCTATTGCTACGTCACTTCAGTCGTGTCCGGCTCTGTGTGACCCCATAGATGGCACCCACCAGGCTCCCTTGTCCTTGGGATTCTCCAGGCAAGAACACTGGAGTGGGTTGCTATTTCCTTCTCCAATGCATGAAAGCGAAAGGTGAAAGTGAAGTCGTTCAGTCATGTCCGACTTAGCGACCCCATGGACTGCAGCCCACCAGGCTCCTCCATCCATGGGATTTTCCAGGCAAGAGTACTGGAGTGGGATGCTATTGCCTTCTCTGTAAAGCATGGTAGTCTGCAGATAATTTGCTTTGTTATATTAATCGAAAGGCTTCAAGGTTATCCCCCAAATAACACTGCTCTCAGTGGATTATGTTCTGGAAGATTGTGTTTGTCTTTTTTGTTTCATTTTTATTCTTGGGTATTTTTTGTTTGTTTGTTTCTTGGTATGGAAGAGAAGGGGCTGGTGTTACCATTTGGGTAAGAATGATATGTAACCTGCAGCCTGGCTTATTTTTGTGGAAGAGTGTGGTAAACAGTGGCTACTGGGGGGAAAGTATTTTTGATGATAAATTTTTGTCATGCTTTTTTCCCTGAAAAATTATTTTGTGGTAGTGGGAGGGAAGGATAATTATTTGTGGTCCAATTACCAGTAATTGGACCTTGAATATATATCATTCAAGTCAAGAGAAAGCTAGACAGACTATATTAATATTAGACAAATTAGACTCCAGAACAAAGAATACAGCCGAGGATAAACAGGAACACCACCTAATGATAAGGAGGTCAGTTCACCAAGAGCTCATAACAATCCGAAAAAGAGAAAGAAGTCAACAATTATAGTCGGAGACCTCAATACCCTCTTTTTAGTGGTTGATGGAAAAATAAGACAAAAATATTTATACAGATGAAGATTTATACAACACTATCAACCAAGTTGACCCAACTGAAATTTATAAAGCACTACACCCAACAATAGCAGAATACATATACTTCTCAAGTACTCTTGGAAGGTTCATCAAAATAGGCAATGTTTCTGGCCATAAAACAAACCTCAATAAATTAATAAGAAATAACATCATACAAAATATATTCTATTATTGTAGTGAAATTAAACAAAAAATTAATAACAGAAATATATCAGAAAAATCTCGAATATTTGAAAATAAGTTGTCCCATTTGCTGATAATATGATATTATATATAAAAAATCCTAAAGATTCCACCAAAAACAGTTAAAACTAATAAATGAATGAATCTAGTAAAACCGCTGAATACAGAATCAATGTGCAATAATCAATTGTGTTTCTATACACTATTCAGGTTTCCCTGATGGCTTAGACAGTAAAAAATATGCCTGCAATGCAGGAGACCTGGATTTGATCCCTGGGTTGGGAAGATCCCCTGGAGAAGGGCATGGCCAACCACTCCAGTGTTCTTGCCTGGAGAACCCCCATGGAAGGGAGGACCCTGGTGGGCTACAGTCCATGGGGCTGCAAAAAGTTGGACACAACTAAGCAACTAAACACATAAGCAAATACTATTGGAAAGAGATATTCAGAAAATAGTACCAATACATGTTACTACATATGAAATAAACAACATGGATTTACTGTATAGCACAGGGCACTATATTAAAGAACATAATCTATAATGCAAAATAATCTGAATATATATACACATATATATTTACACCTCAAACTAACACAATACTGTAAATTGACTATATTTCAATGAAAAGAAAATAATATCGTTTCTAATTGCATCTAAAAGAATAAAATAGGAACCAGTTTAATCAAGGAGGTGAAAAGATCTGTACACTGAAAACAATAAATAAGAGTGATAGACACAAATAAGTGGACAGATATTCCATGTGAAATGGACTGGAAGATCAAGATTGTTAAAACGTCCATACTACTCAATGCGATCCACAGATGCAATGAAATCCCTGTCTAAATTTCAATGGCATTTTTCACAGAAATAGAAGAAAGAAAGAAAGAAAGAAAAATCCTAGCATTTACATGGAACCACCAAAGATCCTGAATAGCCAAAGCAACCTTGAGAAAGATCAAAGCTAGAAGTATCACATTTCCTGATGTCAAACCATATTACAAAGCTATAGTAATCAAAACAATATGATATTAGGAAAAAGCAGTCTTGTAGACCCATGGAACAGAATTCAGAGCACAAAAACAGGATTTTCCTGGTGACCTGGTGGTAAAGAATTCACCTGCCAATGCAGAAGACATGAGTTAGATTCCTGGTCTGGAAAGAGTCCACATGCCACAGAGCAACTAAGCCTTTTCATCACAACTATCGAGGCTGTGCTCTAGTGCCCAGGAACCACAACTACTGAGCCCTCACACCACACCTGTTGAAGCCTGTGCACCCTAGGGCCCATGCTCAACAACAAGAGAAATCACTGCAGCGAGAAGCCAGCACACCACAACTAGAAAGGAGCCCCCCTCGCTGAAACTACAGAAAAGCCCACACAGCAATGAAGACCCAGCACAACCAATAAATTAAAAAAAAAATGTTTTAAAGGCACAGAAATAAAACCATGATAAACAAGGGGGCTGGAATTGACATATACACATTACTATATATTAGATAACTAAAAAGAACCTACTGCATAGCACAGGCAACTTTCCTAAAAACTCTGTAATAATTTATGTGGGAAAAGAGTCTTAAAAAGAGTGGATATATATATATATATATGTATATATATATATATGATGGATTGATTTTGCTGTACAGCAGAAACTCACACAGCATGGTAAATCAACTATATTCCAATAAAGATTAATTCTAAAAAATAAAATAAGCTTTATGATTTAAAAAAAAGGAAAGAAAATCATGCAGATATTGTCAGTCAATTTTCCACATTTAAAAACCTGCAGATACCTTAGGAGAAAATCTGCTAGATATAGCAGAATGAGGAAGGTTGCTGAAGGTGGATGGGTAATCTCTCTCATGACTGATCATAATGAATTAAGTAGTGGAACTTCCTCATTGAGAGACCATATTTAGGAAGAAAGATCAGGAAGCTGGCTAAATAGCAAACCGTGTGAAGGTCTATCTTTTGGCTTTTTTGCCTCCAAAACCCGAGAGTGTCATGCGTCACTGATGTGGCACTGGGAGGTTCAAAATGTTATGATAGCAACCACACTCAACATTTATCTAGTGAGGCTGAACATGGGTCTTTATATATTTATTACTCATTTGTTTTCTCCTTTATATAAACCAGTGAAGTTTTTCTTCTTTGTAAGGGTCCAGAACATTCCCTGTTATAGTTTATAAGAAGCAAGTCTTATTGCTGTTTTTTATTTTTGTGTGTGTGTGTGTGTGTGTGTGAAACTAATTTATTATTCCATGATTTTTAAAAAATTTTGTTTGAAAGGTAAAAGAAACGCAGACACAACATTCTGCATAACTGTGCAGAAAGACACAAAGTTAAGGTAAAAATTCTTGCCTACACTCTGACTCCTGCTCCTAGACTCTTCCCAGTAAAGTCTTTACCACATTTTCTCCCTACTCTTATCACCAGGCAGTGTGATGGGGAAGGAAGAGAGTGAGATCTGAGGTCAGTCTGACCGGGGCTTGCATCCTGGCTTTGAATTCCAGCTTTGTGACCCCGGGAAACTTTTCTAACAGTTGGTGCCCTAATTTTCTCATCCAGCAAAGGGAATAACGGTGATGTCAATGCCATTGGGTTGCTGTAAGCATTAAATGATAGCACATCCAGACCACAAAGGTTTTAATACTTATTAATCTTTGAACTTTTGAGATAATTATAGATACACAGAAGAGTTGTATAAGTAGCACAGAGAGTTTCCATACACCCTTCTCCTAATATTACGGAAACTGAAGAATCAGCATTGGTGTATTTAGCTACAGTAGAAGCTGTTCCGATTGCACCAACTAGCTACAATAGAAGCTGTTCCAATTGCACCGCTCATGTTCTTTCACTCTTCTGGAAGTCAGTTCAGGATCCTACATTTGTTTGTTGTGTCTCTTTATTTTCCTCCTCTCTTTGTAGTTCCTCAGTCTGTCTTTATTTCTCATGCCCCTGATACTTCTGAAGAATATTGGTCACTGTAGTTTGTAAAATGTCCCTCAATCCGTCTGATGTTTATGAACGATGAAGTTGAGGGTGTATATTTCAGCAAGAATGGCACAGAGGTGATTCTGTGTCCTTCCCAGTGACCATATGGGGAGCTACATATAAGTACATCTGATTATTGTGTTATCAGTTACTATATCTTGATCATTTAGTACAGTGGTGCCATGCTTCTCCACTGTAAAATGGGTGTATGTCCCCTTGTAATTAATAAATATTTGGGGTGTGATGCTTCGAGACCAAGCAAATACGCTATTTCTTCATAAACGTTCACTTGCTGACTTCAGCATTTATCATTGGCGTTTGCCTATAGCTGTTATTACTATGGTGTTCTAATGGTGTGATTCTATTTCCCTCACCCTACCTGCATTTATTAATTGGAATTTTCCTGTAAGGAAGAACAATTCCTTTAGTCCCTTTTATTTTGTTATTTACTTATTTATCCACACCAGTATAAGAAGAGCTATTAATTTTTCTTTAGGAAACAGTTAAGTTTCCATGATAAGCACAGCTCTCTTCCAGCTAAAATAACCAATGCCTCAAGCAGGAATCCCCAGCTGGGTTTGAAACTGTGAAGAAAGCAGATGTGCTTCTTGAGAGAGGTGCTGTCATCCACCCAAATGACCCTGGGACCCCACTTACTGTAGCCCATCAGGATGAGCGCTCCTATGAGCATGATCAGAGTCTGTAGAGCATCTGTGTAGATCACAGCTGCCAGGCCACCTAGACGGGAGATGAGCACAGAGGTGAGAGTCAGGTACTCTGATGGAGAGGACTTACTCTGGTGGTGGCAGAGGAAACTCTGAAATTCAAGACCTGATGGGACAGAGGTCTTCGTGTTGACTCTTTGCAGAGATGGCCACAACAGTATCCATTTTTCATGTGCCTGCCAATTTTGTCATGTAGCTTTGCTGCTCCTTTCATATTGAGGTGAAATTGATTTCTCTTCCTCTTAAATGTGGCTTGGCCAAATGGCTGACTTTGACCAATAGTTATGGTGGAGGGGGATATTACGGAGCTTCAAGCCTGGGCCTCAAGGGGCCCCTGCAGCCCCTGCTTTTGTTCTTGTGTTGTCCTAAGACTACTCTGCTTCTTTAAGAAGCCCAGTCTAGGACTTCCCTGGTGGCCCAGTGGATGAGAATCTGCCTGCCAGTGCAGAGAACACGGGTTCGATCCCTGGTCCAGGAAGATCCCACATGCTGCAGAGCAACTAAGCCCGTGTGCCATAGCTACTGAAGCCCTCTCAGCCTAGAGCCTTTGCTCCCCAACGAGAGAAGCCACCACAATGCACCAAAACTGGAGAGTCACCACAACTAGAGAAAGCCCATGTGTAACAGCGAAGACCCAGCACAGTCAGATAAATAAATATTATAAAAAAGAAAAAGCAGGTACATATCAAGGCCCTGCTCCCCACCAGCCACTCTTCTGGGATGCAAGTCTTAGGGGAAAAGATAAGCCTCAGGCTCCAAAATTGCAGCGGTTTGTGGTCCAGCTGCACACAGTGCTTGTGAATATACCTGCCCAGCATTTAGTAGGTTCTAAGGAAGAGTTCTTAAAGAAATAAATGGAAAACAGCTTTATGCAGGTATGGTGCATTTTGAAATCCTCCCTTCCATCAGACAATCTTTTTCCTTTGGACAATGGCCAAGAGAAATCATATCTTCCAGGGTAACAGACTGAGAGTTCATGAAGACAAGGTCTTAGCATACTGGAACATCAGAAGACCAGCCAGGAAAAGATAGGATGGACCACAGCCCCTGCCCACCACCTCTCCCAGCATCACCCCTTGTCCAGTCGTACCTGCAATGGTGTATAGAGCTGTGACAGCCAGCAACCCGACTATGGCCAAGTAGAGATTCACATGCAAAGACTGCTGAATGAAGATGGCGCCTGCATACATGTCAACCTAGAGAGAAGTTGACGGGTGTATGAATGAATGGACACTTTAGCACAGTTTCCCCAGGTTCAGGCCCTAGCCTTGATTCTGAGAAACACAGAAACATCATATGTTGTCCTTTCTTCACCCATCTCTTCCCAGATCAAGGGTCTCGAGTGGGAGCCCTATGGGTGATTATGTCTGAGATCCCTTCACTAGGCTAATACAAGCTCCTCAGTGGTCTTCCTGCTTCTCTTCTTGATCTGCCTACGCTCCATCCTCCACATTGCAGCCTTCTCAAATACCATCATGATCATCTCATCCTCTCCTCCTCATCAAAACTCTTCAGGGGCTCCCTGCTTGCCCCCAAGATTGTTGTTTAACTGCTAAGTTGTGTCCGACTCTTTGCAACCCCACGAACTGCAGCACACCAGGCTTCCCTGTCCTTCCCTATCTTCTGGAGTTTGCTCAAATTCACGTCCATTGAGTCAGTGATGCCATCCAACTATCTCATCCTCTGTTGCCCACTTCTCCTCCTGCCCTCAATCTTTCCCAATATCAAGGTCTTTTCCAATGAGGTGGCTCTTTGCATCAGGTGGCCAAAGTATTGACACTTCAGCTTCAGCATCAGTCCTCCCAAAGAATATTCCTTGAAGACTGACTAGTTTGATCTCCTTCTGTCCAAGGGACTCTCAAGAGCCCCTCAGATAATGTGCAAATAAGTTAGAGCTCTATGCTAGGTGCTTCCCAGTTTGCCTGCCACTTGATTTCTTTTCCTTTACTCACTTCATCTTCCCAGTCCCCCAGGCATGCTGAAACACACCCTGTTTCCCTAACAAGTCAAACGTGCTTGTTCTGCCCATCCATCTGGAATGCCAGTTCCTCTTTCTCTATATCTTCTCAGCATCTTTCTCACATGTAAGTTCTCTTGGGAAGGCTTCCCCACGTCTCTAGATTCCCACCAGGATGAGAGCAAGTGTTGTCCTTCTAAGTCTTTCTTTCACATCTGGAGTCGGCAGAGTCAGTTATTGTTGTTTGCATTGAATGGGATTCCTGCGCCCGGCCCCACACCACCTCACACTGGACAAGGTCTCCCCCAGTTCCAGACTGAAGAGAAGATGGCATCCTTGTGAGTCAGGCTGAGCCGCACCTCCTGGAGATTGCTGAGCATCTGCTCTTGGCCACTGGCCAGGAGATCTGCCTATCCAAAGGTCAGGCTTGGACAGGTTGAATGGCTGTCAGCACATATGACTCATAGCTGATAACCGCCTGATCCCAGGAGGAAAATGACAGACTCACCCCAGGGCTCTCAGAGTCCCATTGAGTGTCAGGTGCCATCCTGAGATGTTGCTGAAGAAGCNCCATATCGGGAGCTACATATAGGTACATCTGATTATTGTGTTATCGGTTACTATATCTTGATCATTTAGTACAGTGGTGCCATGCTTTTCCACTGTAAAGTGGGTGTATGTCCCCTTGTAATTAATAAATATTTGGGGTGTGATGCTTCGAGACCAAGCAAATACGCTATTTCTTCATAAACGTTCACTTGCTGACTTCAGCATTTATCATCGGCTTTTGCCTATAGCTGTTATTACTATGGTGTTCTAATGGTGTGATTCTATTTCCCTCACCCTACCTGCATTTATTAATTGGAATTTTCCTGTAAGGAAGAACAATTCCTTTAGTCCCTTTTATTTTGTTATTTACTTATTTATCCACACCAGTATAAGAAGAGCTATTAATTTTTCTTTAGGAAACAGTTAAGTTTCCATGATAAGCACAGCTCTCTTCCAGCTAAAATAACCAATGCCTCAAGCAGGAATCCCCAGCTGGGTTTGAAACTGTGAAGAAAGCAGATGTGCCTTCTTGAGAGAGGTGCTGTCATCCACCCAAATGACCCTGGGACCCCACTTACTGTAGCCCATCAGGATGAGCGCTCCTATGAGCATGATCAGAGTCTGTAGAGCATCTGTGTAGATCACAGCTGCCAGGCCACCTAGACGGGAGATGAGCACAGAGGTGAGAGTCAGGTACTCTGATGGAGAGGACTTACTCTGGTGGTGGCAGAGGAAACTCTGAAATTCAAGACCTGATGGGACAGAGGTCTTCGTGTTGACTCTTTGCAGAGATGGCCACAACAGTATCCATTTTTCATGTGCCTGCCAATTTTGTCATGTAGCTTTGCTGCTCCTTTCATATTGAGGTGAAATTGATTTCTCTTCCTCTTAAATGTGGCCTGGCCAAATGGCTGGCTTTGACCAATAGTTATGGTGGAGGGGGATATTACGGAGCTTCAAGCCTGGGCCTCAAGGGGCCCCTGCAGCCCCTGCTTTTGTCCTTGTGTTGTCCTAAGACTACTCTGCTTCTTTAAGAAGCCCAGTCTAGGACTTCCCTCGTGGCCCAGTGGATGAGAATCTGCCTGCCAGTGCAGAGAACACGGGTTCGATCCCTGGTCCAGGAAGATCCCACATGCTGCAGAGCAACTAAGCCCGTGTGCCATAGCTACTGAAGCCCTCTCAGCCGAGAGCCTTTGCTCCCCAACGAGAGAAGCCACCACAGTGAGCAGCCCATGCACCAAAACTGGAGAGTCACCACAACTAGAGAAAGCCCATGTGCAACAGCGAAGACCCAGCACAGTCAGATAAATAAATATTATAAAAAAGAAAAAGCAGGTACATATCAAGGCCCTGCTCCCCACCAGCCACTCTTCTGGGATGCAAGTCTTAGGGGAAAAGATAAGCCTCAGGCTCCAAAATTGCAGCGGTTTGTGGTCCAGCTGCACACAGTGCTTGTGAATATACCTGCCCAGCATTTAGTAGGTTCTAAGGAAGAGTTCTTAAAGAAATAAATGGAAAACAGCTTTATGCAGGTATGGTGCATTTTGAAATCCTCCCTTCCATCAGACAATCTTTTTCCTTTGGACAATGGCCAAGAGAAATCATATCTTCCAGGGTAACAGACTGAGAGTTCATGAAGACAAGGTCTTAGCATACTGGAACATCAGAAGACCAGCCAGGAAAAGATAGGATGGACCACAGCCCCTGCCCACCACCTCTCCCAGCATCACCCCTTGTCCAGTCGTACCTGCAATGGTGTATAGAGCTGTGACAGCCAGCAACCCGACTATGGCCAAGTAGAGATTCACATGCAAAGACTGCTGAATGAAGATGGCGCCTGCATACATGTCAACCTAGAGAGAAGTTGACGGGTGTATGAATGAATGGACACTTTAGCACAGTTTCCCCAGGTTCAGGCCCTAGCCTTGATTCTGAGAAACACAGAAACATCATATGTTGTCCTTTCTTCACCCATCTCTTCCCAGATCAAGGGTCTCGAGTGGGAGCCCTATGGGTGATTATGTCTGAGATCCCTTCACTAGGCTAATACAAGCTCCTCAGTGGTCTTCCTGCTTCTCTTCTTGATCTGCCTACGCTCCATCCTCCACATTGCAGCCTTCTCAAATACCATCATGATCATCTCATCCTCTCCTCCTCATCAAAACTCTTCAGGGGCTCCCTGCTTGCCCCCAAGATTGTTGTTTAACTGCTAAGTTGTGTCCGACTCTTTGCAACCCCACGAACTGCAGCACACCAGGCTTCCCTGTCCTTCCCTATCTTCTGGAGTTTGCTCAAATTCACGTCCATTGAGTCAGTGATGCCATCCAACTATCTCATCCTCTGTTGCCCACTTCTCCTCCTGCCCTCAATCTTTCCCAATATCAAGGTCTTTTCCAATGAGGTGGCTCTTTGCATCAGGTGGCCAAAGTATTGACACTTCAGCTTCAGCATCAGTCCTCCCAAAGAATATTCCTTGAAGACTGACTAGTTTGATCTCCTTCTGTCCAAGGGACTCTCAAGAGCCCCTCAGATAATGTGCAAATAAGTTAGAGCTCTATGCTAGGTGCTTCCCAGTTTGCCTGCCACTTGATTTCTTTTCCTTTACTCACTTCATCTTCCCAGTCCCCCAGGCATGCTGAAACACACCCTGTTTCCCTAACAAGTCAAACGTGCTTGTTCTGCCCATCCATCTGGAATGCCAGTTCCTCTTTCTCTATATCTTCTCAGCATCTTTCTCACATGTAAGTTCTCTTGGGAAGGCTTCCCCACGTCTCTAGATTCCCACCAGGATGAGAGCAAGTGTTGTCCTTCTAAGTCTTTCTTTCACATCTGGAGTCGGCAGAGTCAGTTATTGTTGTTTGCATTGAATGGGATTCCTGCGCCCGGCCCCACACCACCTCACACTGGACAAGGTCTCCCCCAGTTCCAGACTGAAGAGAAGATGGCATCCTTGTGAGTCAGGCTGAGCCGCACCTCCTGGAGATTGCTGAGCATCTGCTCTTGGCCACTGGCCAGGAGATCTGCCTATCCAAAGGTCAGGCTTGGACAGGTTGAATGGCTGTCAGCACATATGACTCATAGCTGATAACCGCCTGATCCCAGGAGGAAAATGACAGACTCACCCCAGGGCTCTCAGAGTCCCATTGAGTGTCAGGTGCCATCCTGAGATGTTGCTGAAGAAGCTTTGGCAGGATACGGGGGAGGAGTCCTCTCCACCATTTCCCCATACTTCCTCCGCCCCTGCTTGCCCTTTGCCCTCACCCCTCCCATCTTCCTAGAACCTCCCAGAAGCTTCCTCAATAAGAGAAGAATGTGGATGGGCAGTGGATGCCACTAGCAATGAGCTGTAATGAGCGTCTCACCTGCCGCGTCCCCATCTTACCGAGATCTTGGTGAAGATGTAGATAAACAGGTAGAGCACAGCCAGGATGATGGGAATCCTGTTGCCGCCAAAACGTTTCCGTAGGTACTCAGGCATCGTGGTGACCTGGGGACCAGCGCTGAGCTTTTGCCACCCAGCAGCCCTTCCTCCCCCTCCTCCCACAAACTCAGAAGCACAGATGGTCTTCTTGGGATTCTCAGTGGGAGACTTAAGATGGAGGAGAAAATGGGGACCAAAGGGTGGGGTGAGGATGAACTGGGGTTCTGTGAAGAGCTATGTACTTAACTATCATATATGCCAAATGTATATCCTATCCCAATTTTTGCCATCTGTGTTATTATTATTTTATAAAACTTATAAGTGTTACTATAAAACAATGTTTTTCTTTAAACCAACTCATGTTTTTTTAAATTTATTTTTTTTAATTGAAGGACAATTGCTTTACCATGTTTATATTTAAATAAACATCTAAAAAGAGAAGGAAATGGCAACCCACTCCAGTATTCTTTATTCGTGCCTAAAGAATCCCATGGACAGAGGAGCCTGGTGGGCTACAGTCCATGGGGTCGCAAGGAATCCAGACACAACTGAACACACACACTCTCACATCTATAAATAACAATGCAAATCACTACTGTGAAATGGAAAAATCAATCCTAAACTTAAGGAAACCAGCAAAAATATACACATCGATAATAAAATAACTCATTTATGTTCTATTCATTTCTGGCGCCTTCCTCTTGCACACCAAAAACCCTGGGCCTGGAACTACTCTTTAAAAAAAAAGGTCATCAGAAAAGTGTTGGACAGATGTTAAAAGCACACTAACGCCAACATGAGACGTTACCCTTGAGCTCATTAAAGACAGTGGAGAAGGCAATAACTTCACTAGATGATTCAGTGTCTTTGGCTCCATATCCAATGCATAAAATCATCTTAAGACTCTCCATCTGTCCTTGCTCTAAACTTTGGGGAAATTGCTCTAAACTGTTACCAGGAACACAGACTCCTAAAAGCAACATGTGCACATTCCAGAGGCAGCAGAGAGACCAGGGCAGCACTGAGTGAGTGGCTCGCCCACGGTCCAGATGAGTGGTCCCAGGCTGGGTGTCCTTGCCATATGGGGCACCCCAGGGGCTGGGCCATGCTGATGAGAACCATTATCTGGGTGATACTTCCCTTGGAGGATGGCTTGTCTTTTCCCAGTCTCCTCACTGTACCCTCAGACTTGGGTTCAGAGGATGCTGTGTCTGGACAAAAGAACCTCAAACCAAAAACTTTTCTTCCATGAGATCCTAGATCTCAGATGGAGAAGGACAGAGTACTGATGATATTCACAGATATGTTTGCAGCCCCTCTTCCAGGCTGCTGCTGCTTGGATGTTTCCTGTTCCAACCCAGGGAGGAGACTAATGGATACCCAAACATGAGCCGACAGACGGCCAATCGTCCATCCCAAGGCCAGATGTGAAGGCAGAAGAAGCTCAGAGGGGGGACTGGGAGAAACTGGATGGCCAGACTTGATTTACGAATGATAAATTGACACTCCCCTGGTGCTCCAGTGGCTATGCAGTGGACCTGGCTTAGATCNATATGTTTGCAGCCCCTCTTCTAGGCTGCTGCTGCTTGGATGTTTCCTGTTCCAACCCAGGGAGGAGACTAATGGGTACCCAAACATGAGCCGACAGACAGCCAATCGTCCATCCCAAGGCCAGATGTGAAGGCAGAAGAAGCTCAGAGGGGGGACTGGGAGAAACTGAATGGCCAGATTTGATTTACGAATGATAAATTGACACTCCCCTGGTGCTCCAGTGGCTATGCAGTGGACCTGGCTTAGATCCCTAGTCTGGGAAATCCCAGGTCCCACATGCCACAGTTAAGGGTTTGCATGCTGCAACTAAAGATCCTGCCTGCCACAACAAAGACCCAATGCAGCCAAATTAATAAACTAAAAAAAAAACAGAATGACAAATTGTTAATAGTAGAACCTGGGTATTCAAGACTATAAGAGTGTACAGTGTAAAATTACTTCAACATTAACGTATGTTTGAAAATTTTTTCATAATAAAATACTGGCCCAAAAATTGATCTCTAGAAATAAATATGTGCTTAGTCGCTCAGTTGTGTCCAACTCTTTGTGACCCCATTGACTGCACCCTGCCAGGCTCCTCTGTCCATGGGGATTCTCCAGGCAAGAATACTCGCGTGGGTTGCCATGCCTCCTCCAGGGGATCTTCCCGACCCAAATCCAGGTCTCCCACATTGCAGGCAGATTCTTTACCGGCTGAGCCACCAGGGACGCCCATAGAAGTAAATAAATGAACACCTAAAAATTTTAAAAACTTGAAAAGTGTCTCTTCCCTCCCCCATCCCTGAAAGGGCTTTTAGGGATTCTGACCCCGGTGAATGTCTTGTCTCAACCTTCTGATTTGTTGCAAGGCAAACAGGGGTTTTTCCTGAAGCACGTGGCACTAAAGTCTGACACTATCAGGGAATAACATACAGAGGGATTCAATCAAACCGTACTGAATGGACACACTCTTGCGGACGGTTTGTTGTTGTTCATTAGTTGCTAAGTCGTGTCCTACTCTTTTGCGACCCCAGGGACAGTAGCCCACCAGACTCCACTGTCCATGGGATTTCCCAAGCAAGAATACTGGAGTGGGCTGCCATCTCTTTCTCCGGGGGATCTTCCTGACTCAGGGATCAAACCGACATCTCCCGCTTGGCAGGCGGATTCTTTACTACTGAGCCACCTGGGAAGCCCTCTGGTGATGGTGTCAGAGCTAATTAGAGAGAGCACATTGAAAGCTTCGGCCCGTTCAGAGAAGTGGACCAAGGATGATGCTGTTCAAGCGGCTTCACTCTCGGGTCTGTGAATGACAACCATCAGCTGGTCTTGCTGGAGAGCGACATTCCTATCCTTGGCTGACAGCCTTTATTACCAATTGACCTCCATTTCCATCTACAGAGAGCTGCACAGCCTGCTACATGCAGGAAGTTTCTAATGAGCTAAGAGAGAAAGGAGGCATGAAAATCATCAGAAAGTGAGCGGCACTGGTATCTAGAAATCAAACTCTGGGGAGAAATGTGATGCTAGCTGACAGATGGGAGTCAGAGCCCAGGCTGTTTGTTGTAAAGTGGCTGAGAAGGCAATTTGGCAGAAAACAAGGTTGAGAGACAGAGACGTGAATGACTGTTGACACAGAAACCACCCTATGAGTGTTGCTGGGTGAACATTAACAGGAAATAAACGCAGCCAACGACAGCTGGCCCGAGAGAGGACCTCCTGAGCTCCATGCTCTGGGGGCTCCTCATCTCCCGAGGATGGAGGGTGACGAGGGGACCTCAGCATCTGTCTTACTTTCCCTTGAATCAGATCCAGACCTCCACACTCTGTCCTCATGGGAAACCCCTCTCTCTTCCTCGGAAAGCCACGCCATCAGCCATAGCAACCTCCGCTCACCCCAACCCTCCCCAGAACCCTGTTCAGCAGCCAATGAGAATTTCAACTCCTTTGTGGTCTTGCCCTCTTTCTAGGCTTTCCCCCAGTCTGGAAGCAGTTTCAAGGACAGTGCAGAAAACCTACATGGGACACCTCATACAGTGTCTTAGCCCCAACAACAGACAGGCATTTCCACCTCAACAACTCATTTCTCTGGCCAGCACCCAAACCTCATCACCTCCAGGACTCCATTCACCTCCAATCCCCAAACTTTCCATCAATGCCACCATCTCATTTGCTGAGCCTGATGACCCTGGCTTTGGCACTTGACTGAGATTTTTAGCCCCTAAATGGTGCCTCTTCTTTTGAATGTCAGCTCATCCTGCCTTTTGATTCCTTCTGGAATCATGGACCCTGCTACTGAGTAGCTTCAGCAAATATTTTTCAAGTATCCACTGTGTATCGGACACTGTTTATTTACGTTTGGCTGCCCTGGGTCTTTGCTGCCGCGTGCACAGGCTTTTGATTGCAGCGGCATCTCTTGTTGCAGCGTACGGTCTCTAAGTGTGCAGGCTTAGTAGTTATGGCCCACAGGCTTAGTTGCCCCGTGGCATCTGGCATCTTCCTCGACCAGGGATCAAACCCATGTCCTCTGCACT
Organism: Neotragus moschatus; assembly: GCA_006410615.1. Lineage (NCBI taxonomy): Eukaryota > Metazoa > Chordata > Mammalia > Artiodactyla > Bovidae > Neotragus > Neotragus moschatus. The sequence continues at coordinate 1,685,944 of SJYA01002948.1, read as the reverse complement.
GGCAAGCAGATTCTTAACCACTGGACCACCAAGGAAGTCCCCAGACCTTATTCTAGACAGTGAGAGAAACCAAAACTGGTTCCTGCCCTCTTGACGCTTACGATCTAATGGGAGAGACACATAGTCTAATGCAGTGTCTCTCAGTGGAAGAAAGATTTCATATCTCCCCAGGGAACATTTGGCAGTGTCTGGAGACGCTGTGGCTGCCACAATTTGAAGGGTGCTAAGCCCACTCCAGCACTCTTGCTTGGAAAATCCCATGGACGGAGGAGCCTGGTAGGCTGCAGTCCATGGGGTCACGAAGAGTCAGACACTTACTGAGGGACTTCATTTTCACTCTTCACTGGAGAAGGAAATGGCTACCACTCCAGTGTTCTTGCCTGGAGAATCCCGGGGACGGGGAGCCTGGTGGGCTGCCGTCTCTGGGGTCGCACAGAGTCGGACACGACTGAGGCGACTCAGCAGCAGCAGCGGCAGCATTGTCATCTAGTTGTAGCTGAGTTGGTAAAAACATCTGCCTGCAGTGCGGGAGACCTGGGTTCGATCCCTGGGTTTGGAAGATCCCCTGGAGAAGGAAATGGCAACCCCACTCCAGTATCCTTGCCTGGAAAATTTCATAGACAGAGGAGCCTGGTGGGCTGCAGTCCATGGGATTGCAAAGAGTCGGGCACGACTGAGCGAATAACACTAACTAACACTAATTGTCGTCTAGTGGATAGAGATAGGGGATGCTGAAAAAACATCCTAAAAGGCACAGACCACCCCTCACACATGCCTACACACACACACAGCAAAGAATTATCCTGGTCCAGCGACTTCCCTGGTGTTCCATTGGCCAAGACTCCGCGTTCTCAATGCAGGGGGCCTGGGTTCAACCTCTGGTCAGGGAACTAGATCCCATGTGTGGCAACTACGACCCAACACAGTCAAATAAATAGATATTTAAAAAAAGAGAATTAGCCTGCCCCAAATGTCACCACTGCTAACGTTGAGAACGTATAGTGGGAGAGACACAATCTAATGGTATTAATTTGATAATGACACAAGCAAATACAAAACAGCCCCGATGGCAAATGAAAGAGGAGACTTAACCTAACCAGAAAGGTTAGCCCCCCAGACAGGGCTTCCTGGAGGAAGAGGTGCTTAAAGTAGGAACGGGACAGATGATAGGAGCTAACCAAACCACAAAGGAAAAGGAAAACTTTACAAGAAGAGGGGAAAGTTTTGCATTAGGCTGGTGATGCAGAGAGCCAGAGGAGGATGAGGACCTGCTAAATACTGTCTGGAATACAGTTCTCACACAGCTCAACAAATCCTTCTTCAAAGAAAGAATAAATGAATGAGCTGACAGGAGTATACTGTGGCTGGAGAGTACGGTGGATCTCTGAAGAGGAGGAGTCATTTTCCGCATTCAACAGTAAAACTGGTCTGCACTTTTCTTGATGGATAAAATTAGCGTTATCCTTGTCTCAAAACATGGTATACAAAAGTCAATCCTAGGTGGGTAATTGGCTTAAAAATGAAAAGTTCTAGATGGTAATATAGGAGAATATATCTTTCTGACCTTTGAATAGGAAAATATTTTTAAAATAAGATAGAAATGGCATTAAGGAAAAGTGGTAAATGGAACAACATTAAAATTAAGATCTGTTAAAGAGAACCCTCTTACACTCTTGATTGCAATTAAATTGGTACACTCACTATGGAAAACAGCACGGAGGTTCCTTGAGTGAGTGCAAGTTGCTCAGTTGTGTCTGATTCTTTGTGACTCCATGGAATCGAGGTCCATGGAATTCTCCAGGCCAGAATACTGGAGTGGGTACCCTTTCCCTTCTCCAGGGGATCTTCCCAACCCACGGATCGAACCCAGGTCTCCTGCATTGCACGCAGATTCTTTACCAGCTGAGCCACAAAGGAAGTGGAGTTTCCTTAGAAAACTAAACATAGAGTTATTGTATAATCCAGCAATCCCACTCCTGGGCATGTATGTCAGAAAAAATTAACATTCAAAAAGACACATGCAACCCACGTTCACAGCAGTATTATTTAAAACAGTCAAGACATGGAAGCAAGCTAGATGTCCATCGACAAACAAATGGATAAAGAAGATGTGATATATGTATGCAATGGAATATCACACCGTCATAAAAAGAATGAAATAATGCCATTTGCAGCAACATGGATGCACCTAGAGATTATCATACTAAGTGAAGTAAGTCAGAGAGAGAACAAATATTGTATAACATATTCGATATCTAAACTGAACTTATCTACAAAACAGAAATAGACTCAGGTAGAGAACAGGCTTGTGGTTGCAGAGGGGGTGAGGAGCCGGGGAGGGAATTTGAGGTTAGCAGATGCAAACTCATCTGTAGGATGGATAAACAACAAGGTCCTCCTGTATAGCACAGGGAACTACATCCAACATCCTATAATAAACCGTAATGGGAAAGAATATGAAAACGAATATAGCTATACATATAACTGCATCAATTTGCTATGCAGCAGAAATTAACACAAGGCTGTAAATCAACCATACTTGAATAAAATAGCCTTTATAAAGATCTGTTTATCAAAAGATACCATTAAGAGTTAAAAGGCAAACCACAGAGTAGGGGGCAAAGATATTTGCAATATATGTAATCAGCTTGTTTCCGGGAATGTACAAAGAACTTCTATCAATAAGAAGAAACTGTAGAACATGAGACAAGTTGGCAAAAGTCCTAGACATGTTACTTTTCCAAAGAGGACATCTGAACGCCCAGAAAATATATAAACAGAATTGCCAATGGAAAGCACAGGGAGAAAACTACACAGTCACCAAACTGGCAAGAATTTTAAAGCTGGAAAATACCAAGTATTGGCAAGGACACAGCGCAATGGCGCAAAGGGAATTTGCACGCCCTGCTGCTGGGAGTATAAACTGATAGAGCTACTCTGGGAGGAAATTTAGCAATGTCTAACCAAACTTCATAAACACATCCAATGACCCAGAAATTCCACCTATAGTTAGATTTTTCTCCATAAACATAATGTTTTTATTCATCAGGGCACTTGTATAAAAACGTTACCAGGACTTCCCTGGTGGTCCAGTGGTTAAGAATCCACCTGCCATCAAAGGGGACGTGGGTTCATGGTCTGGGAAGATCCCACATGCCGTGAGGCAGCTAAGTCTATGCACTACAATTACTAAGCCTGCACTTTAAAGGCTGACACCGCAATGAGAAACTCACGCACTGCAGCGAAGAAAAAGCCCCACTCAGTGCAACTAGAGAAAGCCCATGTGCAGCAACGCAGACCCAGCACAAGCAAAAATAAATAGGTAATCTTTAAAAATGTTACCAGCAACACTGTCCATCACAGGCTGTGCTGTGCTTAGTCTCTCAGTCATGTCTGACTCTGCGACCCCATGTCACCCCCTAGCCTCCTCTGTCCATGGGGATTCTCCAGGCAAGACTACTGGAGTGGGTTGCCATGTTCTCCTCTAGGCTAACATTAGGAACAACCTAAATGGTTGTGAACAAAAGGAGAGACAAATATATTGGAGTATAATCATTCTCCGGGATACTACACAGCAATGGAAATTAACCAGGTACACGCAAGGAAAGAATGTTGCCCATGATTCCATGTACTATATTTCATTCCAAAAAAGGAAAATTAAACCATATTTTTTAGGTGTGCACAATTAAAACTGTAAAGAAAAGTAAGGGAGTGAGTTCAGTGAAATTCACAAAGAAAGGAAGACATTGATATCTGGTAAAGGCACGTGGGGGAGGGTATTACACTCTGGGACTCGATCTGGGAATTCCTTTTATAGTAATTTGTTAAGCACCACACTTGTGTCTTATCACTTCTCTGTGTTTATTTTATTGCCCAATAGAAATGGATTGGGTAGCTTTTTATTGCTCCTCAGCACTGTGGCATTTATTATCTAACATCAGCTTCATCTCCCCCCTTTGAATAAAATTTGACCAAAGAACGTCTGGAGCCACAGGAATTTTCTATTGAGCAATAAAGCCTGAAGATCCTTTCACAGCAGCACAACTCTGTCAATTTCAGCCCTTTTCACGACATGATATTCACAGTACAGATACCCAGTCCCCCAATCAGTGATACTGTGGTAGTCCCCAGGTTTCTCTATTACAAACCACAGCAATCATTTCAATTCTTCATGCCTCTTCTTAACCTTCGACCACACAAGTTCCTTCCTCACTCTCAGCAAATGACACCATCTTCTACTTCACAGAGAAAATAGAAACCATCAGCTAAAAATATCTGGCCACCCTACCTTTAAACTGACCAACATCTCCACCATCCTTTACTCCTTCCTATTCAAGATGCTCAAGAAAGACCCACTGATCTAGAGATCTTCACTTCTAGTCAGTGTTATTCTGCCTCAGAGATTTTGTCCATGTAATGGCTGGGCAGACCTAGGCTCCCCATCGACCAAAAGCCATGCTTTTAGACTCAGTATTATCTCCAAGCAAGATTATTTATTTATTCCTACCTTACTGAATTTGCATAAGATTGCACTGCTTCCAGTACACAGTGATTTTTAAAATGATTTTTCTGATTATTAAGTAGTTCTTTCTACTTTGTATATTTTTTTAGTTTGCATAATAAAATTTAAAATCAGTTATTACTTGATGAATAACACTGATACTGTGTGATCTTGGTCTGCCTAGTGGAATATCTAAAACAGGATTAAGTCGAGAGGGTATGTGTGACAGAAAGCTGTCAATAAGAGCAGAAGTGATTTTTTAAACTATCTTGGTCAAAAAGTCTAAAGCACTACTATTTTGTAATAAAAATTTTGACATATCACATCAGCCAGAAATAACTCAATTATTATAGTTTTAGGTGGAAAGGAAGAAAAAAAATTACTGAATCGTGTGTGTGTGTGTCTGTGTTGAAAGCAGTAATCTGTTATGGCTTAAACATTCAGAAAAGACTATGATTTTGTGTTTTGACATTCAAAAAAAATTTTTTTAGCCCATATTTCTTCCAGCCTCTGAATATCCCATATGTACCTTTGATGTCATTACTCAAAATATCCCATCATGATTAGGTGGGAACTGCTAAGGACAGTGTCCCTAATTGTCCTAGTTAATACCCGAGTCACCCCTCACCAGTGCTGCAACCTCCTGGGCACTGTGTCCCACTGATGTCCACTGGCAGGACAGAGGGAGTCTGCTGGGAGGGAAGAGATGAACGCAGGGCTGACACCCCCTAAGGATCTTCCTGTTCCATAGCACCTGGACCCCCTCAGACTCACCTGACCAGTGATGTAGATTGGAAGGAAGATCCAGGACAACATCAGCACGAAAAATAAGCCCTGCCCGAGAAAATAGAATCAAGACTCAGCTCCTGCCCACATCATGAAAACAACTCGGATTTCCTTATGTCTGGATGGAACCTGGTCTGGTCTGCCTCTGGTTCCATCTCTTACTGACTGAGTAACTCACCCTCCCTGGGCCATCACATCCCCGTATTTAAACAGAACATGGGGATGAAGTGGGGCAGAGTGGCTCCCGGGGCTATGCCTCCTAAGCGTTGCATATCCCACTTTGTCCCCTTGTGTTCCCTCCCCTCCTTGGGCGGGGGTTAAAACAAGGCTGTGAGGTCAGGCAGGCCATGCTATGAATAGCTGGTATGCTGGGAGAGTGTACACAGGTCTCTGAGACTCATTTTGCTCACCTGTGCAGAGAGTAACAGCGCTGCCACTGGGTTGCTGCAAGGGGATCAGTAAGACGATGCTTCCTGAGCACTTACTGTATTCCAGACATTCCTGTGCATGCTTTACAAGCATGACGTCATTTAATCCTCACAACAACTCGATATGGAAGGTACCATTATTTTCTGTTTTATACATGAGGCTCAGAGAGGTCAAGTAATTTGCCCAAGGTCACACAGCTTGTAAGTTTTAGAGCCTGGATTTGAATCCAGACAGTTTGGTTCTAGTCCGTAATTGAATCCCATAATATGATGATGTATGTAGGGTACTTTAGTCAATGGCACAAGGTAAGCACTTAAAAAAATGAGTTGTTATGAAGCTGAGGATCACTATTAATAAGTGCCTCCCCTCCCAATCAGTAAAAACCATATCCTGCATGAGCCTGCTACACAGAGTGTGTGTCTTATCTCCTGAGTATCTGCAGGGTGGCAAAAAGATCAAGAACCCCGGAACCACATAAGCTTTGTGATGGGCAATTGATATCAAGGCTATGGTGTTTCCAGTGGTCATGTATGGATGTGAGAGTTGGACTGTGAAGAAAGCTGAGCGCCGAAGAATTGATGCTTTTGAACTGTGGTGTTGGAGAAGACTCTTGAGAGTCCCTTGGACTGCAAGGAGATCCAACCAGTCCATTCTAAAGGTGATCAGCCCTGGGTGTTCTTTGGAAGGAATGATGCTAAAGCTGAAACTCCAGTACTTCGGCCACCTCATGCGAAGAGTTGACTCATTGGAAAAGACTCTGATGCTGGGAGGGATTGGGGGCAGGAGGAGAAGGGGACGACCGAGGATGAGATGGCTGGATGGCATCACTGACTCGATGGACGTGAGTTTGAGTGAACTCCGGGAGATGGTGATGGACAGGGAGGCCTGGCGTGCTGCGATTCATGGGGTTGCAAAGAGTCAGACACGACTGAGCGACCGAACTGAAACTGAACTGAATTGATATCTAATACACAGTACCCCCCCCCAACTCCCACAAAACCTTGTATCTTCTGCATCTGCACAGAAGAGACTCGGGCCTTCTTCACATACACATTTGCCTTACGGACGCCCATCAAGCAAACACGAAGCCTGCAACGTGACTTGCAGATCAAATTGATCTTTGCTAACCAGGGGTGCCCTTGATAGTTCCTACTTGTTTCTTCGTAAAGCACCCTCTATATTTAGAAGGGCAGAGCATGCATAAACTGCCCCCGCCCAGGATCCACCTGTCGACAATCGTGAACTGACATTGCCCTGGAAACATACTCACATTAAGCTCGTAAGCAGTTACAGAAAGACCCGCAGCCGCACCTGACCCTGCCAGGCCAACAAAATGTCCACTTCCGACGTTGCTGGCAAACAAGGATGCGCCCACCTGTGGGGAAATGGACAGGTCAGATCTTGCAGCCAAGGTCTGGGGTGGCTTCTTCCCACCCCCCTTCTTCCCATACTCCAAAGGAACCAAGACAAAAGGAGAAAGTGGGGCCCTCCCTACTTTATCTAGCAATTTTTTTCAAATTAGAAAAACCTCTTCTCCAAGACTCTCTTACTTCCACCTTTAGGAAACTGACATACAAATATGCATATCTAGGGTGCCTAGAATGTAAATTGTGCCCCCACTAGTGTTGTGCAGTGCACAACCTGAACAACTGTGTGCAGCAGCCCTAGGGGTTAGGGGGGATAATAGGTGTTGTAGAAAATGCTCCGGGATGAGAATTAGAAAGCCTGTGTTGTTCCTCAGCTCCGCTCCTCACTTAGCAAAGTAGAGAGCCCTTCTAGTAGAAGTCTAAGTGAGCAGAACAGTTCTTGAGGACCCCAATTCCTGGACTTCACTGATTACCTAAGACAGACCTGGGTACCTGGCCCCAGTTGGGCCAATTACATTCTCTCTCCTGGGAATCTGGACCTGGGAAATCATCTTTGCTGGCCCCTTAGACTGGGGGGCGTGTAACCCAGGGCAGTGTGTGTGTAGCAAGGGGATGGGGAGTGGGGTGAATAGCACATTCATGTCTGCCACTCTGAGAGGAGAATGAAGACTTGCAGAAAAAGGCAGCTCAAGGGAGGACAGAACCAGATAGAGACAAAGATAGAGACAGATGACGGGGGAGAAAGAGAGAGAGGGGACTGTTTGTGAGGGGACTGTGCTGCCTCCCACTGACTTTCTAGTCCCTGGTTTTCATCTGACTCTATGCATTCATCTGTCACTGTCACACTCTCTTGAGTGTTACAGCTTGGGAGTGTTTTGAAGCAGAGAAGTCCTTAATCCACCAACTTTTTTCTTCTTTTTCAAGTTTGTTTCAGCTTCTGGGTCCCTGGTGTTTCCATCTGAATTTTAGGATTGCCTTTCCAATTTCTGCAAAAAAAAGGGTGGGTGTGTGTGTGTGTGTGTGTGTGATGCAGATGGAATTATGACAGGGATTGTGTTGACTCTGTAGTTCAGTTTAGGGACTGTTGCTATTTGTGTTAAATAGATACTATCTAACGTGCCACTGTAATTCCCTTATTAGCTCAGGCAGCTGCAATGTCAAATTGATGGTTTTTTAACACCGCTGCATAAAAAGCTGCTCATGCTGGGTGATCGTCGATTCGGATCAAATAAAGACAAGCTGTACAAAGGGTGCTTTCTAGAGTAAAACACTGGCAATAATGTGAGAATGGGGCTTTGAACGAGACCCAATCCTGTTCTAACCTACTGGTCTTCAAGACTACTGTAGAGCTGAAGAGAAGGGGATGGGAATAGAGCCAGGTGAAACACGACAAAACTTCCTGTTCTTATTGAGATTCAGTTGTTTTTCTTGAATTAAGGCTCCCTGGGGGCTTCCCTCGTAAAGAACCTGCCTGCCAATGCAGGAAACATGAGAGACACAGGTTCAATCCCTGGGTCAGGAAGATCCCCTGGAGAAGAAAATGACAACCACTCCAGTATTCTTGCCTGGAGAATCCCATGGACAGAGGAGCCTGGCAGGCTATCGTCCTTAGGGTCTCACAGGGTCAGACATGACTCAAGTGACTTAACACACACACACGGGGGTGGGGGGGGTTTCCCTGGTGGTACAGTAGATACGAATCTGTCTGCCAATGCAGGGGACACAGGTTTGATCCCGGCCCTGAGAAGGTTCCACATGTCGGGGAGCAACAAACCCCATGTGTGGCAACTACTGAAGCCCACGTGCCCTCGAGCCTGTGCTCTGCAGCAAGAGAAGCCACCACAACGAGAAGCCGGCACACTGCAATGAGGGGGAGCCCCTGCTCACCGCAACTGGGGAAAGCCCGTGTGCAGCAAAGACCCAGCGCAGCCCCAAAACGAATAAATAAATAAATAATCCAATCACTTTTATTTTATTATTATTTTTTCTTTTTATAAGCTTTTTAAAGTTTTATCACTTCACTGCCTTTTTTTTTTTTTTTTACTTGACAATATTGTACTGGTTCTGCCACACATCAACATGAATCCGCCACGGGCATGTGCGTGCTCCCCATCCTGAACCCCCCTCCCACCTCCCTCCCCATACCATCCCTCTGGGTCATCCCAGTGCACCAGCCCCAAGCATCCTGTATTGAACCTGGACTGGCAATTTGTTTCTTATGTGATATTATACATGTTTCAATAATTTTTTTTTAAAAAAGCTCTCTGGAGGAAATTTCAAAGATCTTTACTCTGCCATTCCCAGTGACACCACCCTGCCTGTTCCCCTGAAATGTGACTTTCCCACTCTTCCCATAAAGAACCCGCACTGGCTGAGGGCTTGTTTTGACCAATATGATGCGATGAAAGTGCCACTGTGTGACTTCCAGGTCAAGGCTCAACAGCCTGGCGGCTTTCATTTTTGCCCTTTCGAGTCAAGTGCCTTGTAAAAACCTTGGGCTGGGTCACTAAGCGGTGAAAGGCATGTAGAGAGTGAAGCCCCAGCCTTCTAGGCATCCCCACCAGGGCCACATCTGTGGATGGGGCCGTCTTGGCCTCTAGCCCATCCAGCCAACAGCTAAATGCAGCCAAAGAGCTAAAGTGCTAAAGAGCAGGGGAGGAACCACTCACTCGAACCATGCAATCATTAGAATAATACACTGAGATTTCCCTAGTGGTACAGTGAGTGAGAGTCTGCTTGCCACTGCCGGAGAAATGGGTTCGATCCCTGGTCTGGGAAGAATCCACGTGCTGTGGAACTGAGCAACTAAAGCCTGTGCACCCCAACTCCTGAGTCCTCACCCTAGAGCCCACAAGCTGCAACTACGGAGCCTGTGTGCCTAGAGCTTGCGCTCCAACACAAGAGAAGCCACTGCAACGAGAAGCTTGTGCACCGCAGCAAAGAGAAGCCCCCACTCACTGCAACTAGAGAAAGCCCAAGTGGAGCAATGAAGATACAGCATAAGCAAAAATTAATTAATCTTTCACAAAGAAATAATATACTGTATATACTGTATGTATATATATATATATATATATATAACTGAGTCACTTTGCTGTACAGCAGAAATTAACATTGTAAGGCAGCTGCACTTCAGTTTTTAAAAAATAAATTTTAAAAAGAAATAATACACTGTAGTGCTTGTGAGCCACTAACTTTGTGGGTGGCTTCTTAGGCAGCAATACCTAACTGATGCACTTGTTCCAAAGCCCTTTCTCTTAACCACACCTCCTTTCCGTTGACATCATTCTCCTGAGGGAAGAAAGCAAAGAAAGTTCCACAACTGCCCTTTCCTTCTTGACCTGGAGAAGGGTCATCCAAGCATATGAGCAAAGAAATGGATATAAGTATGCAAAATCAGGCATACTTAGGTGAGCTGCTATATTCCAACTGAATTTTTTTTTTTTTTGAGCCCAGCATCACTCATGATAAAGACCATTTGACCAGTATTTCTTAAAGTTCAATCATTGCAGGACTTCCCTGGTGGTCCAGTGGTTAAGACTTCACCTTCCAATGCACAGGGTATGGGGAGCCAAGACCCCACATGCCTCATGGCCCAAAATCCAAAACATAAAACAGAAGCAATATTGCAACAATTTCAGTAAAAGCTGTAAAGAAAAAATTCAGTCACTGAGTAAGTACTACTTTTCTAGCCATCTCTGTGTCCACTACACCTGCACTGGTATTTACTCAATATTTTACCTTATACTGACTTCTTCTTTAACTTATAAATATGATTATATATTTTATTATTTAACCAATTATTATATATTAATATGATAGATGCATATATATGTATCTACAACTTTACGTGGAAAACCAGTATCACTTGCTTTATACAGAAAAGAACCATACGAATAAAATGAAAAATTTTTGAAGTTATTAAATCTGATCTAGCTTCTCCAGACTACCAAATTTACTTACCCCGAAGCTTGCATTCTTGTTACACACAGATTAGTCAGTGCTAAAAGACCAGGAAAGCCATCTTAGCAGCAAACTGTGACTTTCTTTTATGTAACCAAGAGGACTAACTGAGAGTAGGAAAGGGAATATTCCCACGATGTAATGTGATGTTATGCAATGTTGTGTCTGTGCACAACTGGAAAATGATGGTGCGCCTGCTGTTCACATTTTAGGAAACGCTGCACCAGATTACAGGCTCCCTGAGGGTGAAGACAAGCTCAGTGATGTCTCCTCTGTTTGGTGCAGTGCTGGACAGGGAATTGTTCTCATGAACTCACTGAATATGTAATGCAGAGCTCATTTTTGGTATCTTTTGAGAACAGTGTGGTCACTATCTTCAGCCATTGTATTGACCAGAGGCTCAGATACCTGTTAATCTCTCTGTATCTTACATCTTTTGGACTCCCTGCACATGGGAAGTGTCTTCTCTCTTTTTATTTGGGAGATTTAACACTTATAATAGAAGATCATGAATAAAGTGATCATTCCTGATTCCTTACTCAGGACCCATGAAAGCAGAGGCCTGTGTGCATATATGTGTATGCATATGTGTACACGTGTGTGCACGTATGTGTGCCTGTATGAAATTCCATAAACTGTGGGAAATTCTTCAAGAGATGGGAATACCAGACCACCTGACCTGCCTCCTGAGAAACCTGTATGCAGGTCAAGAAGCAACAGTTAGAACTGGACATGGAATATCAGACTGGTTCCAAATTGGGAAAGGAGTACCTCAAGGCTCTATATTGTCACCCTGTTATTTAACTTATATGCAGAGTCCATCATGCGAAATGCTGGGCAGGATGAAACACAAGCTAGAATCAAGATTGCCAGGAGAAACATCAATAACCTCAGATATGCAGATGACACTATCTTTATGGTAGAAAGCAAAGAATAACTAAAGAGCCTTTTGACAAAGGTGAAAGAGGTGAGTGAAAAAGGTGGCTTAAAATTCAACATTCAAAAAACTAAGATCATGGCATCCAATCCCATCACTTCAAATAGATGGCAAATAGATGGAGAAACAATGGAAACAGTGACAGATTTCATTTTCTTGGGCTCCAGAATCACTGCAGATGGTGACTGCAGCCATGAAAGTAAAAGATGCTTGCTCCTTGGAAGAAAAGTTATGACAAACCTAGATAGTGCATTAAAAAGGAAAGACATTACTTTTTCAACAAAGGTCCATCTGGTTAAAGCTATAGTTTTTCCACTAGTCATGTATGGATGTGAGAGTTGGACTGTAAAGAAGACTGAGCACCGAAGAACTGACACTTTAGAACTGTGGTGTTGGAGAAAACTCTCGAGAGTCTCTTGGACTGCAAAAGACCAAACGAGTCAATCCTAAAGGAAACTAATCCTGAATATTCATTGGAAAGAGTGATGCTGAAGCTGAAGCTCCAATACTCTGGCCACCTGATGCAAAGAGCCCACTCATCAGAAAAAACCCTGAGGCTGGAAAAGATTGAAGGCAGGAGGAGAAGGAGACAGAGGATGAGATGGTTGGATGGCATCACCGACTCAACACACATGAGTTTGAGCGGGTTCCGGGAGATGGTGAAGGACAGGGAAGCCAGGCGTGCTGCAGACACAACTGAACGACTGAACAACAACAACAATGTATTTAGCGATGCCTTTAGCTCCCCTTGAATAAAGAATACTAACTGGGCTGTTGTATTTGTTATTTGGGTTCTCAACATTCTTTCCACCTTATCTCAGTAGTGGTCTCCAGCTGTCCTTCAGAGTCTAGCCCGTCTTGTTTCTCATCACATAAGCCTCAGAGCAGGCTCTGTGCCCTCCAGATAAGGCTCTGAGTATGTGACCCAGGCTTGAGTTACTTAATACAGCAAACTACCTTGGTCACAGTGACTAACACACAGATGGGCTTGGAACACATATTTTCCAGGGATCCTGCCATGAAGGCAGGTGCTCTTCCCATGCTAGGCTGGAGATAGAGAGGATGGAAAATCTGGAGCAGTGGCCATCATCTTGTTGACATGAAGTTGAACTTGCTTGGGAATGGCACTCTTCCAGAAGAAGAGAAGCTAACAGAGATAGACAGGTGGTAGACAAATAATGGATAGGTGGATAAATGTGTGTGCTTCATCGCTCAGCCCTGTGTCTGACTCTTCCCAACCCTATGGACTGCAGCCCACCAGGCTCCTCTATCTATGGGATTTTCCCAGGCAAGAATCCTGGAGTGGGTTGCCATTTCCTCCTCCAGGGGATCTTCCCAACCCAGGGATCGAGCCCACATCTGCTGTGTCTCCTGCATTGCAGGCAGATTCTTTATCCTCTGAGCCATCAGGAAAGCCCAGATAGAAAGACAGATGGATAGACAGATAGATGGGATAAACAGAGGGAGAAACCAGGTCCCAGTGATCACTTGAGCCCCTATACCCTGCCATACCTGAAACCAGACCGACTCTAGGTTTTTCCGTTAGGTGAGCTGATGGATTCTTTTTGTTCAGACAATTTTGAGTTGGAGCTAAGTCTTCTCTAGCTTAGACTGTGACTTCCAGACAACATAGCACCAGAGAGTCCTGAGAAAGCAAAGGCTAGACAGAGTCTCGGGACTTGAAGAGTCTTAATTGAACCAAAGACTACTTACTGGCCACCACAGCATGTTGCCTCCAGCTAGAAAGTAGCCTTTCACGGTGTCTCTTGTGGTCTTCACCGTGGACTGAAACAGAGAAGAGCAGTGGGTAAAGGAAACGTTAGCAATCAGAGACACCCCAGATGGTCGAGTCCCAGATTATAACCTGGGAGTTCAGCAGGCCAGATTCAGACATCAAATATATTTGGGGGTTTGTTTGGTTTGGGTTTTCGTGTGTTTGTTTTTGTAAGAGTCCCTGAGCAATACTTCCCGTGGCGATTAGTTGCATGAAATATTTTTGCACTATGCAGCTTGTGGGATTTAAGTTCTCCAACGAGGGATGGAACCTGGGCCCTCGGCAGTGAAAGCATGGAGTGCTAACCACTGGACCACCAGGAAAGTCCCTTAACTGTAATTTTTTTTTTTTTTAAGTGAAGGACTTCCCTGGTGTTTCAGAGGCTAAGACTCTTCTCTTCTACTTCCCTAGTTAGGGAACGAAGATCCCACATGCACTGGAGGCCCCAAAATAAAAATTTTAAATTAAAAAAAAAAAAAAAAAGCCTCTCAGGTCCTTCAAAAAAAAAAGTATAGATGATGTATGATATGATATAAGTTATAGGTGATTTACAATTTTTAAAGGTGGCGCTCCATTTATAGGTATAGAATACTGGCGATATCCTCTGTATTGTGCAATATATTCTTGCAGCTTACTTTATGAATAATAGCTGGCACCTCTTGATGCCCTACTCCTGTATTTCTCCTCCCCTCGCCCCACTGAGAACTGCTAGTTTCTTCTCTATATCTGTGATTCTACTTTTTTGTTCTTTTTGTTTTTTTTTTTCTTAAGATTGTTTTTTTGATGCTGATCACTTTTAAAACTCTTTATTGAATTTGTTTCAATATTGCTTCTGTTTTATGTGGGTTTTTTGGTTTGGTTGGTTTTTGACCGTGAGGCATGTAGAATCTTGGCTCCCTGACCAAGGATGAACCCACACCCAGCCAGGCAAGTCCTTTTACTTCTTTTTAGCTTGTACTTTTTAGATCAAATATGTTTTGTTTGACCCGTGGTTTGTCTTTTAATAGCTGCTTATTTATTTGTTTCTGGCTGTGTGGAGTTTTGGTTGCGGCACCCAGCTTTCTCTCTGGTTGCGGCACGTGGGCTCAGCAGTTGGGGTGCATGGACATAGCCCCCCACAGCAGGTGGGATCTTAGTTCCCCTACCAGTGATCGAACCTATGTTCCCTGCATTTGAAGGCGGATTCTTAACCTCTGGTCCACCATGGAAGTCCCTGTTTGATGTCTGGTTTTTAAGATTTTCATCTGAATCCCTTAGAGGAGACAAACTGTTCAGGCCAACACCCCCTACAACTCCCTGCCTCACACATGTATAATAACCCACTAGGTGCCCCTAGACCTCTGAGTTTTAGGCCACAGTTTGTCTGTGACAGCCCACAATATTGTCATTTACTGAGTATCAGTACTATGTACCAGGGGGCTGCCCTGGTGACTCAGACGGTAAAGAATCTGTCTGCAATGCAGGAAACCCGGGTTCGATCCCCTGAGTCAGGAAGATCCTGTGAAGAAGTGGCAACCCACTCCAGTGTTCTTGCCTGGAGAAATCCATGGACAAAGGAGCCTGGAGGCTACAGTCCATGGGACTGCAAAGAGTCGGACACGACTGAGTGACTTTCATTCAGTTGCTCACAATGTGCCAGGCTCTGCAGTAAGCATTTTGAAACATCATCTCATTTTAACCCTCACCAACTCCTGTGAGAGCTTCCCTGGTGTCTCAGATGGTAAAGAATCTGCCTGCAATGCAGGAGACCTAGGTTCCATCCCTGGGTTGGGAGGATCCCTTGGAGGAGGGAATGGCAACCCACTCCAGTATTCTTGCCTGAAGAATTCCATGGACAGAGGAGCCTAGCAGTCTACAGTCCACTGGGTCACAAAGAGTTGGACTGAGCAACTTTCGCTTTCCATTTCTATGAGGTTGATGTCTTCAAGCCAATCTAATACACGAACAAACCAAGGCTCAGAAGTAGTCGCTTATCTAGTGCCATATTTCTACAGAGAGAAAGACTGAGAACTCAAACCCAGGTCAGCCTGATTTCAGAGCTCTTTAGGAGTGAGCTTCTTGGCCCTAAAGGTACTTTAACAGAGACATTTAAACCACTAACTGATAAGCTGTAATTTCTCCCAGCTCTGGGTGCAGATATTGGTAAGAGGAGTCTTACTGGATGGGAGATGACATGAAATGATATCTTTTCATCCCTGCAAAAGATCTTACTATAGCAAGCAGACACTTCAGCTCATTCCTGCTGAATCCTGACACAGGAACTATTTTCCAAGAGTAAAGAACTCCTTGTGCTAAAAGGGATCATCTAAATCCAGGGCTCTCCAAACCAGTACTACATCAGAGCCTCCTGATTCTCTTGTGAAAATACAGATTCCCAGCAACTCTAACCCTTATTCTAACTCTGCCTGTACTCCCTAATCCTGATCCCAATCCTGTCTGACTTGAAAACCTTGACTCTTAGGTCTTCCCTGGTGGTCCAGCAGTTAAGACTCTACACTTTCACTGCACGGGGCATGGATGTGATCCCTGGTTGGGGACCTAGGAATCCACAAGCCATGCAGTACAGCCAAAGATAAAAATAAAAAAGAATCAAGTTCTACTTACTATAAGACCTTGAGCCAGTCTCTCCCTCTGACTTGACTTACCCATAGTCCAACAGCCAGGACGAAGAGGAAATAGAGAATCAGCACTGCGATGTCACCTCCTTCCAGCGTCTTTCGGGGAAACGCCTCCAGGGGATCTGATTGTGTGAGTGGAGGGCTGCTGGTGCTGCTCTCCATGGTCCTGAACGAACTCTTGCAACGCTGTGGAAGTGCAAATGTGTGTCACATGCCAGGACCCGGTGCCACTCTTCTCGCCCTCTCTGTAACTGCCTCCTTGGGCAACCAAGCAGGAAGACACATGTGGAAGGATGTGTGATGGAGACAGACCTCAGGAAATTCATCCGTTCTCTCATTCACCCAATATTTACAAGCAAGTCACATCCAATCTACAGTTAATGTTCACCAGCCCCACTGCTCACTTGGCAAAATACAAAGAAAAACAAACAGCTTAAGTAATATAGATGTCTCACCACCCTCTTCCACATATCCAGGAGTGAGAGAAAAACAGGACACCCGAGTCAGTCTGTTTCCCTGGTACCTCGCAGCCGGGTGAGAGTCAAGCCAGCAATTTTGTCTAAGGCTCAGCCAGTCAATACAATCTTGTTTCACTGCTGGATGTGCCCATAAAATGTGTATGTTTGTTTATTTTTAAATTTGTGTTTATTTTTTATTTTGGCTGCACTGGGTCTTCGTTGTTGCGAGTGAGCTTTCTCTCCTCGCAGTGCACGGCTTTTTCACTGTGGTCGCGTCTCTTGTCGCAGAGCACCAGGTCTAGAGTGCGCAGGCTTCAGTGTCTGTGGCTCATAGGCTCCAGAGCACAGGCTCGGTAGCTGTGGCCCACAGGCTTAGTTGCCCCATGGCATGCGGAATCTTCCAGGACCAGGAGTGGAGCCTGTGTCCATGCATTGGAAGGTGGATTTTCAGCCACTGGACCAGCAGGGAAGTTGAAATGTGTTTATTTAATAAGCATTTATATAGCACCTGCTACATGACAGGCATCATCCTAAGTGTTTATAACCTTGCAAAGCAGGCAGCCCAATAATGGGGTAACTCAACTCATGGACAATAACACAATATGATGTTTCATACAAATGGGTGTGTAGCATGACAGACATGTTACGGATTCAAGCCTAAGAGTCATCCAGTTGGCTCCACCCCTTACTGGCCCTGAGAGCTTGGACAAATTCCCTAACTTCTCTAGTTCTTTGCATTCCCATCTGAAAATGGGACAATAAGAGGTTACATTTCACAGATCGTCATGATCTAGCACCTGTGAAGTGTGGAGAACAATGCCACACACAGTTGTGCTCAGTAAATTATAGCTGCTATGATTACAATGACTAATTTTCTACAACAGGCAGTGAGGCAAAGACCACCTAATTTTACATGGAGGAAAACAGATGATAGTATATGAGCTGGGTTTTGAAGAATGTGTAGGTGGTCCTACACACCATGAGCAGGGATGCGGGTACATTCCAGGCTAAGGCAACAGCATCCACAGACATTAAGATGTAAGTAAGCAGGTCATGCTGAAGGAACCATCAGATTCTTTCCTGAGGATTAAGACTGGGAGCAGGGAAGTGGGCAGTGAGGCTCATTATCTATGAAGGCACTAAACCAGCTCTTTGATGTCATTCAAAGGATTCTGTAAGGTCAGTAGTTTTCTTTCTACCGAAAGCAGATATCATCATCTTCAGATATTATCCCCTGTTTCTATAACAAATATTTTATAATACTCTTTCTACTGAATACTGAAATGAAACTCATAGATAATGTTACCTACCTACACACATTTTTAAAAAGCAATATAAAGCTCTATTATAAAAGAGAAATAAAAGAACAGCAATTTATGGTTAAAATGATGGAAAATTCAACATATAACTACTCCATCTGACACAAAGGGGGAGTCAGATCTTTTTTACCTATTATACTGAGTAAGCTTTGAATTTAAGAGAAATAAGAAAACTGGAATCCATTTGATTCCAGAAGCACAGAATAAAGTGTGACTCTACAGAGGAAAATCAGATTTAACCATGCTTAAATCTGAAAAAAAAAATGCTTTGTGATTTTAAATGTTATAAAGAAATCCAGACAACTCCCATGATGTACCATGTTTTTAACTTAAGATAGAGCCCTCTGAGAAATATCAGAGACAGCCCCGATAAAATAAAAAGCCGGTACATTTTTTAAACCATTAAAAAAACATTGAGTACAGTTCATTTACAATGTTGTTAGTTTCAGGTATATAGCAAAGTGATAAATATTTTCAGATTCTTTTCCATTATAGGCTATTATAAGATATAGAATATAGTTGTCTGTGATTTTAATGTAAAAGAAAACACAGAACACTGCGTTTTGTGCAGACTGCAGATAGGTTCTGCGTGCTGTGCCGTTCAGTCTCTCAGTCGTGCCTGATTCTTTGTGACCCTACAGACTATAGCCCACCAGGCTCCTCTGTCCATGGAATTCTCCAGGCACAAATACTGCAGTGGATTGCCATGCCCTCCTCCAAGGGTTCTTCCCAACCCAGCGATTGAACCCAAGTCTCCTGTGTTGTGGGGATATTCTTTACCATCTGAGCCACCATGGAAGCCCAAGAATATTGGAGTGGGTAGTGTATCCCTTTTCCAAGGGATCTTCCAGACCCAGGAATCGAACTGGGGTCTCCTGCATTGCAGGCGGATTCTTTATCAACTGAGCCATCAGGGAAGCCGCAGAACTGATAGAACCTGGAGATTAACTGAGAGAGGGGAAGAACTGGGGAGCCATTTCCTGCTTCTAACCAGAGATGCCCAAATGTGGAGTAGCCTGGTCACCTGGGTGACACATTCCTGCTTCTTAAAGCAAGGCTTTTCACTTGCAACACTATTGGCATTTTGGATCTCGTAAATCCTTGTTATGGGGGGGTGTGCCTGGTCCATTGTAGATGTTTAGCAGCATCCCTGGGAGCCACCCACTCGAGGCCAGCAGCACCTCTTCACAGCTGCGGCAGCCACAAATGTCCCCTGTGTTGAAAAGCACTGCCTTAGAACCCAGGAGACTAGAGACATTCGTTTAGAGAAGATGCCTCAGGGGGGCGCTCAATAACCTTTAACATCCCTTCCCACAGCAAGTGCAGTATTGAACTTCTCTCCCTGGGCCTGGGCCTTATCCTTCTGTTGAGAGGATGCTCACAGCTTCTCAGACCTGTGAGAAGATCCAGACAACCACTGATCCATAACACTGATCCAAAGATGGACAAACAAAGGAAGGAAGGAAGATGGACCAGACAGTATCAGGCAAATCTAACTCACTGACCCAGCGTGAAGGCAGGAGTATGCAGCAGAAGCCCAAATTCCATCCCAGGTCATCCCTCAGCCCTCCCTGCCTCAGTCAAGCTTCGGTTCGGTTCGGTTCGGTGCGTTTCAGTTGCTCAGTCGTGTCCAACTCTTTGCAATCCCATGAATCGCAGCATGCCAGGCCTCCCTGTCCATCACCAACTCCCGGAGTTCACACAGACTCACATCCATCGAGTCAGTGATACCATCCAGCCATCTCATCTTCTGTCGTCCCCTTCTCCTCCTGCCCCCAATCCCTCCCAGCATCAAAGTCTTTTCCAATGAGTCAACTCTTTGCATGAGGTGGTCAAAGTACTGGAGTTTCAGCTTTAGCATCAGTCCTTGCAAAGAAATCCCAGGGCTGATCTCCTTCAGAATGGACTGGTTGGATCTCCTTGCAGTCCAAGGGACTCTCAAGAGTCTTCTCCAACACCACAGTCAAGCTTAGGTTTTATAATCATTGTCATCAGTCCAGTGGGATGGTAATAACTTAACTGAACCAGAAAACTTGCAAGGAGAAAGTGGGAAGGGAAGACTGTGCTGGAGAACTCCCAAGGGTGGAAGCAGAGATTCATAAAGGAGGCTCTAACCTGGAGGCAGATTTGGAGGTTTGAAAACAAGGGGGCTAGATGGTCCTTAAGGTCTGACTCGAGGGTGAAGCCCTTCTTGGATAAGCAGTGTTCTCACCGCCACTCCACAGACAAGGAAGTGGTGTTGCATGACTGAGTGCTCAAGGCGGGGCTCAATCCCAGATCTGATTGCAGAACTGTGTGCTTTTATTTTTATTTTTTTATGTGTTTTATTTTTATTTTTCAAATTTGTTTTTTGACTGTGTAGTTTGTGGGATTTTAGTGTGAACCCTCATCCTCAGCAGTGAAAGCATGGAGTCCTAACCACTGGACTACCAGGGAATTCCCTGACCATCCTTTTTAAAAAATTATTATTATTAAAATATAGCTGATTTACAATATTGTGTTAGTTTCTGGTGTGAAGCAAAGTGATATATATCCTTTTTCAGATTATTTTCCGTTATAGATCACTCTAAGATATTGAATATAGTTCAATACTGTAGGCCTTCGTGGTTTGTCTGTTTTATATACAGTAGTACATCTGCTAATCCTAAACTCTTAATTCATCTCTCCTCTTTTCCCTTTGTTAATCATAAGTTTGTTTTCTATGTCTGTGTCTGTTTCATAGGTAGATTGATTTGTTCATTTTTTTTAGATTCCACCTGTAAGTGTTCTTTGATTTACTTCACTTGGTATGACCATTCCTAGGTCCCCCCATGTTGCTGCAGATGGTATTATTTCATTCTTTTTTATGGCTGAGTAGTATTCTACTGTGTATATATGTACCACATCTTCTTTATCCACTCTGTTGATAGACACTTCTGTGTCTTGACGACTGTAAACAGAGCTCCATGAATATTGCGTGTATCCTTCTGAATTCAAGTTTTCCCTGAAAACATGCCCAGGAGTGGGATTGCTGGATCATATGTTAACTCTGGCTTTTTGAGGAACCTCGATACTATTCTCCATAGTGGTTACACCAATTTATATTCCCACCAACAGCATAGGAGGGTGCCGAGCCTACCTTTTCAAACACTTCAACTGCCTTCAAGTACCCTGCTGCTTCCAAAACTGAGGACTTGAGGAAGACGAGGACTGAGAGTGGAGGAAGCAGCTTAAGGTGGAGATTTATATTGAACTGGGGAGTGGGGCGGCTTGTCCTAGAACTCCACAGGTCTGAAAGGGAGGAAGGGGAGGAAGGAAGACAGAATGGTGAGCCAGCCCTCCCCCGTCCACAGCGTGGCTCCCAGCTGCCCCTTCCAGGCCTCTGCCTGCCAGGCACCGAGAGGGGCAGGAGCAGATAAACAAGCCATTCATCACCGGCTCTGGGCAGGCTGGCACTGACTCCAGGCTCCCCTCGAGTCCCAGGGAGGTGGGGCCCTGCCGGTGGCCAGGATGTACGGCTTTCTTCAGGATGGGAATAGGAGCCAGCAACATGGACCAGAGAGGCTGCGGAACCCAAGTGCTGGAGCCTTGGCTGCCTGTCCAAGGGGAGCCCTCCACATGCCCTCGTACAGCAAAGCCACGCCTTCACTGTAACAGGGATCCTCTCTAAAGCTATTTTTTGAAGTTGCGGGCCCGGAACTCAGTTTGCATTGGTCCTCTTACTCATCCTGGTCAGCCCGGTGAGGCAAACACACTTGTTGCTATTGTTCAGTCTGAGTTGTGTCTGACTCTTTGTGACCCCCTGGACTGTAGGCCACCAGGCTCCTCTGTCCATGGAATTTCCCAGTCAAGAATACTGGAGTGAGTTGCCATTTCCTTCTCCAGGGGATCTTCCCAACCCAGGGATTGAACCCAAGTCTCTTGCATTGGCAAGCAGATTCTTTACCACTGGGCCACCCAGGTTATACTTTCATTTTACAGGTGGGAAATGGAGTCACCGTGAAGTAAGAGTGAGCTGGGTTCAGGTCACGGCTGTGCCACTGGCCTCTGGGTCATAGGAAGAGCAGAGGTGGGATTCGAACTCAGGTCCTGAATTGACGCTCATTGTTACCCTATACTGACTTGTCTCTTTTTTCCCCTCTGCCCTTCTCTCCTTCTTTCTATCCTCCCCTCCTTCCCTCCATCTACTTGTATCTTTGCCACAAACATTTATTAGGCACCAGCTGTGTGCCAGGCTCTGTGCTAGGCCCAAGGGACAGAGTGCGGATGACAGTGAACCTGGCCCCCATCCTCGCGAGATCTCACCCAGCCCTTTGCAGCCCCTTGCATGCCCAGAGCTACCCTCTGCACTGCCCCAGAGAGCTTCACTTCCAAGGACGGAACCATCCTGTGGGAGGCCAGGGTTAACAGGAGTCTATGCAAAGCAGGCATTCTAACAACGGCCCTGTTTGCAAGAACACCCTGCCCTTACAGCTGCCGACTGGCCCGAGAACAGAGGAAATTCAGCGAGCAGAGATGGCTCCTCAGTGCTTTCGTTCTGGCTGCTTACATAACCTGCCAAAGCAGATGTGGAAATTTTCCGAGCCCCAGTGCTAGGCAAAGATGGGCCAGCACCCCCATAGCAGGGTGGGGGCCCTGCCTGTCTTCACTGCATTTGGGTTTCCTATGGCTCCACTATGTGCACCTACTGGTGGGACTACGTTATTTCCCACCCCGCCCCCCCACATTATTCTT